>CAUYUJ010001170.1:246348-296348 GCA_963575745.1 Prorocentrum cordatum
CGCCTTCGTCTGTGTTTTCCTCTTCCTCCGCCTCCTCCTCCTCCTCCTCCTCCTCCTCCTCCGCCTCCTCCTCCCCCTCCTCGTCCTTCTCCTCCTCCTCCGCCTTCTCCTCTTCCTCTTCGTCCTCCTCTGTACCTTGCTCCTCCTCCAGCCGCAACAGCAGCCACAGCATCATCTCAGTCAGGGAGCATCGGGTTCAGCAGTTACGGCGACCTCAGTCCAAGGCGAGACCGTCGCATCGCAGTTCCTCACACCGTCGCAGTTCTGGACCAAGACCCTGGGAGTCGGACGCCATGGGGAATCGCCGGAAAACGCGCAGGCATATCCAGCCCAGCTCACAGCAACGCAGCCCATGGTGAACAACGACCCTCAGGAGGTCACTCCAGGTCCTGCTTCCAATTCCTGCCTACCTACCAGACCACCCCAACCCAACCCGAAGACCCGAATATCGGGTTGGGGGGGTAAGGGTCCGATCTGTGTTTTTTCCATGTTCCCCGACCCCCCCCCCCCCACTGGATATGGAGGGCAAACCGAGGCCTTCGGCTTGGGTTGGGGTGGTTTGGTGGGTGGTGAATTTCTGCCTGCCTCCTCCGACTCCGAGTGCTCTTGCTCAGCAGCCGTCGCAGACGCAGTCCGTCCGGGCGGGGCAACTTTGGGCTCGGGAGTGGCTCTGGTTTTTGGGCCGTTCCTTTTTGAGGGGCTTCGTCGGGATTGTGCACCCCGCGGGAAGGGAGTGGGGGGGGACGGGAAACTTCATTGCCTTCAATTCAAATCCCCACGAACCCCGGGCAGTACGCGCGGCCCTGGGGGGGGGGCGGACCGCCCACCCATCCCACCACCGTACGGGGGATGTGAAGACCCTGTGAGCGGGACGGGGTGGGCACAGGGGGGCCACCAAATGGCATCCCGCACCCAAGTCGTGGCCGTCATGGGCCTCTTCTTGGGATGAAGCACCAATCGGCCTCTCGGATGGGCACCGCACGCCCGTCCACAACCAAAGGAAGCGCACCATTTGCCTTCCGCATTTCTTTGGCACTTGATTGCAACACTCATGGACCTTTTTTCATTTGATACTTCAACCTCTCTCCAGTGTGGGCCGCGAACGGGACTTGATTCCCCTGCCGGCCGTCCAGTGCCCCCACATTGACCTCATTGAATTCATGGAACTTGGGGGGGGGAGGGCGGGAGGGGTTGTTTTGGTGCCTTCTTTGCGTTCTGCTGCCCTCTCAGGCTCCCTCCAAGTAGTTTGTGACCACTCTGTAGGTCCCGGCGGGCGCAACCGATTCTCGGTCGGCCTACTTGCCATGGCAGGCGGCGGGGAGCAGCAACATTCTAGGGGAGGTCTTCGTGACGATGTTCGTTATGACGGTCCGCGGGAACGTCGCAACAGAAGCCGTAGCCACCATAGGGCACGGACGCGGGATCCCCACGGGCACGAGCCACAATAGGGCTCGGGACATGGAGCGGACCCCTGCCCATCATAGGGCCAGCGGCCGCTCCAGGAGCCACCATGGGGTTCCTGAAGGCCCGTTGTGTCCGCAATGCAGTATCCGTGGTCATCTTGCTCGTGATTGTCCGTCGGCGGCGAGTCCAGCAACCGCGCCAAAATCGTCCTCCGCAGCGCACTTGCCGCTCCTCCCCACGCCGAGGCAGCATCAGCGCCGTGATCTCCCGCAACCACCACCTCGCCCACACCCGGGCGTCACGCAGTTAAGATGCTGGAAAGAGGACAACTTTGGGCTCGGGAGTGGCTCTGGTTTTTGGGCCGTTCCTTTTTGGGGGGCTTCGTCGGGGTTGCGCGCCCCGCGGGAAGGGAGCGGGGGGGAACGGGAAACTTCATTGCCTTCGAGTCAAATCCCCACGAACCCCGGGCAGCACGCGCGGCCCTGGGGGAGGCGGACCGCTCACCCATCCCACCACCACACGGGGGATGCGAAGACCCTGTGAGCGGGACGGGGCGGGCACAGGGGGGCCACCAAATGGCATCCCGCACCCAAGTCGTGGCCGTCATGGGCCTCCTCTTGGGATGAGGCGCCAATCGGCCTCTCGGATGGGCACCGCACGCCCGTCCACAACCAAAGGAAGCGCACCATTTGCCTTCCGCATTTCTTTGGCACTTGATTGCAACACTCATGTTTTTTTTGTTTTTTTTAATAAAAAAAAAAAAAATGATATTCCAACCTCTCTCCAGTGCGGGCCGCGAACGGGACTCGATTCCCCTGCCGGCCGTCCAGCGCCCCCACATTGACCTGATTGAATTCATGGAACTTGGGAGGGGGAGGGCGGGAGGGGTTGTTTTGGTGCCTTCTTTGCGTTCTGCTGCCCTCTCAGGCTCCCTCCAGGTAGTTTGTGACCACTCTGTAGGTCCCGGCGGGCGCAACCGATTCTCGGTCGGCCTACTTGGAGGGGCAAGCGGCGGGGAGCAGCAACGTTCTAGGGGAGTCTTCGCGACGATGTTCGTTATGAGGGTCCACGGGAACGTCGCAGCAGAAGACGCAGACACCATGGGGCACGGACGCGGGACACGGGCACGAGCCACCATAGGACTCGGAACATGGAGCGGACCCCTGCCCATCATAGGGCCAGCGGCCGCTCCAGGAGCCACCATAGGGTTCCTGAAGGCCCGTTGTGTCCGCAATGCAGTATCCGTGGCCATCTTGCTCGTGATTGTCCGTCGGCGGCGAGTCCAGCAACCGCGCCAAAATCGCCCTTCCGCAGCGCACTTGCCGCTCCTCCTCACGCCGAGGCAGCATCGGCGCCGCGATCTCCCGCAACCACCACCTCGCCCACGCCCAGGCGTCACGCAGTTAAGATGCTGAAGAAAAGGACAACTTTGGGCTCGGGAGTGGCTCTGGTTTTTGGGCCGTTCCTTTTTTGGGGGCTTCGTCGAGATTGCGCACCCCGCGGGAAGGGAGTGGGGGGGAACGGGAAACTTCATTGCCTTCAATTCAGATCCCCACGAACCCCGGGCAGCACGCGCGGCCCGGGGGGAGGCGGACCGCTCACCCACCCCACCACCATGCGGGGGATGCGAAGACCCTGTGAGCGGGACGGGGCGGGCGCTGGGGGGCCACCACATGGCATCCCGCGCCCAAGTCGTGGCCGTCATGGGCCTCTTCTTGGGATGAGGCACCAATCGGCCCCTCGGATGGGCACCATACGCCCGTCCACAACCAAAGGAAGCGCACCATTTGCCTTCCGCATGACTTGGGCAATCGATTGCAACACTCATGGACCTTTTTTATATAAAAAAATCACTGCGTGGGGATCCACATATGTGCATCTCCTTGCTGGCGCTCCCTTGGTGGTGGGACTCGGTGAGGACGAATCTGGATTTAAGTGTGACTGAGCTGCCTCTCTCTCTCTCTCTCTGCTCTCTCTGTCTCTCTCTCTCTCTCTCTCTGCCCTCTCTCTGTCTCTGCCTCTCTTTCCCTGCCTCTCTCTCTCTCTCTCTCTGCCTCTCTCTCTGCCTCTCTCTCTCTGCCTCTCTCTCTCTCTCTGCCTCTCTCTCTGTGCCTCTCTCTCTCTGCCTCTATCTCTGCCTCTCTCTCTCTCTCTCTCTCCTCTCTCTCTTCTCTCTATTCTCTCTCTGCTCTCTCCTCTCTCTCTCTCTCTCCCTCTCTCTCTCTCTCTCTCGCTCTCTCTCTTCTCTCTCTTCTCTTCTCTTCTCTCTCTCTCTCTCTCTATCTCTGTCTCTCTGTCTCTCTCTCTCTCTTTCTCTCTCTATCTCTCTCTCTCTCTCTCTCTCTCTTCCCTCGCTCTCTCTCTCTCTTCTCTCTCTCTCTCTCTCTCTCTCTCTCTTGCGCTCTCTCGCTCTCTCTTGCTCTCTCTCGCTCTCTGTCGCTCTCTCTCGCTCTCTCTCTCTCTCTCTCTCTCTCTCTTTCGCTCTAGTCTCGGCTCGAGAGTGCCCTGCACTCAGACCGCAGCCGCGACGCGAAGCGCCCCGCCTCGGAGCCAGACTCCCAGGCCTCGCGAGACCGGAGGGGTCCCAGCAGGACCCTACTGATTCGCGTCACCTCTCCCCACCAGAGCGCCCGCAGCAATGGCCCCCAGTAAGCCGGAGCGCCGTCGCTCTTCCTAGCAGCCCCAGAGCTCACGTCCTGCTGCTGAAGGGTCTCTCCTCCAACGCAAGCAGGACTGCATCGCAGCTTTCAAGCAAGCGGGGTCTGACCGCCCCACGGCCGCATACAACGGGCTTGCCGAGCTGAGCGCGGATGAGCTCCAGGCCACGTACGACATGCACAAGACCAACACGAAGAAGCTCGGCAGTGCCTTGATCCGCATGTGCGCCGCCAACCAGATCAGCTACACGCTGGATCACCACCAGCGCAGCAAGCCTAAGCGCATTGGCGGTGACACATCACACCCACCAGCTGGGTCCGCACGTCTTCAGGCTGCGGACACCCAATTCATTGCCTTGGACCCGGCCTTTTGGAAGGTCCCAGTCCTCGCCGAACCCACATCACCTGACGACGGCAAGACGTACAAGCCCAGTATCAGCCTCCACGACTACGAGAGCGGTGAACGGCTGCTGCAACACCACCTCGAGCAGGGTAAGCGTACCACGGGTCAGCTTGCGATTGCTGTCATGGGCCCAAAAAACGATAACTACGTCGGTACCGAGCTCGCCGTCCCCGTGCTGAAGCGTCACCCCAAGGCGCCCAAAGTGGTCCACACGCACGTCCCCGTGACCGTGTACCAGCTGGGCACCAAGAAAGTCGCCTGCACGGAAAAAGTAGCCGTCGCCACCATCGACCCTGCCGACCACGTATGCTGGATTCGGGCGACCATACATGAAACCGAGGCCATCGCCGCAGTCCCCTCCATGCATCAGGCCTTCGAGGACCAGTTCTCGGGAGGTGCCCCCGTGAACGGTGGTCCACGCGCCAAGGGTCCTTTCCGAAAGGACACCCCTCCACAGGACAAGGCGCGCCAAAACCAAAAGCACAGGGAGTCCAAGAAAGACGCTCGCCGCCAGGAGCTCGATAGTCAGCTCCAGGACACCTTCAAGGCCCTCTTCCACGGCAACTTTAAAGCCGTCACCATCCTCGAACCCTGCAAAAGCCTAGGCAGGTACGGATCAGGCGTCGGAAAGAGGTCCCTGGCTGCCACCTTCGGCGTCAGTCTTCAAGCGGTTGACAAGGTCTTGGCGGGTTCAGGGCAACTCGGCGCCACCTACGACCTCAGCAACGTAGGTGCAGACGAGCCCACTGCAGACAAGTACCAGACCGTGTGGTTCCCTGAGGACCAGCCCATCACGATGGCAGATGCGTTCCAGAAGTCGGTGGATTTCAAGGCCCTGGGAGTCGTCAGGCACGGCAAGTCAGGCTTATTGGGGATCCGTGTTTCACGAGGGTCAGACGCCGCCAAGGCTGCTGCCGTCAGCATCCGCGGCTGCGAAGCCACCCTCGCCAAGACGCGCTACCGCATCACTGGCATTGCGGCACGCCACGCCACGCTGACCCAGCTCGCCAAGACTCTCACGGGCCCGTCCGTTAAATGGGACTGTGAGGTCTACCACACCGCCTGGGACCCAGCCACTTCGGCTCAGTTTGCCTTAGTGCGCGCCCATCGTCCCCCACTCACATATACGGTACAGGTCGCAGGGTGCCCCATCCCGTGGAGCATCACCGAGGCCCCGCTGGCTGAGGTGGTGCCGAAGAGGGACAACGTTACCATCGTCACGCCTACCACCATCACAGAGCCTGTGACGCCGCCAGCCCGTGGTGGCGGCTTCAGCCCCGCCACTGGCACACTCCTCACCAAAGCGGCCCAGAGCCCTTACCTCCACGACCGCATGACTGCCACGCCCAAAGGCAAGGGCGTCGCACCGCTCCTGATCCCCAAAGAGGAGCCTTTAGCCAAGCGCTACCGATCCTCCAGTGGGAAACGCGACGCCACGCCGCACGCAAGATCACACGGCGCCCCAGGCCGCAGCTCCTCTGCACCCCCGCACGGCACGGACGGAGCTGCCGAGCAGACGGCCGTCCAAGGATCAGGTGGTCATGACCCGCAGCTTGGCACGGTGGCGGCTGAAGGTGGGGCCACACCGAAGGGGACGCTGCCACAGCCGCCGAAGTACCAGGCGACGCTGACGACGTCGAGATCCTCTCATCAGGTGATGAATACAGCGTGGCTTCCCACGAACTCAACACCTTCGGCGAACGCTTCGCATCGGCACCCAAACTGCCAGATGCCGCCACGACCCGCATTCAACACATGGAACAACAGCACGAGCTGCTTGCCAACACGGTGGATAACATGCAGGTTCAGCTTGCGGGCGTTCTCTCCTCCCAGGCCACACTCACGAAGCACGTCTCAGGTCTGGAACGGGGGCTTGCCACCGTCGTCACCCAGCAACAGACGGCAACCGCCGAAGCCGCTGCACTGCGTGGCGACATCCAGGCCCTCCTCGGGCACCTCACGGGGGGCACCATCCACCTGCCACAGGTGGCCACTCTCGAAACTAAGAAGGAGGAAGCTGCATCAGTTGCCGATCCCGTGGTTGTCTGCGGGTGGATCGACCAGCCAGGCCAGGTCACCCCAGGGACGGGGCCCCCAGGGGCTGACAAAGGCAAAGACAAGGGTCGGGTCACCCAGGAACCCTATTGAAGGTGCCTCAGAGAGCCTGCCTCAGCCCTCCGAGGAAGCGCCTTCAGAGGCATCCCTTCCCTCTTCGCGTCGTATCTCTTTCTTGTCATATCATGTCAGTTTTGGCAGCAGCACGCGCAAGCTATCTGGTGTAGGGACACCCGTCATCTTGCAGGGGGCGTGATTGTTGCAATGTACATGAGCATGCAGGGGTATCTGAGGATGCGTGCTGACATGCAGCTTTTGGCTCATCGCTCGCGCCGCCCGCCAGGCCTCGCCATCATGTGGCGCCTTGCCTGCAGCCTGGCCCTCCCCTCGCTCGCTGGAGCACACCCGTCTTCAGGCGGTGCGCCCCAGCATGGTGGTGAGGTTTTCCTGCGACATGCTGAACGTGGGACTCTTTTCTACCTTTACGATGACAGCATCTACAAGTACGATCACTGCACCATTTTGGACCCGATCGTGAACAGCACCGCCGCCGCGGGTCCGTGCGGCAAAGGATCGCTGGGCGCCATCGTGAGCGCATGCACGCCCTTGTCAACTACGACACATGCATCGAAATCCACCCCCAGCGTGGCCTCGACCGTGGTGCAGCAGATCCTTGACGGGGACGTTGATACAGGCCAGGCACGCAGTGGCGGCTTCAGCCCCGCTGTCGTGCCCCGCTATAGCCTCACGGGTCTCACCACCCCCCTGTGCGCTAGGGGCGAACCCGAGGAGGACCCCGCTTTCTGGCACCTGATGATGATCCGCGCCCGGCTCATACCGTGCGCTGCGGCGTGGGCACCAGGTGAGGACCACCAGGACGTGTTCTGGGCATGGCTCGAGGACTGCGTCCCGTACATCCTGGCGACGCTTCATCTGCCACAGTACGATCACCTCTTCCAGGAGGACTCTGAGGACACAACCGACGCCCTGCGCCAGCTCACCGCGTTCGACATGTGCGAGGACATCTGGTATAGAGCGGGCCCCGACAGACAGCGCACAAACCGCAACCTCACTCGTATCCAGGGCAGCCGCGAGTATTCCACCCGCTACTTTGGCCTCCTTCTGGAATACCAGGGTGCTCGTGCCCAGCTTGTCGGCCCTGAAGCTTTCACGGCACCTTTGCCGCCATACCTCTCACGGGCCCACGCCTTACTACCAAGAGGCCTTCCCCCACCCGACCAAGACGCCCTGGCGCACCTCGCTGATGCGATCCTGCACCACCCGACAGACATGCAGCCGCTTGTCGAGGCGGAGCTCGCCGCGGCACCGATGGAACCGCTTAACCCACCACCGCCAGCTGGCCTCGCCCAGCACGCCACGGGTGATCAGGCCGCAGACGACCCCGTATCATGGCTGCTCCAGCACATCGCGGCCAGCGACATCAGCGACACACCCCTGGACTCGTTCCACGCGTCGGACGATATCAGCAACATATCCCTGGGCTCGGTCCATGTGGACGATAGCCAGGACGACATGGAAACCCAGGATCGCGACGGCACGACACCACCAGGCGACACGGCCCAGCGTGACCGTGACAGTGAACCCCACTTAGGGCACACCTCGTCGCACAGCAGTCCGCCCAACAACTCGGCCCAGGCCGACCCCTGCGCACAGCTCAACGACGCTGAAGGCGCCACTGCCGCCGACGCGACAAGCCATGCCACTGCGTCGCCAGCTCATGCCAGCCCGCGCAGTGGCGGCTTCAGCCCCGCTGCAGCACTGGCTGGACCTGGACATCCCCAGACCGCAGGTGGCAGCACCACGCCCCGCACCTCTGTCTGCCGTGTTAACGTGACTGACTCCAACCCCAGTGTCATTGACCACTGGCAGGCCGACATCGACAACGACCCCATCGATGACGAGTACCCAGATGCCAGCGGTTCCCACGAGCTCCAGCACAGCGCAGCGGCATCACGACACTGTGGCTGCCTCATCTGCCTCTTTGTGGCCACGTACGCCATCGTGATAGCAATGCCGTACAAGGACCAGATCGATGGGTACTTGCCGACACCGAGCCGAGACCCCAGCTACCGACAACGACGACGACGTGAAGCGGCGGCACCAGGCCCATCTGTGCCCACCACATCCCGACGCACAACGACATACAACGTCACGTCCGCATTGTGGGCCACTCTCAAGTGGACCAGCGTCAAACTCAGAGATAGCGTCTCGGGCGGAGCCAGCGCAGTCGGGGTCGGCCTCGGGGGTGTCCTGAAATGGGCCAGCGGCAAACTCGGGGCTATTGCCACGGGCGGAGTTGTGTGCGGTCTTCTACTCGTCGGCGCCAAACTCCTTGCTCAAGGAGCCGTCGGACACGTAGGAGCCCGCATCTGTGCGCGGGCCCTGGACTCATCCACAGCCCAATGGTGCCTCCGCTGTTGCCAACCGAGCAGGAGGCCGCGCGATGAGGCCACATGCACAATGCCGTGCACGCTTGCCGACGAACACGACGACCAGCACGTGCACTCACTCCGACATCCGCTGCTGCAGGAACACTACGCCGCAGCAGTTGCCGCCGCAGTCGCCGATGTCACCACCGCCACCACCGCCGCCATCGTCGAAGTCACTGCCGCCGTATCGCGAGCCTCGTCTGTCACACCAAGATCGACCAGCCCGTCCCCGCGAGACGGCTCCAAAAGCGGCGCGGCATACGGTAACCTACCGACTATGAGGATGCCACAGCACACGGCAGCGACACCGAGGCAAGGGAAACACGTGAGTGCACCCACGTTAGCCCGTGGTCCATCTTCCGACATGCTGATGCTCGTGGTTCCTCTCCCGACGCGGACACCCAACCACCACGACGGCGAGCACGCTATGCATCACCCGCCAGGCCCCAGGCGCCTTCAGGCCCTGGTATGCCTTACACAGCCCTCAAGCCACCGACACGCAACTTACGCAACACTATCCAGCGCGACCCAGCGGTCCCCGTGCCGCCGACGAGCATCCTCAACGCCCTGTACCAAAACGGCTTTGCGCTTGGTAACAGTGGCGTGTCTACAGAGGACATCAAAGACGCTCTGCGACTCCACGACCATCCTCGATTTACCCATGATCTAACACTCCAAGCGCTGGGGCCGTGGACTGACATCATGCAGAGGCCCCCGAACCGCCTCACTTGGGTGCTGGAAGACTCGGGCGGGCACTCAGGCGAGACAATCTTCCCCTACCTCACGTGGGACCTCCGCCAACCCACCACCGACGCGCCCACTGTCTTCTGGCATGGGACCCGCGGCGACCTTGCGGCCCGTCTTGCTGCCAGCGGAGGGCACCTCTTGCCAGGCCCCCGCCGTGAAGCGAAGGGTCGAACTGGCACCAACGTTGGCCGCACGTACGTGAGCGTGCACCCTTCGCTGGCCGCGTGGTACGCAATGCCGCCCCACCCGCCCTACAGTCTCGAAGACGACACCCTCGCGTGGGGACCCATCGCACTCTGGATGTGCGAGGCCACCCAACCACCGCGCGGGGAAAACAGGCACAACGTCGTGAAAGGGGAGGCCCACGGAGCGCGTCTCATTTACCCTCGGGTCCTGAGCCTCCTCATCCGCATGGACTGGTGCGCCCCCACAGAAGCTGCTTCCAGGTGCCGTGCCCTACCACATGCCTATGGCATGGGCGACTGTGCGCACGCCCTCCACATCGCTGGCTACGATCATCCAGATCTCCGTGAGGCGGCTGAAGCTCACGACCAGGAAGCTAGCACCAGGCGCAGATTAGTCATCGCGGCAGCGTGGCCACCGCCGCAGGCACTATACTCGCCAGAGGCAGCGCGAGTATGGGCCAAACAGCACTACGACACTGAAGCAGCCACCAGGGACGACCCTAACCAGCCCCGCCCACGCGTCTCGCTTCGCAAGCTCCAGCTGGACCCGAAACCACTCATCGACCTGGTGTACACTGGCTTGCAAGCCGTCCCCGTGCGGGGGCATCCTGACGCACGCGAGTCGCGCCCCAGCGGCTCCAGCCCTGGGGCCGCGTCTGGCCCACCGCGCACTCACAAGTCAGGCACAGCCCTGGCGCACAGTCCAGACCGCTCATCGACGACATCAGGAGCCGACGAACGCCGTACGCCTTCCCTCATCAGCGCGGCCGCCGCCCTCGCCCGAGGCCACGCCCGCCCACGGCGATCCGCCTCTCGTTCGTCACGACAGAGTGGCGGAAACTCCACCTCAGACAACAGTGGCATCGAGACGTGGGAGCACATTGAGACGGAAGAGGAGCCGACTGCCTACCACGTCCTCGCCTACCACGTCCGTGATGTGCGGGCCCGTGTCAATGCCCCTGGCATCGAGGTCTGGCTTGACCCTGGTGATCACCACGACGGCGCCTACTTACCGTGGGGGACGACCGTCATGGGCCATCGCGTCATTAACCCTGCGGTGGCGGGGCGGGACGGCTGGGTCATCCTCCACCACGACCACGGCGACACCACTACTAAGCTCTGGGCACCGACCCAAGTCCACGTCTCAGCGGACGACACCTGGCGCACGGTCATGGTACCAGCGGACATGGGGCCCCAGTGGATCGAGTGCCATGCCGAGGACGCTCGCCTCCCCGCCGAGGTTGTCCGCACTACAGGCCAATCCTGGTTTGCTGACGTCTGGCCCTTGTGGGATCGCCCTCGACCCACCCAGACGACCCAGGCACAAACGAGCATGCGCTCCCGCCTCTACCAGGACGCTGGTCTTGCCTACAGTGTCGATTCCAATGCTGTCAGTACTGCGCGGCTCGCCGCAACACGCAGCTCGGCACCTCGGGCCAACCAACGTGCCCAGACTGTGCCCGCAGCGGACTGCGTACACTTATGGACTGGTCCACGGACTACTCTTGCAACAGTTGGACGTGTGCATACAGCACCGACAACAGGGACTCCGACACATGCTGCCTGTCCAGCAAGTGCCCCCATCCCCCCAGTCCACACAGCCTGCTCGACGTCCGTGCCACAGGGATGCCGCCGCACATCCTTGCCCGCCAATACGGCAACGCGCCAGCCCACCACGACCTCAAGGAACCCCCCCGAGCGCCTCCAGGCCCCGGGGGGGAACCTCCACAACCAGGCCAAGCAAGTTACCAGGGTCAATGGTACTTCCCACCGAGGCCGCGGCGCGTCCCCAGGCAGGGACTGCCTGACGGCACGAGGCGGCCACCTGGGTTCACAGGAACGGGGATGCCCGAAGAACCGTCCCCCGACCAACCTCTCTGGAGGGAAGGCTACGTGCTCTTCGGCCCCCACCAGGCCTTCAAGGAGGAATTCACCTTCAACAAGACGGTCCGCCGACCCTACTCCCTAGCCATCACCAACATGTACAGGGACCGTGTCACGGTCAGGACCGTCTGCGAGTCGATCGCCGAGCGCATCCACACTACCCGCACCCGCTGGCGAGATGTGGTACTGTACTGGGACGCCGAAGGTGGTCCTGGGCCTCAAGCTCTCGACTATGACATGCGACTCTGCGACGCCATGGTGAGCCGTGCCACGACCGAAGCCGAGCTAAACCACGACCGCAGCAACCGTGGTAGTTTCTGCCTCTATGGACCAGCGCACCAGCGAGCTGTAAACATCACGGCGATCTCCGAGCCGCAGAACATCGACTACATGGAGCATGCGCGGCGATACTCACCCGTAGGGGAGACCTACCCAGACCACGCCTTCGAGCACGTCTATCGGGGCTGGCAGCGGCCCGACGTGCCCACCATCCTCCCCGACACCCGCCCCCTCTCGAGAGCCGACCAGCAGCGATATCAACAGCACCAGCAGCGCATTCAGCAGCGCGACCAACGCGACGCAAGACAGCCGAGCACGCCACGCTACCGCTCTCCCGCGCGAGTCCCGACAGGCGGCAGCACGGCCTACGGCGGGGCTGCCGCCTATTACCGTGGCCCCATTGGCGCCAGGCCCGCGGCGGCTGGAGCAGCCGCCTCCAGCTACGGCCACGCCCCTCACGCCAGGGTGCACCCAGCGGTCATCGGCTACCCGCGTGCACTCGTGCAGGCCCCCCACGGGCCACCTCGCCCGTGCCAGGGTCCACGCGCGCCTGGGGCCATTACTCAGGCCGACATGATGGCACCTCCAGCAACCATCCCGCAGTGATAACCCCTGCGGCTTCAGCCCAGGGGGCTGCAACAAACCGTGGCAGGACAGGGCGCCCTGAAGGATGGCGTGATGCGAACGTGCGTGCTTGGCAACCGCGCCAGCACACGCCCCCGCCAAACGTGGCTGCAGCGCTGCGCCCTGCCCAGGCCAAACCTGCCCCACCTGAGCGGGAGAGGCAGCCGCTTGTCCCGCTCGTCCTCACGTACACCCAGGCGCATCACAGCGCCTCCCCGCGGCACAGCGAGGGAAGCGCCCACCACGTCAGCCCCCGCCCCGACGCTGTCGACCCTGACCAGGCCACAGCCACGGCGGAGGGCGGCACAAGCGCCTCCCGCCAGCCAGCCCATCACCCTGCGCGGCGCCGATCCGATCCCCGAGCAGGGCGGACTCCGAGCGCGCTAATGCCCAGGCGACCTCGCCACGCGACCGCCACACGGGCGGGCGCGTCCCGCGCAGCAGGTCCTGCAGCCGCCACAGCTCACGCAAGGCCCCAGGGAGCTCCACGAGCTCGCCGCCTCGCGAGACTCAGGCTGATGGCCGAGCCCCCGAAGTGGTGCCACGCTTCGGAGCCAGCGTCATCGAACCTGGCCAGGTCGACCTCGAGCCGACGCCGTCCACGACCACGAGCCGCCGCTGCCCACCCGCGTGATCGTCCCCATCGACGAGGCGCCGACCTTCGACCCGTTCACGAACAAGTACCGTGTCAAGGACCTTGCGGCGGGTTTCGGCGGTGGCTCACCGCTCTCACCTCAGAGTCGGGGCGGAGCCCCCGCCACCTCAGCCGCTGCCGCGGCAGCGGCGGCCCCGCGGGAAATCAGCCCTGTCCGCAACGTGGGCCTCACGGCAGCGGGCATGGACGAGGCCCAGCGCCAGGCCTCCGACCGTGCTGCTGGAGCTGTTCCACCAGTTGCTGCTCATCAAGATACTGACGGGGCGGGCGCGCCACCGCAGGACGGACCAGCGGTGTCGCGTGCGCAGTATATGCGCGTGCGTTGTGCCGCTGCCGCGCCGAGCCGCCGCCGCTGGTTCGCTTTTGCTTTTGTGTTCGGCAGGACGGATCGAGGAGTCGCCTCCCTCTCCCTCTGCGGCCGTCTCACCTCTCCTCCCCTCGTCCCCTATGGTACAGGAGTGAGGAGGATTTTTCGAGACAGTTTCATTGACGTTTATGAACCCCCCCTGGCGCAGTGCCGACCATGTCTCGCCTATACTTCTGGCCTGACGGCGGCTTCAGCCCCGGTCAAGCTAATCCATAGGAACGCCATGAGCTCCTACTGTGGCCAAGCCTTCTACCTGGGCGAGGGTCAGGCTGACCTACACCGTGCGGGGCGTGCAAACCCCAGCTCCACCGATGGAGACGGGCCAGGTCGCTCCATACACCTCGTCAGCCTAAACATCACCAGTCTCTCAGCGAACTGGCCAACCATCACCGCTCTTGGTGTCGACCACAACGCCGCAGTCATAGCACTGCAGGAGACCCGACATGCCAAGCCGACCAGACAAGCCATCGCTACCAGCGCCGCCAATCCACACCACGGTGGATACCACGCCAGTCTTGGACCTGACCTGGATCTGGCGCGAGCCCAGCGCAGAGCTGCCCACGGCGGCACAGACCACACCGTCGTGGGCAACACTGGAGCCTCGGGAGGGGTCGCCATCCTCTCTAAGGATGCCATTGTCGACTCCACTGTCGACGACACTGCGCCCTGTATCGTCGCCCTCAAGGCCAAGAAAAGATGGCACGAGGCCTTTCTCCCGCTCTGCACTCAGCACCGCCGCAGGCGGCGACGAAACAACCACGGGCCCGCTGGGATCTACATAGCGAGCCTCTACGGGGTTGCTGGAGGAGACAGCGCAGATCTTTTTTCGGCTCGCTGACTGCGCCGCCGCAAGGGTCGGCTCAGCCCCGTATTTCATCTGCATGGACGCCAACACGAACATCGACGACAATCCACACCTGCTGCACATGATGCAGCACGGATGGTTTAACGTCGCTGAGGGCACACCAGACCACACCATGCACACATATGGCAATATCCCTGACTGGGACCGCGTCACCAAGTGCCCCCGCACTTCGCGCATCGATTATATCATTGCCAACCAAGCGGCGCGATCCCTTGTCACCGACTTCTGCTATCTGCGCGACTTGCCAGCGAAGTCCCATGTTGGCCTGCAGGTCACGCTTGACCTCAGTCGCCTCGACCATACGGCCCGACGCCTTCTTGCCCCCACGCCCTACTCTCCCAACGATGGAGCTCACGAGGGTCACGAACTGCAGGCTTTAGGGACCCTCATCGCTGGGCGATATCAGGACCGCATGGAGCAGGCCGACGCACGCGACGACGTGGAACGCATGTTCGCCCTGGCTAACGAGGCCAGTCATGAGTACCATCTCACCAGTCTGCGCGACCTGCCACCTCCACCGCCCGACCACCCAAAAAAGAAGCCCCCCACCATGCACGGGCTCACGCCCATGTTCGAGGAGCGACCAGTTGTCCCCCGCGCCTTCCCCACCTACGGAGCTTCCACGATCCACATGAACCGACTGCGCAAGCTCCATCGGCAACTCTGTGAGCTTCGCTTCATCGGACAGCACCATCATTTAGACTGCCGTGCCATCCCGCCGTACCTAGCGCAGCGCATCGACTGCACGTGGACCGCGGCCCGCCTCCTATGTCACAAGCTGCGCCCCACGGGTCTCCTAGACTTCCCCGAGGCCTGGACCCCCCCGAATGTTTTACCTCACGGAGAAAATAAAACAAAAGAGAAAAAAAAAAGAAGAGAAAAATAGGAAAGAAAAAAAAACAAAAAAAGAGAAAAAAAAAACAAGAAAAAAAAAAAAAAAGAAAAAAAAAAAAAAAAAAAAAAAAAAAGCACCTTGACGGTTTGATCCAAAACCTCGACTTAGAGCTGGCGCGACGTGCGAACCGTGCCAAAGCTGAACGCATCAAGATATGGGCTGAGGGCGTCCGCGAGCCAATCGGGCGAAAGGCGGCCATATACGCACGGGCTGCTGACAGCTCGCCCACGGCGTATCTCCGCACGCCTACCACACCTGACGATACGCAACTCCACTGCGACACCAACGCCTTCAACCCTGACAAAGCTAGCACGGACGATAGCGACGCTGACACCGAAGCTGGCGGCTTCAGCCCCAGCGACGGTAGTTCGCCCGACACGGACAACGACGAAGACCACACTTGTGAACCACCACCTGCACAGGTCCCCGACATTCTCCCTGCCAACGCCATTGTTGCTATACCAAAGACATGCTTAAGCTCATGGTCGACACCTGGGAGCCCATCTTGGGCAGGTACCGCGCCCGTGCAGGACATGACGCCGAAGCCATGCCGACGTGGGCTGACTTCTACGACGAGTACCGACAAGAGCTGCCTACGCCATCACCAGCTACCCCTTTCCACCTCACCGACGACCCACTCATCCACTTTATTCGCACCCGTTCACCGCGCCGTGCGGGGGGACTGGACGGCTGGACTACTAAGGAGGCTAAGGAGTTACCCGACGACATCCTTCGACTCTTCGCCAGCGTCTTACGCGCTATGCAACGCACTGGCACCATCCCAGAACCCCTCCTTCATGTGCCAAACCCGTGCCTCCGAAAAGGCCGAGGCGAACTCCCAACGGACCAACGACTTCTCTCGGTGCGTTCCGTTTGGATGTATGCGTGGGAAGCGCCAGCTTACCGCAGCCTCACGGACTGGCGGAAAGGATGGACCCACGCCACGAGTGTTGGCGCTGTCCCCAAAGCTACCATTGGGGACGTCAGCACCTCTCTTGCCCTGCGCATCGAACACGCCAGGGCCTTACTCCTCCCCTTAGCTGGGGCTGCCCTGGACCGACAGAAGTGTTTCGACTACATCATCACGGACATCTGCCTTAACCTTGCGCTCCACGCGGGGTGCCCCCAAGACATCGTTACTGTCCGCAGAAACTTCTACAGTCGCCACAAACGCTACATCCGCATGAACGGAGCGTACTCTAAGGAATTGGCCAGGACCAACGGTCACCTCCAGGGAAGCTCTTGGTCCCTGGACGACATTAAGCTGCTCATGTGTGTGTGGACCAAGAGGCAGCATCGATACGTTCCGCGATCACTCAGCACTACCTTTGTTGACGACAGCAACTCCACTACTCACACCGCGCCTGAGTTGCAGAAATCTCTTGATGAAACCGACAAGTTTGATCGATTTTCAGGTCAACGCATTCACCCTGGCAAAGTGGCGGGGTGGGCGCTCACCGACGAGCTTCACGCCGCCGTTACCCAGCTCACTCTGGCGGAACGGCCCTTACGCGTGGTCGACTCCTTCAAGCTCGTCGGGAGTTACATCGACGCCGAGGCAGCGCCGGCTCCAGCCGCGCTTAACCTCACGGCCACCGCTGACGCCCGTGTTCGCAGGGCGACTAGTCGCCTGCCGCGCATTGGCAAGCTCCCATCACCGATGCTTATAAAGGCGCGGCACGCCCGTTCCCTTGCTGCCAGCGTCTGTACCACGGGCACCGACATTCAAGCCCCATCAGGCCCCGTCAAAACTGCCTACAACCATGCCCTTAAGGCGGCTATCCGCCCCAAGGGAAACAAGTGGGTCGAGTTTTGGACTCTCATGTCCGTGTGCGTCCCAGGACACGCCCTGGAGATTGACGCCATCACGCAGCGTGAAGTTTTCCTGTGTCTGCGGCGACAGGTTAATCGCGACGCTACACTCTGCGGTCTCGTCAGGGATCTCCAACACCACGTTCAGACCCTGTTTGGTGGAGGACCTGTCGGACGACTTGTCCAGTCGCTCCAGCAGCTCCGTTGGACCTGGCCCACTTTTGGCATCATGTACGACGACTGGGGCTGCCAGATCAGTTGGCTGAACTTACCCCAAAACGCCTTCCTTCACATGCTGCGGGCCTCACAACGCAGAGCCATTCTGAGGAGGATCAAGCCACGGCGTCACGACCTTGGATACCTTGCCTCTGTCAGACAGGGCCTCGACCTCTTCGCCAGCACGTGGCTCGCCCGAACGAAAGGAGCAGCCAAATGCACTGCCTGGCAGCTGGCGCTCCTCCTGAACTACCTGTCGGGCGGGGACCACACCCAACAGCGACGACCCCGATCAAACGCGTCTGCTGACCCCAGCCCCATCTGCCGATACTGCGACGAGGAAGAGGAAACTCAGGAGCACACCGTCCGCGACTGCAAGTGCTGGGCCCGAGAAAGACTCCCTCTCACCACCCTCACCAGTGACGAGCAGTGGGCCCGTCTTCCGCCGCACACAAGACACTGCGGGCTCTTCGATGAAGACCCAGCCCTCCTCGACCTGCAGGCCGACCTCGCGAGGGACCCGCTACCTCAGCCCATACCGCGGCCCCCACCTGAGGGAGATCCTGCGGCTTCAGCCCAGGACTCCTACACCACCTACCTTGACCACGACACTGGTTGGACATGGGTCTACGCTGCACGGACGGTGCATGCACCAACCAAGCCATCCCATTGCTTGCACGAGCGGGCTACGGCGTCTACTACGGCATCGACCACCGCATGAACTACAGTGCACGCGTTCACGGCATTACGCAGAACGCACAGCTTGCAGAGACCCTCGCCATTGTCCACCTCACGGCATGTGCTGAACGGCCCGTACACGTTTTCGTGGACAACCAGGCGGTGGTCGATGGGTTCCAAAGTATCATCGACGGACACTCACCACCGCAGGGCACGCACGTGGAGCTCTGGGAAAAGATCCACCGGTGCGTCATGGCCAAGCCCAACATGTTCCGCGTCGAGGAAATCGCAAGCCACCTGGGAGACATGGGCATCGACCTCGGGCTCATCGGGCCCATCGCGGAGGAGTTCAATCGTCAGGCTGACGCCCTCGCCACAACGGCGGCACGTACTCATAACCTTCCAGACGACACTGTCGAAGCTGCCAAAACACGACATCGCCAAGCGACCGTGCTTCATGGAGTCGCTGTCGCCATCTACGAGCGTAGACACCGCACGCTCCCCCTCCCACACCGCAGGGCTGGGTTTACAGCTGCGGAACTCAACAAAATGGAACCAAACCCCCTGCTGTCGGACCAGGCACCACCCGCGGCTGGACCAGACATCCCACAGAACCCGGACGAGCTCTGGGCCGAGGCCCAACGGGCGATATTCGACGAACAGGAGGACGACCTGTTCGGCTTTGGCGGGGGCCTTGACTTCCTAGGCGACGGGCCAGC
The DNA here is from genome assembly GCA_963575745.1 of Prorocentrum cordatum. NCBI lineage: Eukaryota > Dinophyceae > Prorocentrales > Prorocentraceae > Prorocentrum > Prorocentrum cordatum. Next base: position 265,244 of record CAUYUJ010001170.1, read on the forward strand.
CAGCGCCAACCTTGCCCCGTCGGGCACCCGCACGTCGCCCTCGACTCCGCCACTGAGAGCGGCATCGCACCCACATGACAACGCCGCTCACCTTCAAGACGCTGACGAACAGGAGGACGACCTGTTCAGCTTCGGTGGGGGATCGGACGCTTTGGACAACGGACCAGTCAGCGAAAACCCTGCCCCGTCGGGCAACCTCTCGACGCCTACCGCGACTCCGTCCCCGAGAGCGACATCGCCCCCATACGATGATATCGGCCACCGCCAAGACGCCGACGACGACCTGGGTGACCCCCGCGGACTGAGTGGCATAGACGACGCTCCGCCGACACCCCACGCTGCCGACCATGCCGCTCTACCGATACGCCACCCTTCTACGCGGCCGACCTCAGAGCCCTCGCACGGCATCATGATTGGTCCCACCGCGCAAACCACTCCGCCCCCCCCACCAGCGGCAGCCCGCGGGGGCGGCTTCAGCCCCCCCGCAGGGCACTGAACCAGACAGGCCCTCGCGCCCCGTCCACGCTTCCATCGTTGCTGAGCGAGAGGATGCGGCTCTCCCGACCTCTCGGGGCGTGGCCCGAGCGGCTCCAGCCCTGGGGTCGCGTGTTCCCCTCCAGTCACCTTTCAAGGGTGACGGACGACAGCGTACAGGGTGCCGCACTACGCTAGTCCACCATCTGGACAGGCGTACCGAGGACCTCGCCTCTGTCTCGAGGCCCTCGGCCGCTGGCACTGAGCAGCCACCCCTCACCGACCGCGAAACCGAGCTGTCCCAGGCTATGGCTGCTCTCCAGCAGAGGTGCGTTGCTCTCGCCGCGGACCTCGCCGCCGCCCAAGCTCGCCAAGGCCCTCTACTCCAGCGCCTCCACAGCGCCGGGCGAGCCTTCGCCGAGCTGCTCACGCCCTCGCCCGATGGTGCCGTGCCGTCACTCACCATCCAAGCTATGCTGTCATCGTTCCGCGGCGCTCCACCTGGTGCCCCGCGCTAATCTCCTCCTTTCTGCCTGCCCGTGTGCACGCGTGGCTCCGCGTCCACGGTGTCAGGGCGTGGGGGCGGGGGGTGCCCCGTCACTGCGCGCCGCTTTGCGGCCAAGCGCCCAACTGGCGGTCTGCCAAGCCGCCTAGCCACGTGTCAGCACGTCGCCTTTCTTGTTGGGGCCTCTTTCTTTACGCGGTCTGACAGGTGAGATCATCACCGTCTGTCCGCCGTCTGTAGCGTCTGTCGCACTGCGCCGGGGGAGGGGTTTTTTGTTGCCCGCCCTCGTACTAAAGGCTGCACCGCCGCAGATAGTGTTTAGCGAGTTGTCGCACCGCAGTGCGCCTCGCGGACGGACCCTGGTCCGCCTACTTGTCCGCTCTCTCTCGCTCTCTCTCTCTCTCTCTCTCTCGCTCTCGCTCTCACTCGTTCTCACTCGCTCTCTCTCGCTCTCCCTCGCTCTCTCCCGCTCTCTCTCTCTCTCTCTCTCTCTGCTCTCTCTCTGTCTCTCTCTCTCTCTCTCTCGTCTCTCGCTCTCTCTCTCTCTCTCTCTCTCTCTTCTCTTCTCTTCGCTTCGCTTCGCTTCTCTTCTCTCTCTCTCTCTCTCTCTCTTCTCTTCTCTCTTCTCTCTTCTCCTCTTGCTCTCTCTCTTCTCTCTCTTCTCTCCTCTCTCCTCCTTCTCTCATTCTCCTCTTTCGCTCCGCCTGTCTCCTCTCTCAACCCCCCTCCTCTCCTCTCTCTCTCTCTCTCTCTCTCGCGCTCTCTCTCTCTCTCCTCTCTCCTCTCTCCTCTCCCTCTCTCTCGCTTCCTCTCTCTCTCTCTCTCGGTCTCTCTCTCTCTCTCTCTCTCTCTCCTTCTCATCCTTCTGTCTCTCTCTTCTCTCTCTCTCGCTATCTTCCTCTCTCTCTCTCTCTCATCTCTCTCTCTTCTCGCTCTCTCTCTCTCCTCCTCGCTCTCGCTCGCTCGCTCGCTTCTCTCGCTCTCTCAACATCTCTCTCTCTCTCTCTCGCTCGCGCTCCGCCTGCTCGCGCTCCGCGCCATCGCGCTCGCGCGCTCTCTCTCTCTCTCTCTCTCGTCTCTCTCTCTCTCTCTCTCTCCTTTTCTCTGTTCCTTTCTTTCTTTTTTTCTCTCTCTCTCTCTCTCTCTCTCTCTCTCTCTCTCTCTCTCTCTCTCTCTCTCTCTCTCTCTCTCTCTCTCTCTCTCTCTCTCTCTCTCTCTCTCTCTCTCTCTCTCTCCTCTCTGCTCTCTTCGCTACTGGCTTCTGACGGAGTCTGGGTTAGGTGAGCCTGAGTGTGGGTGAGTCTGAGTATGGGTACGTCTGTGTGTGCCTGACTCTGAAGAAATGAATCTGAGTGTGAGTGAGCTTGTGTATGAGTGAGTCTGGGTGCGAGTCTGAATCCCAATGGTGCCCCTGGCAGTGTCTGGCGACTAGGAGGCCCGGGTCGACTCCTCTTTGGGAAGCCAAAATGCTGCCCCTGGCAGCGTTTGGTGACTATGAAGCCCCTGGTGGACCCCCCCTGGGGCTCCCAAATGATGCCCCTGGCAGCGTTTTGTGACCATGAGGCTCTCAAGAGATACATGTTGGGGACGCCAAACGGCAATTCTAGCTGAGGCGTCCCACCAAAATCGGCGCGAACGGGCTCGTGAGATCAGCCAGGGTGGCTCCCCCTTGGGGCTCCCAAATGATGCCCCTGGCAGCGTTTTGTGACCATGAGGCTCTCAAGAGAGACATGTTGGGGAGGCCAAACGGCAATTCTAGCTGAGGCGTCCCACCAAAATCGGCGCGAACGGGCTCGTGAGATCAGCCAGGGTGGCTCCCCCTTGGGGCTCCCAAATGATGCCCCTGGCAGCGTTTTGTGACCATGAGGCTCTCAAGAGATACATGTTGGGGAGGCCAAACGGCAATTCTAGCTGAGGCGTCCCACCAAAATCGGCGCGAACGGGCTCGTGAGATCAGCCAGGGTGGCTCCCCCTTGGGGCTCCCAAATGATGCCCCTGGCAGCGTTTTGTGACCATGAGGCTCTCAAGAGAGACATGTTGGGGAGGCCAAACGGCAATTTAGCTGAGACGTCCCACCAAAATCGGCGCGAACGGGCTCGTGAGATCAGCCAGGGTGGCTCCCCCTTGGGGCTCCCAAATGATGCCCCTGGCAGCGTTTTGTGATCATGAGAGAGTGTGAGTGTGAGTGAATGTGACTGTGAGTGAGTCTGAGTGAGAGTGAGTCTCATCTTATCTTATCGAGTCCTATCTTATCTTACCTTTATTACCATCTATCTTATCTTATCTTGAAATCTCTTATCTGGTCTTAGCTGATCTTATATCAACTCATCTTATCGCATCATATATTGTCTTATCTTATTACTCCATAGGCTGTCTTATCTTATCTATTATCCTACCTTGTCATATATCTTATCTTACCTTATCATATATTGTGCTATCTTATCTTATTTTGTAGTATCTTAGCTTGTCTTGTCTTATCTGGTGATTATCATTGGGAGGAGGGAGGCGCGAGCGGGAGGAAGGAGGAAGGAGGGGCAGTGGGAGGCGTCAGAGTAATAACAAGAACCCCAATCCTTAGGACATGGGGAAAAATACTTCAACCTCTCTCCAGCGTGGGCCGCGAACGGGACTTGATTCCCCTGCCGGCCGCCTGGCGCCCCCACGTTGACCTCATTGAATTCATGGAAATTGGGAGGGGGAGGGCGGAGGGGTTGTGTTGGTGCCTTCTTTGCGTTCTGCTGCCCTCTCAGGCTCCCTCCAGGTAGTTTGCGACCACTCTGTAAGTCCCGGCGGGCGCAACCGATTCTCGGTTGGCCTACTTGCCATGGCAGGCGGCGGGGAGCAGCAACGTTCTAAGGGAGGTCTTCGCGGCGATGTTCGTTATGAGGGTCCACGGGAACGTCGCAGCAGAAGCCATAGCCACCATGGGGCACGGACGCGGGACACGGGCACGAGCCACCATAAAGCTCGGGACATGGAGCGGACCCCTGCCCGTCATAGGGCCAGCGGCCGCTCCAGGAGCCACCGTAGGGTTCCTGAAGGCCCGTTGTGTCCGCAATGCAGTATCCGTGGTCATCTTGCTCGTGATTGTCCGTCGGCGGCGAGTCCAACAACCACACCAAAATCGTCCTCCGCAGCGCACTTGCCGCTCCTCCTCACGCCGAGGCAGCATCAGCGCCGTGATCTCCCGCAACCACCACCTCGCCCACGCCCAGGCGTCACGCAGTTAAGATGCTGTGAAAAAAAAAGACAACTTTGGGCTCGGGAGTGGCTCTGGTTTTGGGGCCGTTCCTTTTTTGGGGGCTTCGTCGGGATTGCGCGCCCCGCGGGAAGGGAGTGGGGGGGAACGGGAAACTTCATTGCCTTCAATTCAGATCCCCACGAACCCCGGGCAGCACGCGCGGCCCGGGGGGAGGCGGACCGCTCGCCCATCCCACCACCACACGGGGGATGTGAAGACCCTGTGAGCGGGACGGGGTGGGCACAGGGGGGCCACCAAATGGCATCCCGCACCCAAATCGTGGCCGTCATGGGCCTCTTCTTGGGATAAGGCACCAGTCGGCCTCTCGGATGGGCACCATGCGCCCGTCCACAACCAAAGGAAGCGCACCATTTGCCTTCCGCATTTCTTTGGCACTTGATTGCAACACTCATGGATTTTTTTTTCATTTGATATTTCAACCTCTCTCCAGTGTGGGCCGCGAACGGGACTTGATTCCCCTGCCGGCCGTCCAGCGCCCCCACATTGACCTCATTGAATTCATGGAACTTGGGAGGGGGAGGGCGGGAGGGGTTGTTTTGGTGCCTTCTTTGCGTTCTGCTGCCCTCTCAGGCTCCCTCCAGGTAGTTTGTGACCACTCTGTAGGTCCCGGCGGGCGCAACCGATTCTCGGTCGGCCTACTTGCCGCGGCAGGCGGCGGGGAGCAGCAACGTTCTAGGGGAGTCTTCGCGACGATGTTCGTTATGAGGGTCCACGGGAACGTCGCAGCAGAAGCCGCAGCCACCATGGGGCACGGACGCGGGACACGGGCACGAGCCACCATAAAGCTCGGGACATGGAGCGGACCCCTGCCCGTCATAGGGCCAGCGGCCGCTCCAGGAGCCACCGTAGGGTTCCTGAAGGCCCGTTGCGTCCGCAATGCAGTATCCGTGGTCATCTTGCTCGTGATTGTCCGTCGGCGGCGAGTCCATCAACCACACCAAAATCGTCCTCCGCAGCGCACTTGCCGCTCCTCCCCACGCCGAGGCAGCATCAGTGCCGTGATCTCCGGCAACCACCACCTCGCCCACGCCCAGGCGTCACGCAGTTAAGATGCTGAAACAAAAAAAAACAACTTTGGGTTCGGGAGTGGCTCTGGTTTTTGGGCCGTTCCTTTTTGGGGGGCTTCGTCGGGATTGCGCACCCCGCGGGAAGGGAGTGGGGGGGAACGGGAAACTTCATTGCCTTCAATTCAGATCCCCACGAACCCCGGGCAGCACGCGCGGCCCGGGGGGGGGCGGACCGCTCACCCATCCCACCACCACACGGGGGATGTGAGGACCCTGTGAAAGGGACGGGCTGGGCACAGGGGGGCCACCAAATGGCATCCCGCGCCCAGGTCGTGGCCGTCATGGGCCTCTTCTTGGGATGAGGCACCAATCGGCCTCTCGGATGGGCACCATGCGCCCGTCCACAACCAAAGGGGGCGCACCATTTGCCTTCCGCATGTCTTTGGCAATTGATTGCAACACTCATGGGCCTTTTTTTCATTTGATACTTCAACCTCTCTCCAGCCCAGCTCGCAGCAACGCAGCCCACGGCGAACAACGACCCCTCAGGAGCTCACTCCGGGTCCTGCATCCAATTCCTGCCTGCCTCCTCCGACTCCGCGCGCCCTTGCTCAGCAGCCGCCGCAGGCGCAGCCCGTCCGGGCGGAGGCGCGGGCCACGGCGGTTCCCGACGCACCCGCGAGGCGCGGCCGCGGCGGCCGGCCGCGCGGAGAGGAGGGCGCCCCCCCCACGGGAAGGCCCAGCCCCGCCCAGGACAGAGCCCAGGGGCGCCAGCCGTGCCGCGGGCGAGGGCGCGGTCGAGACGGCGGACGGCAAGTTGCAGCCATGTCCCCCCCCCCCCACCTGGCATCGCTCGGACGTGTGATTTTTGTCCTTCGGCGAGGACCATCGAGGAGCATCCTTGATCATTTGGCGAAAAAACCACGCACGAGACCGTAAAAAAACACAGGGAATGGACGTCCAAGCGATGGCGAGCCCAGGCGCGCGGTGGCCTTTCCCAGGGGGCGAACAGAGCCTTTGGCGGTGGCCCTGGGGGGTCGCTGGATACATCGCATGCAGTCGGGGCCTTGACCTAAGGAGCCCTAAATAAGGAACGAGGCCCCTTGCTCCAATCAGTTAAGTTCTGATTCCCCATGGAAAACGAAAGGAAAGCCCAAGGCAAACTGCGCACCTATCAAGAAACATCGAGCCCCTCCCCAACGAAAAGGGTCTCTTCTTCAGCGCCCCCACCGCGCGACGACGACGGCGACCAGCCCCATCGCGAGACTAGACACATCATGGAGATCAATCCAGCATCCGTTTTTTCTCCTCGGCCATGCGTAGTACCTTGCACTCTCCCGCAGCAGCCTCTTTCTCCTGGTCAGTGCGCAGTAGACGCGCCAACAGTTTTGGACAATGCTACCTCGATGGCCCCCATCAGCGGCGGGAAACTGACCATCAGCATGGACCCCATGATGATTGTCAGGGGTGAGGACACCAAGTTCACGGACTGCGACATTGGGGACCCCATTAGGGTTTTGAAGGCCATCCTCGAGCACGGGGACTCCTTCCAGCCCCTGAAGGACCTCAATGGCGTCAAGCTGCATCCATCAATTTGGACTATATGTTTCACAACCGCCTCTAGGGAGGCCTCGACACCTACAGATATGCACGGACGGGGCTTTTGCTATAGTATCAGTTGGGCATGACGATGCTGTATACTTCCTGGGATACGCCAAGGGTTGCATATCCAACTCTTCCGCCCTCAACCTGGACCCCAACATCTGGAACGACTCTGTCCGATCTAGTACGGCAGTGGAACTGTTCGGTACCTTGTAGGCCCCCATATGGATATGAGGCTACTGCGCACGTATCCTTCAGCAGGACAGCGTGCCCCATGCCGAATGTCACCATGTTCTGCGACAGCACGTCTGCCATTGACATAGCTGACGGAGGCTTCACACCTACATCCAATAAGGACCTCGGGGCTCTCACACACCATGCATGCATGCTGGCCAAGTGGGCCCAAAGGGTCTCTATCACACACGTACGGGGCCACGCTCGCAACCCATGGAACGAACTAGCTGATTGTGTTGCCAAATCGGATGTCGCGCGCACTTCCGAAGTTTGTGGCGACCTCATCCGGCACTATATTTCACTCCAGATCTCGAGCGGCGTTGGGCTTCGTTTTCTTCCCCGCAGGCTCTCGCAGCGCATCCGATGGCACCAGGCCGAGCAGATGCACTGCGCTCCTGGCACGCGGAGGTCAAACGCTCGCAGCCGCCGTTCCAGAGCATGGCCGGGAGCGAGGTCAAGGCCACCAACTCGTTCAGTTTCAAGGTTTTGCCACGCAGCGTTTGCTCAGCATTGGACAGAGATCCTGAGACCTCCAAGACGCCCCCGCAGTTCGAGGGGGACCTCCTCGGGCACCAGATCGTGGCCAAGGACATCTTGCTCGCCGGGATGCAGGAGGCCCGCAGTCCCCCTTGGCAAGAGGACCTCCCAGGTGCTCGCGATGATCTCCTCTGGGGCCACACAAGGCAACCTCGGGTGTGAGCCGCGGGTCTCAACGCGGGGCGATGGTGATGTTATCGATCCTTAAAGTCAGGTGAATATTTTGCAGGAGCAGGGGAAGAGGAGGAGGAGGAGGAGGAGGAGGAGGAGGAGGAGGACGAGTGGAGTAGGAGTAGGAGTAGGAGTAGGAGTACGAGTAAGAGTAGGAGTAGGAGTAGGAGGAGGAGGAGGAGGAGGAGGAGGAGGAGGAGGAGGAGGAGGAGGAGGAGGGGGCGAAGAAGGAGGAGGAGGAGGATGAGAAGGAGGAGGAGGAGGAGGAGGAGAAGGAGGAGGAGAAGGAAGAGGAGGAGGAGCACGTCGTAGGCCTGTGCGCGGACCCCCGCAGGCGCACAGCCGAGATCCACGCCCCTGGGCTGTCGGCGGCGGCCGTGGCCCCGCCGGGCCCCCACCACGCAGAAGCTGGCCCACGGGAGCTCGCCATCTGATGGGCCAGCACTGCCCAGCACATCATGGATGGAGGGGCCCCAGGACACACAGATAAATACACACAAATAAAAAGATTCTCCATACTTTCCCATATTTTCTGGGATCCTGTCTTCCCCCCCACTTCCCATATTTTCCCATATTTTCTGGGAATCGCCGATTAAGTGTGTCTGTGTGTTTCTTCCCCTCCTGAATCATGGATTACAGTCATCGGCCTGACCTAAGGAACGACCAATAAGGAACGAAGCCCCTTTTTCTTCCAAGGGGTAACGCAGAAGGAGCGATATATATATATATATATATATAATAATAATAATAATAATAATAATAATAATAATAATAATAATAATAATAATAATACTAATAATAATAATAATATTAATAATAATAATAATAAAAATAATAATAATGATTATAATAATAATAATAATAATAATAATAATAATAATAATAATAATAATAATAAATAAATAAGAAACAACGCATAGGGAGCGATAAATCACGCATGCAAGCCTAAGGGACGACCGAGCCCCTTTTGAAAGGTAGGCGTTCCTTGTTCAAGCCGCTCGCTGTATGCCAGAGTTGGCCAAGTTCTCTCCAGCTCAGTGGATCCTCACGGCATACGCCAGACTGAGGAGCTCAACAGGGGAGGCGCTTCGTTCTTGCCTGCTCGAGACGGGCCGCATCGCCACCAATGCCGTTCCCAAGCCTCTCACCGAGCGGCCTTGTGCATGGCAGCATCACACGGGTCATGAGCATCGCATAGACTGCATCCGCATGTCTAGCCTATGGGCTGCGAGGGTACACGGCCATGCAGTCGACCACGCAATTGACGACATGAACAGCAACCCAGATCACTCACCGATCATATGCAACACAATATCCAGCAGCCAGCAGAACATATCCAGAGCTGGGCTACAGCATGATCCCAAGGCCCTCAAGGATCCACATAAGGTAGCCCCCTCTTGGACCTCGCTCAGGCAATCCCGCGCGTGCACGCGTCTATAGACATCAACGACCACTTCCAACACCTGCGCGAGCATATTACGAGATGCGCACAGACAGCATTCCCTATTCACACTAAGGTACTCATCAAGCCCCACGTGTCCGACGAGCTTCTCGGCGCGCAGCGTCGCCGGCGCGCGCGCCAAACCCTCCGGACTTGGAGGCGCGTGGGCGGCAGCAGTTTTCACCGCGTGATCCAGGCCATGGACGTACTAGCGCGCGATCACCTCCCTCCGCAGATCAGATACCTCATCACCCCTATCTCGATCGCCTCCCAGGAGTCTTGGATGCTCGCTCTGGGGACCTTCCTGGAGCCACTCGCTCCACTCGTGCGTCGAAGCTGCGTCGAACGTCAGTCGATTTGGGTCGACCCTGAGTCGAACCTGAGTCGAACCTGAGTCGAACCTGAGTCGAACTTGAGCCGAACTTGAGTCGAACTGGGGTCGAACAGATCCGTTCGGTGGGCTCCAGGAAGGTCTCCGAAACGAGCATCGAAGGAGTCCGCCGCAGGCACGGCCTCAGCGAGCGATGTCGTGGAGGAGGAGGAGGAGGAGGAGGAGGAGGAGGAGGAGGAGGAGGGAGGAGGAGGAGGAGGAGGAGGAGGAGGAGGAGGAGGAGGAGGAGGGAGGAGGAGGAGGGGAGCCTCAGGCGCCGCGGCGCCCTCCCGAAGCAAGGCCCTCGGGCAGGCCAGGGGGGGCGCCTCTGGTCGGCCTCGCTCGGCGGGCAGAGCAAGCCGCCTTCGACAGCGATCGTCGGCTGGAAACTGGAGGATCCTACACCCTGCGAAGTGCCTAAGAAGTCATGGGTTCAGAAATTCAGAGCCTCAGATCGTCGGAAATGCCTAAGAAATCATGGATTAAGAAATGCCTAAGAAATCATGGATCGTCGGCTGGAGAATGGAGGATCCTACACCCTGCGAAGCGCCTAAGAAGTCATGGGCTCCGAAATTCAGAGCCTCAGAATTCGAATCACAACCCAGCATTTCTGGCAAAATCTTGGGATCTACATGGAAACATTAAGACTCGTCGAGACTCTGGCCGAAAACTCAGGTCTTCTTAAGCATCGCCCAGGGTGTACATCAGCCGCAGAGGTTCGGAGGCAGGCCCCCGGAAGGGGCTCCGCGGAGATTCCCCGTCGGCTGGCCCCCGACGGATCTCTCGCATGCGGCCCTCCAGGGAGCTCGCGGACGATGCCCTACGTTTTTGGGGGGACGTCGACAACGATCGGCGGATGGAAAATGGAGGATCCTGCATCGGCCTCAGAGGATCGGAGGCAAGCCCCCGAAAGGCTCCGCGGAGATTCCCCGTCGGCTGGCCCCCGACGGATCTCTCGCATGCGGCCCTCCAGGGAGCTCGCGGACAATGCCCTACGTTTTTTTGGGGACATCGACGGCGATCGTCGGATGGAACATGGAGGATCCTGCATCGGCCTCAGAGGATCGGAGGCACGCCCCCGAAAGGGGCTCCGCGGAGATTCCCAGTCGGCTGGCCCCCGACGGATCTCTCGCATGCGGTCCTCCAGGGAGCTCGCGGACGATGCCCTGCGCTTTTGGGGGGGAACCTCGAGGATGCGGGGGGCAGTTTTGGCGAGCGGGGTATGCACAACGAGATTGGCAGGCCTTCCTTGTGCATGGAGCCAGCGACGCCGGAGGCTTCGCATCGCATTTCGCCGTGGTTTCACACCCTTTTTTTGTTGCCAATGCACCTCTGACGTGCGCGGCTTCTCTCTCTCTCTCTCTCTCTCTCTCGAGAGAGAGAGAGAGAGAGAGAGAGAGAGAGAATGCGGACACCATCTCTTGGGCTGATCTGGCGTTGGATTACAAGGGGAACTCCAAGGCCCCCAAGCAGGCCCGCCACAGGGACGTCGAGCACATCTCAGCCTTAGCGTGGCGAACCCAGGGGATCCGACGGGCGAAGCAGGGCCGCGCCGGAGGCCCCGACGACATGCTGTACGATAATTTCAAGTTGCAGCCTGAGCTTCTCGCCCCCCTGCTGCGCCCTTTGCTGGTCAAGATAGGGTTGGACACCAGGGGGCTCCCCTGGCCATGAAAGGAGGTCGGGCCGTCGAGGTTCCGAAGAGAGGTGACGCAGGGCTCATGCCATCATATAGGCAGATCCTGTTGGGGCCCCCACGCGGCCAAGATGCATAATGCTTTCCTCCGAGGTAGGCTTCTACAGGCAGTTCCACACCTGTCGCACGAAATGATGATGGGCGGCATGAGGCAGCGAAGCACGGACATCGCAACCATTATCGCCAGATCCTTCATGCAGGCATGCCACGCAGCGGAACGCACAGCTCTACTGCTATTCACCGACCTGCGCGCAGCCTTCTACAGCGTTGCGACGGCGCACCTCGCGCAGCTGAGCCAGGGCGACGAGGGCGCAAACAGAGTCCGAGAAATTACTCCGACGGTAGGACCCCACACGAGAATCTGTTTAGCTTACCCTTTGCCCTTTCCTCTTCCTCCTGGGGTTCCCGCCTGGGACTTCCTCACAAATCACTCACAGACGAGGCTCCCGCTCGAGACTTCCTCCATATTCATATCTCAAGAGCCCAAAAGTGACGACAGTTGCACGTTGCGGATGACCCGCTCGGATTCAAACATGAAGTGCTGGCCCCATAGGGAGGGGGCTCCCGCAGGAGACTTCCTCACAATTCACTCACAGACAAGGCTCCCGCTCGAGACTTCCTCCATATTCAAGTCTCAAGAGCCCAAATTTGACGACAGTTGCACGTTGCGGATGACCCGCTCGGATTCGAACATGAAGTGCGGGCCCCATCGGGAGGAGCTCCCGCCTGAGACTTCCTCGCAATTCACTCACAGACGAAGCTCCCGCCTAATACTTCCTCCATATTCAGGTCTCGAGAGCCCAAAAGTGACGACAGTTGCACGTTGCGGATGACCCGCTCGGATTCAAACATGAAGTGCGGGCCCCATAGGGAGGGGGCTCCCGCCTGAGACTTCCTCGCAATTCACTCACAGACGAGGCTCCCGCTCGAGACTTCCTCCATACTCAAGTCTCAAGAACCCAAAAGTCACGACAGTTGCACGTTGCGGATGACCCGTTCGGATTCAAACATGAAGCGCGGGCTCCATAGGGAGGGGGTTCCCGTCTGAGACTTCCTCGCAATTCACTCACAGACGAGGCTCCCGCTCGAGACTTCCTCCATATTCATATCTCAAGAGCCCAAAAGTGACGACAGTTGCACGTTGCGGATGACCCGCTCGGATTCAAACATGAAGTGCGGGCCCCATAGGGAGGGGGCTCCAGCCTGAGACTTTCTCACAATTCACTCACAGACGAGGCTCCCGCTCGAGACTTCCTCCATATTCAAATCTCAAGAGCCCAAATTTGACGACAGTTGCACGTTGCGGATGACCCGTTCGGATTCGAACATGAAGTGCGGGCCCCATAAGGAGGGGGTTCCCGCCTGAGACTTCCTCGCAATTCACTCACAGACGAGGTTCCCGCTCGAGACTTCCTCCATATTCAAGTCTCAAGAGCCCAAAAGTGACGACAGTTGCACGTTGCGGATGACCCGCTCGGGTTCAAACATGAAGTGCGGGCCCCATAGGGAGGGGGCTCCCGCCTGAGACTTCCTCACAATTCACTCACAGACGAGGCTCCCGCTCGAGACTTCCTCCATATTCAAGTCTCAAGAGCCCAAAAGTGACGACAGTTGCACGTTGCGGATGACCCGCTCGGATTCAAACATGAAGTGCGGGCCCCATAGGGAGGGGGCTCCCGCCTGAGACTTCCTCGCAATTCACTCACAGACGAGGCTCCCGCTCGAGACTTCCTCCATATTCAAGTCTCAAGAGCCCAAAAGTGACGACAATTGCACGTTGCGGATGACCCGCTCGGATTCAAACATGAAGTGCGGGCCCCATAGGGAGGGGGCTCCCGCCTGAGACTTCCTCACAATTCACTCACAGACGAGGCTCCCGCTCGAGACTTCCTCCATATTCAAATCTCAAGAGCCCAAAAGTGACGACAGTTGCACGTTGCGGATGACCCGCTCGGATTCAAACATGAAGTGCGGGCCCCATAGGGAGGGGGCTCCCGCCTGAGACTTCCTCACAATTCACTCACAGACGAGGCTCCCGCTCGAGACTTCCTCCATATTCATATCTCAAGAGCCCAAAAGTGACGACAGCTGCACGTTGCGGATGACCCGCTCGGATTCAAACATGAAGTGTGGGCCCCATAGGCAGGGGGCTCCCGCCTGAGACTTCCTCGCAATTCACTCACAGACGAGGCTCCCGCTCGAGACTTCCTCCATACTCAAGTCTCAAGAACCCAAAAGTGACGACAATTGCACGGTGCGGATGACCCGGTCGGATTCAAACATGAAGCGCGGGCCCCATAGGGAGGGGGCTCCCGCCTGAGACCTCCTCGCAATTCACTCACAGACGAGGCTCCCGCTCGAGACTTCCTCCATATTCAGGCCTCAAGTCAGCGAGTAGTGATGATGATGATGATGATGATGATGATGATGATGATGATGATGATGATGATGATGATGATGATGATGATGATGATGATGATGATGATGATCGTTCGATGCCGATGATGGTGAGTGATCGTGCGATGGTGATGGTGATGCTGATGGTGATGATGATGATGAGTGGGGAGTGATGGTGATGGTGATGATGATGCGGAGGAGGAAGCAAAGAGGAGCAGAGGAGAGGGAGGAGGAGGGGGAGGAGAGATCCTGCGCGGAGGGTGTGCAGAGAAAACAAGAACCCCACTTAGGATGTGGGGAAATAGAAAACTGAAATTGACAAAGCTCTCCCCCCCATCGCCGAGATAGCGGCAAAACAGCCTGGTGTCCTGGACGCCCTGGAGGACCCCCACCTCAATGACGACACTGCCCAGTCATTGCAACGCACATGGTTCCAGGTCAAAGGTTGCCCTTTAGCAGCCACATCCCTCACGAGCTCCCGCCCAGGAGTGACACATGCCGACTTATTCTTCAACCTGGTCTTCGCGCCCATCCAGCTCGACATCGCGAGGAGGCGTTCCGAGGACTCTATTCTACTACCCATGGGGGACTTCCCGCCAGCATCATAACCATACCCAAACTTGAATTCGAGGCCCAAGCTACGTAGACGACCTTCTCACCATGGGACACGTGGATACTGTATTGGCATGGGGTACTGAACTTAGGCACATGACTGTTATTATACATGAGATGTCTACGCGAGGCTTCACCATCAACTACGACCCAGACAAGACGGAGGCCATGGTTTCCATGGCAGGGAAGATGGTTCGGACAGGCAGACAGCAGCTCGCTAAACGTCAGTCAGGCAGGTTGGACAGTCAGCAGTACGGCATCAGGCTCCCCATCACAGACCAGCACAAACACCTAGGGAGACAACTGAGCTCACTTTCAGGTATGGGCCCAGAGGTGGCCTACCGTTGCAAGCAAACTTCAAGGCCCCTTGGGATCCTCAAGCGCTCGGCGTTTCAACTCACGGGAGCCCCTGTATATAGCAACCTCAAATATGTTAAAGCCTTATGCCTTTCCCGTGTATGCTGGCACTGTGCTGTTTGGACTAGGCTCAATGTCAAGCAAGCTGAGTTTTTGGACCAGAAGAACCTGCAATGTCTTAAGGCTGCGGTACGCGTTAACTAGATCCAGAAATTCATTTGGCAAGTAAGGGCCTACATCATTTATTCAGAAACTGAAACTCTCCCCGCCGCAACATACGTACGGCTTCACCAACTTGCCTTCCTATCCCGTCTTGTGTTGCACGCACCGTGCATGATGCATGCTCTTCTGGACATGGCCCCTAGGCACGCAGACAGTGAAGACGTGACGTGGCTATGTGATCACGTGCGAATGCCAGCTGACCTGCGTCCATTCCCACATCTGGCAGGATGGATCGAATACGTACGGGAGCACCCACGCCAGTGGAGCCTAGGAGAGTATGCGCACAACCGTTTTGCACGCAGACATGGTCAAACTAGCTAGGGACGCTAGCAATAATTTCCCCACCGTCCTTCGTCCCCCTGCCTCTCCTGTGGTGTTTCCGTGCTGGGATTGTGACCGAGTTTTATCAACACTAGCTTCCTGGGCATCCCACCGCTCACGGGACCACCCTCAGCTAGATAATGCCAGTTGGTATTGTGCAGGCTCAATGTGCCAGGCATGCGGGAAATGATGTGGTACCCGCCTTAGGCTACTTCGTCATGTTAGGCACGGCTCTTCACACGGCCTAGGTCTCTTAGTCACTTACCTCCGTACAATGAGCCCAGACGAGTTGCAGGTGGAGATAAATCAAGACAAGGCGATCTCGCGCAAGCTGCACAATGCAGGTTTATACCCTGAAGTCGCCAAGCCCCCCCACACGCCGTATCATTGGTCCTTTCTCTGGTGCACCCTCCTCCCCCCTTCCTAATGTAACATACGGTGGGGTAGAGGCCGAAGCGCTACGGAGTTTGCCTGCGATATGCCCTCTCCGTCCATTACCTCATTCAGCTAACATCCATATTGTGGTGCAGGATAGCCCGAGGTCTAATCAGGACTTCGGCCACTTCTTGTCAACATTCAGCCCTGAGCACCACACTATTCACATTGACGTTTCCCAATCGAGGTATCAAGGAACGCTCCTCTACAAATCGGCCATCGAAGCTTTCTCCGCTTTGAACAGAGCGGGTCAGGTTGCCTCACTCACCGTCTTCCCTTCGCGCCTCTCCTGGCCCATAATAGATTCGCAACAACAAGTCCAATTTCGTTCAAGCTCGGAGCCGTGGGGAGACCCGTCAGCAGGCCAGAAGCAGTGGTCTCAAGTAGAGAAGGACAATGCCATTCTAAGAGGCGCCTTCTTCCTGTGCAGGTCTGCTTTGTTTGGCAGGCGTTCCCACTATTTTAGGAGGTCCTGCCCCCGCGCCCGATTCTTCCCCCCTTGTTTCCTGGTGGACCTTTCCCGAAGTGCAGGACCTCCTAAAACTCCCTGGCCAGGCTTTCTGTACCACTGTGTGCTGCCATGAGTTTGGTCTGTGCACGTGCGGAGCCTCTCGTCAATCACCTGCTAGAGTTGTGGCCACGAACCTGCCTCTCACTTCTAGCGTCAGATAGGCTCCCGCATCGGGGCAACTGCTACCACTGTGCCCATCCCTCAGGCAGGTCGTGGGCCGTCGCCGCCAGGTTTCAGGCATGGCCGGTGGACTCTATCGCTGCCCCCCTCCCACCGTGCCTCGCTGCCCCGCCCCACCGCCTGGCCCGTGCACCTCCGTGAACCACGTGCGGGGGGCGGGATCGGGCAGGTTGGGAAGGAGGTCCACCGCCCGCGCCTCGCGCGGCTCCTGGACACCACGCTCCAGGCTCCGCGGCCGCGGCCGCTGGCCGCTGCCGCACGCGTGCATGATCGTGACACTGCGGTTCGCCTTCAGTGGGAGCGAGTAGTAGTAGGAGGATGAGGAGGAGGAGGAGGAGGGAGGGCGCCAGCCAATATGAAAGCCTGGGCGGTTTCAGCGTTTCCTGTCAGCTACTCTGTTCGAATTTCCGTCCTCCGTATTCTCCCTCACCCCCTCAAGTAAGTTTGTTTTGTGTTTATTGCTCTGAACTTCTCCTCGTAATCATTCTGGCCTCCCCACCCTCCAACAATTCCTCCTCTCAACATCCCTCATCACCTCCGCTCTCTCCTCAATTTCTCCTCACCAGTCTTCGCCATCGCTGCCATTTACCCATCATCCTCATCCACCGGCTTTCCTCCTGCCCATCACTGCGCCCTCATCTTGTTACGCTACCCCTCCATCCTCCTCCTCCTCATCCTCCTCCCACTCATCCTCCTCCTCCTCATCATCAGTATCCCCCTCCTCCTCATCCTCATCCTCCTCATCATCACCACTACCACCAGCACCATCATCATAATCATCATCAGCAGCATCATCATCAGCATCATCATCATCCTCATCCTCATCCTCATCAGCATTATCAGCACCATCATCGCCGTCAGCCTAGGCATCAGCACCAGCAGCATCATCATCATCACCACCACCATCACCATCAGCATCACCATAATACTAATAGTATGAACAATAATAATACAAATCATCATCAGCATCATCAGCATCATCATCGTCAGCATCATCACCTTCAGCATGAACATCATCATCAGCATCAATATCAGTATCAGTATCATCATCAGCAGCATCAGCATCCTCATCATCGTCAGCGTCATCGTTAGCACCACCAGCATCATCAGCAGCACCATCATCGTCGTCATCATGAGCAGCATCAACATAAACAGCAACACAATCATGCTAAGCATCATCATACTAATCATCATCATCATCATCATCATCATCATCATCATCATCATCATCATCATCATCATCATCATCATCATCATCATCATCATCATCGTCATCACCACCATCAGCAGCACCGTCACCATCATCATCATCACCATCACCACCACCAGCATCATCATCAAAACACATCATCCTTATTATCACTATCACCAGCATCACCATCACCATAGCCATCAGCATCATCATAAGCATCAGCACTGTCATCATCCTCATCATCATCACCATAATCAGCGGCATCATCATCATCATCTCTCCTCCCTCCTCCTCCTCCTCCTCCTCCTCCTCCTCCTCCTCCTCCTCCTCCTCCTCCTCCTTACTCTCATCGTCCTGCCTTTTCCTCCTCCTGCTCTTCCTTCGTCTTCACATTGCTTCCTCATTCAATTCTCTTCTCCTCTGCCCCAACTCAAATATGTATGCCGCCTCCTGATGCTGATGTTCCTCCTCCTCCTCCATTGCCTTCTCCCCCTCCTTCCCCCGCCCTGCCCGTCCTCCTCATCCGCTTCCTCTTCGTTGTCATGCATATGACCTCCTCGGGTGAGTCCCGCTTGAGCATACACCCGCGGAAACATGCGAGAATCACCGAACTAGGTCGGCCATTCCTGCACAGACTCCCACATGCTGCTCTACCTGCTCCTCCTCCTCTGCCGCTCCCCCCTCCTCCCGCAACGCAGGCCGTCACACGCGGCCCTTACGCCGCGGCCGTCACTAATACCAACTGTATCATGTGAGCACTACCACCATAACCCTGACAGCCTACCCCCCAACACCCCACAACGTCACGGCCCTAACCCTAACCCTAAACTCTGGTATCCTGACCTTAAACCTACTACCCCAGCCCTAGCACATTAACCCATACCGTACAACCCTCAACCCCAACACCCTAACACCGCCCACCCTGCAACCCTAAGTCGCGCCCGAACACCCTAACCCTAAGCACGAACCCTAACCCTGACACCCTAAACGTTTCACCGTGACACTAAAGGCTATACGCCTGAACAAACCACGCCACAACCCTAACTCTTACACAGCCTAGCCGTAACACCCTAAACCTCACATCCGAACCTTAACCATAACCAACCCTTGCCACACGAATCCGAACCGTGATAGCCTGACCCGAAGACTTTGACCCAATCCACATCGCCCTGCTCCGAACACCTCAAGCCTCCCACCCTAAGCGGAACACCCTTGAACCCCTGCCACCCTAACCTTAATACCCTAACTCTAGCCTCACGCCTTTTCTCTTGTGCGTGACTCTGAGGAGCTAGTGTTTACGCGCCTGGGTACAAGGGGAACACACATCATCGATCGCCGATCCATAATGAATCAATACGTTTCTGGCCCCCTCGCCAACTCCGATGTTGGGCCAAAGCGCTCCCCGGGCTTCTCCAGGCGCTTCGAGGCATTCCCAGACTCCCCAATCGCCCCCCAAGTGCTCCCAAGCTCGCCGTCGCCGCCAGCGGCAGCAGCATCCATGTCCTCATCTTCACCGCCCTCGTCGCCGCAAGAGGCGTCAATGACCGAATGAATCAGATCGCGTTTATGCGTTTAGATTGTTGACGAGGTCGATCTTATGGGAAGGGATGGAAGCAAGGCGCAGGCACCCAAGCACGCCCCAGGATCGCTCAGAGACGGCCCAGCTGTGCCCGGAAGGTCCAGAGGATGCCAGAATAAGTTGGCGCGATGAGGAGATAGGTCGGTCTTTCGAATATGGCTTAGGGGGGCGTGAATGATCCGCGTGAACACAAAGTATCTCTTACACCCTAACCATGACACGCTGATCCTAGCATCCTGGCCCTGAGCTTCCGGCCAGGTCCTAACACCCTAGGCTCGAATTACGCTACCGAAGAACCCCACATACTTATATTATGGCTGGACTGATGATAGCTGAAAAGAAGCATGTGAGAATGATGTTGGTGGCCGTTCCCTGCGCGCCCCCTCTGATGTCGAGAAAATGACACGCCTGCTGCGCCGTGCGAGCCTGCAACGGATAGAGACCGCACCCCACGCGCACCCCCCTCTGTTATCGAGACTTTGCCATGCCTGCCGCGCCCTGCGCGTCTGAAACGCATAGAGACCGCACCCCCTGTGCACCCCCTGGTGTCGAGAATTCCCACGCCTGCCGTGCCCTGCGCGCCTGCAACGCATAGAGACCGCACCCCCTGCGCACCCTCCTGGTGTCGAGAAAGTGCCGCGCCTGCCGTGCCCTGCGCGCCTGCAACGCATAGAGACCGCACCCCCTGTTCACCCCCTCTGGTGTCGAGAATTCCCACGCCTGCCGCGCCCTGCGCGCCTGCAACGCATAGAGACCGCACCCCCTGCGCACCCTCCTGGTGTCGAGAAAGTGCCGCGCCTGCCGTGCCCTGCGCGCCTGCAACGCATAGAGACCGCACCCCCTGTGCACCCCCTCTGGTGTCGAGAAAGTGCCACGCCTGCCGCGCCCTGCGCGCCTGCAACGCATAGAGACCGCACCCCCTGCGCACCCTCCTGGTGTCGAGAAAGTGCCGCGCCTGCCGTGCCCTGCGCGCCTGCAACGCATAGAGACCGCACCCGATGTGCACCCCCTCTGGTGTCGAGAATTCCCACGCCTGCCGCGCCCTGCGCGCCTGCAACGCATAGAGACCGCACCCCCTGCGCACCCTCCTGGTGTCGAGAAAATGCCGCGCCTGCCGTGCCCGCGCCTGCAACGCATAGAGACCGCACCCCTTGTGCACCCCCTCTGGTGTCGAGAAAATGCCACGCCTGCCGTGCCCTGCGCGCCTGCAGCGGATAGAGACCGCACCCGATGTGCACCCCCTCTGGTGTCGAGAATTCCCACGCCTGCCGCGCCCTGCGCGCCTGCAGCGCATAGAGACCGCACCCCCTGCGCACCCGCCTGGTGTCGAGAAAATGCCGCGCCTGCCGTGCCCTGCGCGCCTGCAGCGCATAGAGACCGCACCCCCTGTTCACCCCCTCTGGTGTCGAGAATTCCCACGCCTGCCGCGCCCTGCGCGCCTGCAGCGCATAGAGACCGCACCCCTTGCGCACCCTCCTGGTGTCGAGAATTCCCACGCCTGCCGCGCCCTGCGCGCCTGCAACGCATAGAGACCGCACCCCCTGTGCACCCCCTCTGGTGTCGAGAAAGTGTCACGCCTGCCGCGCCCTGCGCGCCTGCAACGCATAGAGACCGCACCCCCTGCGCACTCTCCTGGTGTCGAGAAAGTGCCGCGCCTGCCGTGCCCTTCGCGCCTGCAACGCATAGAGACCGCACCCCCCGCGCACCGCCTCTGTTATGGAGACATTGCCACGCCTGCCGCACCCTGCATTCCTGCGTGCGGCCGCGGTGAGGGACCACCCCCTGCGCACCCCCTAAGCTGAGCTGTGCTGTGCTGAGCTGGGCTGAGCTATGCTGTACTGTGCTGTGCTGCGCTGTGCTGTGCTGAGATGAGCTGAGCTGTGCTGTGCTGAGCTGTGCCGTGCTGAGCTGAGCTGAGCTGAGATGTGCTGAGCAGTGCTGTGAGGAGGAGAGGAAGTGTGAGGTGTGTGTGGGAGTGTCGCGGGTGCGGCGCGGCAAAGAACAAAACCAGAACCCCACGAAGCATGTGGGGAAAATCTCTGAGGTCCGCGCGGATTTCTTGGATCCGCGCTGGACCCCCTCCCTGGCGCGCAGAGCGCGCCAAGGGCGGCGCCGGAGGCGCCGCCAGGGGGCCCCAGCGCCGATCCGAGAAGTCCGCGCGGACCTCCGAGTTTTTATGTTTACGTAATTGTCTGGTCCCTTAGGTTTGAGCAGGGGCCGACCGTCGCGGCATTCCTATAGTCCTACCACGCAATGTTCTTAGAACCCCCAAATGTTCGAATACTAAAAACAATGTTCTTAGAACATACACCCGATGTGATAAAACAAGACAGACTCCGCCAGAAATGTTCTAAGAACATTTCGTGGGAACCACAAAAAAGTCTTAGAACATTGTTTAGTAGGGCTATAGGCGAGCCGGGACGCTTCGCCGCTGCTTGATAGGTGCCCCCAGGTAGGAAGGCTCCCCGCGTTCTGCGAGGCGAGCTGCCCGAGGAGCCGCCACGCCCGTCCGACATCGGAGCGCAGGCACGAAGCGCGGCTCTTCGGAGCCGTCGGGGGCGCTGCCCGTGGGCCGGCAGGGTCTGCCGCGCCCCGCGTCGCCGCAGGCTTTGTCCACGTCGCGTCGGCGCCCTCGAAAAGGTTTTGTCCACGTCGCGTCGTCGCCTTTAGGCTTTGTCCACGTCGCGCCTCGTGTCGCCGCGTCGCCGCTCTCGGGATCTCTTGGAGCGTGCCAGGGAGCTGGGCGCACACACTGCTGCATTCGTACGGGGGGCATGTGGAGGCAGCGCGTTGGAACCACGTGGCGGGCTGGCGTAGCCGGCCACGCGGGAGCCGAGCGCTGGAGACACAGTCCGCCACATGTATATCCTGCTCTCGCCCGGGCTGGCCGCGTCATGCGCATCAAGCTACATGCTGGCTCTGACGGATGGGTGTCATGGATAAGAGTGCCCTGCGCGGCGTCATGGCTGGAGCCCTGTTCGCCCTACCAGTCTGTAGGTCGTGCGGTCACTCAGCGACCAAGCCTGCACACCTGTTCGTTTATGCGTGTCCTGCTGAATGTGTGTGTGCGCGTGTCAGCGCGCGTGCGGCATCACTGTAGACTGCGAGCGCGTCGTGGAGCAATGCCAACATGACACCGTTTGGACCACTGGGCTCATACCTGACCCCCTCTGCCGCATCCCTCCCACGTCCCACTTGCACCCCCTCCTCCTCCTCCTCCGTAGCCACGTTGGCTCAAGCCCGTAGCGATCCGCTCAGGACCTGACACTTGTGGCGTGGGAGGAGGGCGGCCCCCGGCAGCGCAGTGCCCCCTCGGCAGCCTGCCCAAGCTGTGAGCACGTCGTGCCGGCTGCACTGCGGTATCAGTCCGCATCTCTTTGCGCGCATCTGCACCATGCTGGCGGCCGCCGCGAGGCCGCGCCAGACGGCGCTAGATAGAAGTGCTGGACCTAAACGGCTGCTCTCGGGTCGTCTGACCAAGCCAAGGGTTTGGGCTGAAACGTGGCATTGCAAACATCGTTGGTCGAAGTCAGGTGATCGTTGGTGGAACGGGGCGGACCTCGTCTGGCGCAGCAAGTGCCACCAGCACGAGAGCACGTCGGTCGCAGGCTCCAGCGTTCCCGAGCTGCAGTCCCAGCGTGCTGCACGCTCAAGCAGCAGTGCGAAGGCAGAGCAGGCGCTCAAGCGGAGGAACAGTTGGCGCAGCTCAAGGCTCAGGTTGCCAAGGCCCCCCAGAAGCTTGATGAAGCCATAGAGGCGGACCACAACGACGTGGGCTCAGACGGCGACGCCAAAAAGCAGTTGTCAGAGATCGCGGCGAATATCGAGGCAAGCAATGACACCACCACGATTGAAGTTAGAGAGGCGTGCGCCAAGCTCAAGGAGTGGCAGAGCGCGCTGCGGAGAAGGCAACACGTCGTTCATTTCTAATCGTGTTCATGTTTAATTGTGCTCGTTTCCCATTGTTCCTGGCCCCCCAGTGGCCAGGAAGAGGCCCAGGATAGAACAACTAGAAATGAAAGGATCTTGACCCCCCGAAAAGTCAAAGGGCTTCCGAAGAAACAGAAGTGAACCATGTGTAGTGGCAGCGAAGCCGCTCGACACTGGGCTCGAGGAGGTGTCCCTCCTGCACGCCAGGCTCGAGGAGCAGGCAGAGCGTCAGGAGGCCACCAGTGAGGACCTCCACGATGGGTTTGTTTTCCACCACCACCACCGTAAGTTGGAGGGGCAGGGGAGGAGGTCCTCCTCCTCCTCCTCCTCCTCCTCCTCCTCCTCCTCCTCTTCTTCTTCCTCCTCCTCCTCCTCCTCCTCCTCCTCCTCCTCCTCCTCCTCCTTAGTCCTCCTCCTCCTTCCCTCCTCCAACTCATGGTGGTGGTGGTGGAAAACAGGGCCCACCACTCCAGGCGCAGGCGAAAGCCGCCCGACAGGCGGCGGCCGAGGCGCAGCAGGCGGGCGCTGCCCGACGCGCAGAACGCGCCGACCGAGCCGGAGGGAAGCCGGCGTGCGCCGGCTGGTTGCTGCGGCGCCCTGGCCCCCCGAGGGCGACCCGGGCAGGCGCTCGGGCGCTGCTAGGGTTATGTCGGGCGTGTCCCCCTACAGGAGGATTCTCGACGAAAAATAAAACATACCCCAAATATGTACCAAAATATAAAAAAAAAACACAAAAAAATAGTCCCCAGACTATTTTTGTAAATATTTGTTGGCTATGTTTGGCGTATTTCGTCGAAAATCCCTCTGTAGGGGGACAGACCCGACTTAATGCCCGGAGGCCGCAAGCGAACCCTACCCCTACCCCCACGATTTCTGAGGGGGGAGGGCGAAGTGAACCCCGCCCTCCCCCTCAGAAATCGTAGGGGGTAGGGGTGGGGTTCGCTTGCGGCCCCCTAGCTGCAGCAGGTGCCGGGCGCGGCTGGCGGACCTCTCCGCGGGGCGCTCGGGCGGGCCTGCTGCAGGGCTGCGGCGCTGCGGAGGGCAAAGGCCAAGAAGAGGTTCGAGGTCTCGAGGTGCTCAAGCCAGGCCTCGGAACAAAAATAGCGACCAGTTCTGCCACACTCGTCTGTGAACGCCTCCCCCTCCCCCCAATGTTCCAAGTTGGCGGTGGGTCTGATGAGTTGCACCTCGGCCGCGGTCTCCCCCGCGCGCGCCAACTGTGAGTTTGGGAGGCAGGAGGGGTGTTCACGAATTGTCTCCCTCTGCCGGATGGGTGCGCCTGGCCGACAGAGCGCTGGCAGAGCAGAGGAGGCAGCAGGCAGAGGGGGGGCCAGACGTGCAGCAGGTGCCGGTGCAGCAGAGGGGCAGGCGGTCCAGGAGATGCCTCGGGAGTTGGTGCTCCAGCGGCAGGAGGCCCCGGAGCAGCTCCATTGGCGGGTGGTCCTGGAGAAGCTGCAGGTGCCGGCGCAGCAACCTGGCACGGATGGGCACCTCAGTACACGTGCGACCCAGAGGTGCCCAAAGGATCCCACTAGCCCTCTGGGCGTAGGTGGTCTGGAGCGGTTTCTCTTCCAGCCCCTCCCTCTTCCCCTTCGGGGAGGGGGGCGGATCCACGAAATCCGCGCGGAGCGCCAAGAGTTTCTGTTTATGCCGTGTTTTCTTCTTCGAGGGAGGAGAGGAAGACGGAGGGAGGAGAGGGAAGAGAAGGGAGGATACGGGCGGGGTACAGGAAAAGGAGACCGAGAGGGGGGAGCGGGGGGAGCGGGAGGTGGGGTAGGGACGGGGGGCGCAGCAGAGGCAGGGGTGAATCGAGGAGAAGTCGTCGGCGGAAGGAGCGAGATTCCCAGCAATCCCCCGCGCGTCTTGGGGGGAAAGAAAGGGGGGGATAGCAAAGGGTAGGGTAGATAATGAGCTCACGCAGCTGATTTTCCCAGCGCCTCCCGGCGCCGGGAGGCGTCCATGTATCGAGGAATGGGCCCGGCGGCGGGGCCGAAACCAGCTGTATGCAGCAGATTTCGTACCCCCCCCCTTTTCCCTTTCCCCCCCTTTCGTTCGGCCCGCGCCTCCCGAGACACCAGAGAGCCGGCCGGGCGGGTGCCGGGAGCGCCTTGCTCAGGATGCTCTTGAACATAGGGCCTTAGACCACACTGGACCATCCCCCCTCCCATCAAATCTGCTTCGCAATCCGACCTGGAATTCCTACAAAAGGTGGGCGTTCTTGCATTCGGCCTCTCGACGTTGGGCGGAAGAGGGGGGGGAGGGGGGGGGGGCTGGCTCTGGACCTCTGCTTAATGCGGCTGTTTGGAACTGTGCGTCCTCTGGGGGAGACTCCACCTGCTCGAAACAAGCGCCAAAAACAGCCAAGATCTACTCCATTTGGGGGGGGGAGGAGCGGAGGTGCGAGGGCCCACGCCGATCGGCACAACAATTCAAACAAAACGCCCACAAGAACCGAAGGCTCTCAAGGCGTGTTTCGGGCCCGGGGGGCCGCAGAGAGCAATCCACGGCGCTGGATCCATCTGGCAGGCGGGGTCAAGAGCTCCAGCTCCGAGGAGGAGGAGGAGGAGGAGGAGGAGGAGGAAAGGAGGAGGAGAAGGGGGAGGAGGAGGAGGAGGAGGAGGAGGAGGAGGAGGAGGAGGAGGAGGAGGAGGAGGAGGAGGAGGGGCAGAACGCCAAAGGCGTAGGTGCCGCTCCCCCTCCCGCTTCACCAGTGCCCTGCTGGGCTCCGCCTCCTCTTGCTACGAGACCTGTGGTGCATCACAACAGCAATTCGGCCCCCGACTTTCGTCCTTGGTTCGGTCTAGTGAAGCGATGAATTTCGGGGTCCTCACGTGGGGGTGAAAAAAAACACCACTTCACTAATCTGGGACCCCTGGGGCCTCAGTGGGCCCTGGGGCCCAAAACAAGTGACGTGATGGTTTTCGGGCCTGGGACTTGCTCCCATCCCCTTTTTGCGCGGACAGATCGGAGTCGCCTGCGACGTCACCGTATCCGACTTGCCACTGGTCGAGGGATGTCGAGACAAGGCCCCAGCCAGGACTGGGAGCGCTGGACGTGCCACCCGCGAGCCGATCCCCGACTTGAATGGGTACTCGAACTGGTGTGGCTAGATACTGGTGGTGTTCGCTGTACTCTCAAAGAAACATGTGCCCTGAATCCTGTTGCACGCACCTGCCGCAAGACCCGATGTGAGTCACCGAGGCTTGCCATCACGACGTGCTCTCAGCTAAATCTCCCTAGTGAGCGCTCTTCGAGGCCACGGAAAAACAGGCTCAGGCAGGAACATGTCAAGACGACCAACGGCACATCCAGGGGCCCCGGACATCAATCAAATGTACGACCGGCCTCCCACGGACTTTCACTGAGGGTGCCTCGGAAATGGGGGTACAGAAAACTACCAATACTGGGGGCCCGAGCCGAATCCAACTGAGGGTGCCTCGGAAATGGGGGCCCGAGCCGAATCCAAGTGAGGCCCAAGTGGGGCCAGAGCCGAATTCAAGTGGGGCCCAAGTGGGGCCGGAGCCCCCTCCAAGTGGGGCCCGAGCCCCCTCCAAGTGGGGCCCGAGCCGAATCCAAGTGGGGCCCAAGTGGGGCCCGAGCCCCCTCCAAGTGGGGCCCGAGCCGAATCCAAGTGGGGCCCAAGTGGGGCCCGAGCCGAATTCAAGTGGGGCCCAAGTGGGGCCCGAGCCCCCTCCAAGTGGGGCCCGAGCCGAATCCAAGTGGGGCCCAAGTGGGGCCCGAGCCGAATCCGAGTGGGGCCCAAGTGGGGCCCGAGCCCCCTCCAAGTGGGGCCCGAGCCGAATCCAAGTGGGGCCCAAGTGGGGCCCGAGCCGAATCCAAGTGGGGCCCAAGTGGGGCCCGAGCCCCCTCCAAGTGGGGCCCGAGCCGAATCCAAGTGGGGCCCAAGTGGGGCCCGAGCCGAATCCAAGTGCGGCCCAAGTGGGGCCCGAGTCCAACCCAAGTGGGGCCCGAGCCGAATCCAAGTGGGGCCCAAGTGAGCGCCCACACCCACACGACCCCAAGAAAGCATCAAGCTTAAGACATTTCCCCAAGGTCTGGCCAGCGTCGGTGGTTTCTTCAGTCGTGTGTCTAGGACAAGAAATTTCGAGACTCTGGCTGCAAAACTGTGTTTTCTTAAACATCGAGCGTGGTGTACTCCCCAGACCTCTTCGGGGGGTCGTCTTGACCAAGATTCCGAAGCGAATCCAGTCGCTGGGAAAAAACGAGAGGGGATACGGGGTGCACAAATGGATAATTAAGCCAGGGCCGAATGCATTGCAGGTATCGAGTTTATACTTCTCCAGAGAGGGGGGGGAGGAAGAGGAGGGGGAGAAGGGGAGGGACGAGGGATGAGGAGAACGAAGAGGAAGGGGATAACGAGGATGACGAGGAGAAGGAAACACGTGCCCTTGCTAGCTGATGGCCCAGAAGGTGGCGCAATGGATACGAACACTGATCGTCTTGTCTCGGCATGCGACCACCCAACGAAATGTTATCAGCCCTCTCGCCGTGGGTGATGCAGGATGGCAGCTCTTCCGAAAGAACCCTTCAGCACCGTTCGGGGAGGGGTTGTCCTGCTTCTTCCTACTATTATTCCCCTTCGCCTGTTCTTCCCCTTCGTCCTCTTCCCCTACTTGCTTAGTATTGTTAGTGTTGCTGTTTATTAGTTGTCTTATTGTTTTGGGGTCCTCGCTTCGAAGAGAGATCCCAGCGTCCCCTCCTCTCCTCCCTCCTCCTCCTTCCGCTCCTCCCTCCTCCCGTCACCCCTCACTGTGGCACACGCGGCACACGTTTCGTGGCCCCACAAGAAGCTCCACCGAAGTCCCCACTGGCTGCGTTCACATGCCGCCACCCCCCTCACGCTGGCTGCGTTCGCATGCCGCCACCCCCTCTCTTTGGCACACCCCTCGCACGCTCCGTGGCCCCATAGGGAACTCCACCGAAGGCCCCAGTGGCTGCGTTCGCATGCCGCCCCCCCGTCATTTTGGCACGCCCGACACACGTTTCGTAGCCCAATAGGGAGCTCAGCTGAAGGCCCAGTGGCTGCGTTCGCATGCCGCCACCCCCTCTCTTTGGCACGCCCGACACACGTTTCGTGGCCCCATAAGGAGCTCCACCGAAGGCCCCAGTGGCTGCGTTCGCATGCCGCGACCCCCTCATTTTGGCACGCCCCTCACACGTTTCGTGGCCCAATAGGTTGCTCAACCGAAGGCCCAGTGGCTGCGTTCGCATGCCGCCCCCCTCATTTTGGCACGCCCCTCACATGTTCCGTGGCCCCAACGGGAGCTACACCTAAGAAACCAATGACTGCGTTCGCACGCCGCCACCCCGCTCACTTTGGCAGACCCCTTCACACCTTTCGTGGCCACATATGGAGCTCCACCGAAGGCCCCAGTGGCTGAGTTCGCATGCCGCGCCCGCATGTCTACTCCCGCGCCTCCCGGTGCCTGTCAGCTGCAAAGGGTTACATCAACATGCAACCCTTTTCGTCTGGCCTCCGCGCCCCCTGCGTAGGGGTGGCGCGGGCTAGGGGACGGGGGCGGGGAGTTCCACCAAACCGCGTGCTTCTGCCAGCAGCTAGTGAGTGCCGCACCATGCTGACCGTCTCCTCGGCGAATCAGAGCGCAATCCAAATCCTGCGGGCGGCCCCCGCGGCAGCGCCCGCATGGCGGCCCCGCCTCAACTTCGGCGCTCCCTTCACGCGTTTCGTGGCCCCGTGGTGAGCTCCACCGGCGGCGTCTTGCACAGCGGAGGCCCCTGCGGGGGCCCTGCCGCCCCTCCCGCAGGGGCCTCTGCGGGGGGGCGGCAGGGCCCCGTGTGTGGGGGGGAGCAGAAGGGGAAGAAGCCGACGAAGGGGGAGAGCAGAAGGATGAGGATGAGGATGAGGATGAGGATGAGGATGAGGATGAGGATGAGGATGAGGATGAGGATGAAAATGATGAGGATGAAAATGATGATGATGATGATGATGATGATGATGATGATGATGATGATGATGATGATGATGATGATGATGATGATGATGATGATGATGATGATGATGATGATGATGATGATGATGATGATGATGATGATGATGATGATGATGATGATGATGATGATGATGATGATGATGATGATGATGATGATGATGAGAGGAGGAGGAGGAGGAGGATGAGGAGGATGAGGAGGAGGAGGAGGAGGAGGAGGGGGAGGAGGAGGAGGAGGAGGAGGAGGAGGGTGACCCCCCCAAACGCGGGGACATCCGAAAACACGAGCTGAGCGTGCACGATCATCGTGCTACTGCACGATATGCGCTGAGTAAGGGACGGCGTGGCTGCTCTGGCCACGGAGAGGTCTCCCGACCTGAAATCTTCAGCACGGCTGGAAGCCAGAGACCCCTCTGAATCCGAAGTGGTCTATCCGCCACTGTCTTGACTGTAGTGGCTCTGATCCCTATCGGAGTAATCGTTTCGAGACTCTGGCCGAACTTCGGCTGCCCTCAAGGTCAAACAACATCGGATTTGGAAATCGGATCGACTCGAATGTGCACCAGAGTGGGCTGCATCGGCACGGAATCGTGATCGAGTCGGATCGGCTGCACCAAAATACGCAACGGCGACATGCAAACATCGAAATGTCGGAATATCGGAATCGAATCGGGTCGAGCCGGCTGGAATCCGTGCCGAATCAAATCGATCGGGTCGAAATTGACCCTGAGCGGTGGGCCTCGGGATTCTGGGACGACAGCCATTTATGGGCTGGCGCTGCCGCCCAAGCGTGGTTTCGTGAGCGGCCTGGCAACTCCTCCCTGCTCGGGCCAACGCCCGCCATTGCCGTCAGTGCCTCGGCGCCTCAGGAGGAGGAGGAGGAGGAGGAGGAGGAGGAGGAGGAGGAGGAGGAGGAGGGGAAGGAGGAGGAGGAGGAGGAGGAGGAGGAGGAGAAGGAGGAAGAGGAGGGAGGAGGAGGGGGGGGAGGAGGAAGAGGAGAAGGACAGGAGGAGGAGGAGGAGGAGGAGGAGGAGGAGGAGGAGGGGGAGGATGAGGAGGAGGAGGAGAAGGGGAGGGGGAGGAAGAAGAGGAGGAGGAGGAGGGGAGGAGGAGGAGGAGGAGGAGGGGGAGGAGGAGGAGGAGGAGGAGGAGGAGGAGTGTGTCATGAGTGTCATAGATCCAAGAAGTGGACGGCGAGCGAGGCTCAACCATCACCCTCGAAGGAGGAGGAGGAGGGGGAGGAAAAGGAGGAGGACCAGCCAACCACTGACCTTGAGCTGAGGGCAAGGCCGACGGCGCAGGCAGGGCCGCCCCGGCGCACCCCACGGGCGCAGGGAGGCTCGGCGGGCCGCTGCGCGGCGGGCGTCGTGGAGAGCGCTCAGGGCGCCATCTCGTACTCTCGGGCCACTTCGAGGGCGCGAGGGCGAGAGAAACGGCAGGAGAGGGCGGCGAGGGAGGGAGGGAGGGAGGGAGGGAGGAAAGCCCCACTGGCTGCGTTCGTATGCCGCCACCCCGCTAACTGTGGCACACCCCTCACACGTTTCGTGGCCCCATACGGAAACACACCGAAGACCCCAGTGGCTGCGTTCGCATGCCGCCACCCCCCTCACTGTGGCACACCCTTCACATGTTTCGTGGCCCCATAAGGAGCTCCACCGAAGGCCCCAGTGGCGTTCGCATGCCGCCACCCCCTCACTTTGGCGAACCCTTCGCACGCCTCGTGTCCCCTCCATGCGGAAATCCACCGAAGGCCCCAATGGCTGCGTTCGCATGCCGCGCCCGCATGTCTTCTCCCGTTCCCCCCGGTGCGTGTCAGCCGCAACGGGTTGCATCAGCATGTAACCCGTTTCGTCTGATTTCCACGCCCCCTGCGGGCGGACCCAGCGGCAGCGCCCGCATGCCGGCCCCGTCTCTGTTCGGCGTTCCCTTCACGCGTTTCGTGACCCCGTGGTGAGCTCCACCGAAGGCGTGCTTCACAATGGCGGCACTCACAACTGCAAATCGTTGGGCCTTTCGCCAGGATAACTTTGACACTCAGTTACCCTGTCTAGACCGGCACGGCATACATCGGTTACGCGGCGCCCCGTGCTTGCAACAGGCG
>CAUYUJ010001170.1:301348-306348 GCA_963575745.1 Prorocentrum cordatum
CTAAAGCTAAAGCTAAAGCTAAAGCTAAGCTAAAGCTAAAGCTAAGGCTAAAACTCCCAGCAGACTGGGGGAACGAACCGCGGGGCGGGGACTGGGGGAACCGCCCGGGGCGGTTTCCATTGCCCGGCCCATTTAGCTAGAGAGTAAGAACCCTTCTAGGCAGAGCCTAGGTAGGGAAAAAGATTTGCTACATTTGTAAAATTCGCTGGCACCCCTCACGCAGATCGGCGGGGTCAGGGTCCAAAAACACTTGGGATCTGCCACATGTCTGAAATTTGCTGGCACCCCTCACGCAGATCGGCGGGGTCAGGGTCCAAAAACACAAGGGATTTGCAACATTTCTGAAATTCGCTGGCACCCCTCACGCAGATCGGCGGGGTCAGGGTCCAAAAACACAAGGGATTTGCCACATCTCTGAAATTCGGTGGCACCCGTGACGCAGATCCGTAGGGTCAGGGTCGAAAAACAAACAGGTCCCGACACTGCTTCACGGCGGCGCCCAGACCTCATGATTTAGCTTTTGCATCTCCCAGTATCCGAGACAGGGGATCGGCGGCATGGGGCGAAGCCCTTACGGATAAAAACGATTACTTGAGCGCTGCGGCCGCTCAAACGTTCTCCGGAACGCTCTGAGAACGTTCTCTGACGCTCTGGGGTGGCTTAGCCTCACATCCCGAACGCGGGATGACTGGGAGAGGTGTGCAGCAGGGGATGATGGGGAGGGGAAGGGAGCGAGCGGGGGGGACAGGGACGGGCTGGGGGAGTGGCGGGGGAGGTGGGCGTGATGGTGGGCGGGGCAAAGAGGGGACGGGATGAGTGGAGAGAAAGCGCAGCTGCATCGCGCGGGCGCGGGCGCTCGCGCGGTCGATGTTTCGGGCGCCCTCGTGACAGGCCTGCCACTCCTGCCAGGTTCACCAGGGCACTGGAGCGGGGCACGCGATGACGACACGATTCATAATTATTTCGGGCCGTGCGTCTTTGGGCACGGGCACCGACGAAAATTGACCGTAGGCGCAGCGCTGTGGGCTGTGGACCCGCGAGAGTGCTCGGGGCAGCCATGAACCACAGGGTCAGTGGGACTCGAGGTGGAGAAGGATGAAGCGGGTGAGGAGGGTGGGGAAAGGGAGCAGGGAGAGGGGGAGGAGGGAGACTGGTGTGGCAGTTCTGCCGAACCCCCTGGAAACTCCTTAGGAGGGGTTTCGGAGTGTTTTTTCCTTGACCCAGGGGGGGGGAAGTTTGGGAGGGTTTTGAAGGGGTTCCGGGGCGCCACAAATCAAAACAATACTACAATCCCTCCCCCTCGAAATCCCTCCTAACCCCCCTTCAGTCAAGGTTTTGCCCCCTCCCCCCCTTGGAAAACCCTCCCTCAGATGGTGGGGGTCAGGAGGAGCTTCCCTCGAGGACCCCACCCATAAGGGGTTGGGGGGTTGGGGGCGTTCGGGTGGGTTGGTAGATATTCCTCTTAGGACCCCCCCAGGAAAGTTTTTGTGAAGGCTAATGAAGGTTAAGAGGGGTCGTTGGGCTTTCCACCAGGACCCCCACCGCAGAGCTTTTTGTTGAAGGGGTTTTCCCGCAGGAACCCCAGGAACCCCCTCGGGGGGGGTAAGAGAGGTTAGTGGGTTTCCCCTACAGAACCCCCCTCAGGAGGGTTTTATGAAGGGGTTTACGAGGGGTGGTGGGTTTTCCTGTCAGAAAGCCCCCGTCTCAGGGTGTGTTTTCGGTAAGATTAGGGGAGGGGGGGTCCCTCCAGAAGCGCTCCATCAGGAAAGGTTCGTTTGAGGGTTCGGGGGAGTGGGTGGGTTTTCCCTCAGGACCCCCCTCCCCTCTCAGGAGGGTTTTTTTTGGAGGGGGTTAGGGGGGGTGTCCCCCCCAGACCCCACCCCTCAGTGGAATTCTGTCCGGGGATATGGGGGATTGGTGGGCTTTCCCCTCAGGAAGCCCACCCTCTGAGAGGGGGTCTTTTTGTCGGTTCGGGGGGGGTCCCTCCAGGAACCCCCTCTTAGGGGAGATTGTTTGAAAGGTCAGGGGGGGCCTCTGCTGTGTCTCGCTGTGTCTCCTGGAAGCCCCTCAAGGTTTTTGTTCCTCTTCGCGACCCCCTGCTATGTCTCTCTGGTCGTAGCGCTGCAATGGCATGCCGATTTGGCAAGCACATGGTTTGGGCCGCGCTGTCAGTGCTATGCGTTTCCACACCGCACTCTACCGACGGCGGGCTCCCCCGACCGTCCTGGAGAGGCTTTCTGGTGGGTCCGGTCCTCCATCTCTGCCAGGCGGCCACTGGGTTCCCCCGAGTGGCCGCCGCACCCCGCCCCTCGCAGAAGATGATTGGGCAGCGCTTGTCCGGTGAGGGCCCATATGCTCGGGTGTCTCGTCATACGCGGAATGTGGTCTCGGTGGTGCGTTGTCGCGCAGTCACCATGCGACGCCGGAAGTTGCCTCAGGGCCGCATTATCGTCATCCTGGGTGGCACCCACAGGGTCGGCATGCCGAAATGCACAGGGAGTCGGCGCCCTGCGTCACCGCTGGTGCTGTCGCCTCCCGGGCGCCACTCTGCTGGGCTTGGGGAACCTCCGTGCTGCTGCTGCTGCAGAGTGATCGTAGCGACGTCGCTCTGTGCCCTCGGTGCCTCCCCCTGCCAGGCCCCTCCTCCTCCTCCTCCTCCTCCTCCTCCTCCTCCTCCTCCTCCTCCTCGGTCTTTGTGGCCCTCCCCGCCTTGGCCCCCCCCTCTCGGGGGCCTGCCGAAAGCCGCGCTGGGCGGGCCTGCCAGGCCTGCTTTCCCGCCCCCTCCTTGCGTGTCCCCGGGCTCAGGACTGAACCTAAACAGTGTTTTTCGTTTTCGTTTTGTCGGAACGAAAACGGCCCACGAAATGGCCAAAACACCGTTTAGGTCCAGCCCGGCCCAGGCTGGACATGGTCCACGTTGCCTTCCGGCGGCCCGCTGACCACACGCGGCCGCGAAGGCGGACGCCGCGGACGGCGTGGCGTGGCGTGGCAGCGTCTGCTCAAGGGACACCTGCGAGAGGGACGGGGAAATGGTGGGGGGCGGGATGCGGCGTTGAGCACGCCCTGGCCGCACTCACCACTCTGCCACGAGAGAAGGGGGCTACACCGTTGCCCTGCGATGGAACGCGGAAAAGGAGATGCCTGGAAGGCCTCGGGGGGGGGGGGGTCAGCGTGCGGGCAGGGATGGGCGTGGGCCCCCACCTATTTTCCCACCCCCCACCCGCCTCGCGTTGGTAACTGTAGTCGCGAGTGCAAAGGCTCCGGCAATAGAGGAAGCTGCCCTGAATCATGGGTCCCTGCCTCCCTGCCTATAAGGGCGCCCGTTCTGGTTCCGCGCGGGCCCCACGGCGCACTCGCACCTGGGCAGCCCGCTTCGACCGGCCCGCGACCTTGGAAGGGCTACGACGGAGGCCTCCTGGTCGGGCAGCGCCCTCCTCCCGCACGCCCGCAGGCAGGCCTTACTCAAAGTCTCAATCCGCCAACACGCAGCAAGCGCGCGGAGGGTAGGGCTGGGAGCGATGGGCCCGCAGCGTGTGCAACACTGGCGACGGGCCCACGAGCGCCCTCCCCAGACGCATGCGAGGCAAACGGCAGGGAGGCGCAAAACGAGCGAGGGCTCTCAATCCCCAGAGCGCGTTCGAACTCTGTCCTAGTGGCGAGGCAGGAATGGCCCAGGTCGCGCATTGGACCCCCGAGCCAAGGAGAGGTAGGGTGCACCCGCGTGTGAAGGCGAACTCTTGGACCAGGCGCAAGCGGCACATTTCCTCCACGACCTCCTGGGCCCTGGCCGTCAAGGGAAAGCCCAATCTGTCAGCACTGCCTCACTGCCCGTAACTGAAGGGGCCCAAGGACACACACACAAATAACAAGCGTCCCAAAATGTTTCAATGTTTCGGTTGATGTTCGTCATCCCCCCACTTCCCATAGTTCCCGATATTTTTTGGAAATCGACATTT
Source organism: Prorocentrum cordatum (assembly GCA_963575745.1). Taxonomy (NCBI): domain Eukaryota; class Dinophyceae; order Prorocentrales; family Prorocentraceae; genus Prorocentrum; species Prorocentrum cordatum. Next base: position 305,305 of record CAUYUJ010001170.1, read on the forward strand.
AAGTGTGTCTGTGTGTGTGTGTCTTCCCTCTCCTGAATAACATCTCTTCGCGGGCCCTCGGGATCAAGCTGCTTGTTCTCTGACGAGCGCCTCGCGGCGCGGCGCGGGCGGCCACACGAGGGGCTGCTAGCTACAGCCTGCTGGCCGCACAGGCTCATCTGCGCGGAACGCGACTGGCAAGCGCCTCGGCGCAGAAGCGTCTGGCGCAGCACACGGGCGGACACCCCTGGGTCACCGTCGGCGGCCAGCTCCCTCAGAGCCAGGCAGTGGCAAGCTCTCTATCAAGTCGGGCATGTCCCATGCAGGCGGATTTTGGCGAAAAAACACAAGAACAAAAACTCAACATAATACCCCCAAATAGGTTTTTTGTTACGCATTTTAAAACATCGTCCCCGGAATATGTTGAACTATTTTGGAATACTCCTCCTGTACAGGGACAGGCCCGACTTAAGGTTAGCAGTGGCCGCAGCACGTGCTCCGCTCTCTCGGGGGATGGCGTGCCCGTGCCCCGCGGCGAGGAGCCCGGACTGCTGGAGCGCAGACGTATTGTCGATGTGACGTGTTTTTCCACCACGAGCGGTTCTGCCGTGCTGCAGGCAGGTCAAAATAGGCTAAACCCTCCAGCCGCCCTAGCGTCGGGAGGGCTTGTAGCAGAAAACGGCGTCGGGAAGGGAGGTAGGCGGAAGTGGCAGCAGTGAACTTCAACATTTGTGAAGCCGACGCCACAACTGGCTGACAGGAGATCCTCCTGCAGGAAGCCCGTGTGCAGTACAAAGCCGAGGGAGCCCATCGTGTCCTCTTCGGTCATTCCGCGAGTGATCAGTCTGCCGACCCGGACTTCCCCGAGTGAGTATTTTGCCTACGTGGACACCACTGACCATTGTAGCTCGATGGGCACCGTGTCTCCACGATTCTGGACAGCGGGGCAAAGGATTCCACCCACTCAGCCCACTCCGCCCCCAGGCCAAAGCCTCAACAATCCCCTCCAAATCCGCGAAAGCGCGGAGATCTCCAAACATCGCCTCAGCCCTTGAGTATGGAGCT
>CAUYUJ010001170.1:308848-343347 GCA_963575745.1 Prorocentrum cordatum
TTTTAGAAACTATTTTTTGATACCCCCCCTGTAGAGGGACAGGCCCGACGTAACCCCGTGGGCGGCCACGGGCACCTCCGGACGGATGGTCCCGCGCTCCGGGAGGCCTCGTCGAGGCACCGCCGCGGCATGCGCAGCACGCCGAAGAGGGGCATGAGGGATTTTCTGGGGGGGGATTGGCTCCTCGCTGAAGCATACGGCTTGTCGAGACTGGGCAGCGCTGCAGCAAGCATAATAGTAGTCAGACTAAAAACTTCTGCACGGACACCAAGGACGCCAGGACGAAGGACGCAAGGAAGAGGGGCAGGAGGGAGGGAGGGCAGACGGAGGCTGGAGGAGAGGGGAGGGAGGATGAAGATGGCTGCGGGAGGTCGGGAGGACGTGCGGGGACGGAGGGGGGAGGATCAGGAGGGGGGGCAGGAGGGAGAGAGCAGGGAGAGGACAGAGAGGAAGGAGGCCAAGGGACCAGCAGCGACGAAGGACGAGAGCGGAGTGGGGAGCGAGCGATTCGGCGGCCCGCTCAGATTTCTTGGATGGGCGCTGGGTACCCCCTCCCTCGCGCGTGAAGCGCGCCAGAGCGGGCGCCAAGGTCGCCTCAGAGGGGGCGCCCAGCGCCAACCCAAGATATCCGGGCGGGCCGTTGGGAGTGTACACGCCGCTCATTTCTAATCGTGCTCATGTCTACTTGTGCTCGTTTCCAATTGTTCCTGGCCCCCTAGTGGCCAGGAAAAGGCCCAGGATAGAACACAATGAGAAATGAAAGGATCTTGGCCCCCAAAAAAATCAAAGAACTTTCGAATACTTAGACATGAACAATGTGTACACCCCCGACGGGGGTCGACCTCGCCTCGTCGTCGCGCCGCGACGGGGGTCGGAGCGCCTTCGGCGCGCGGTGGCTGCCCGCGACGGGGGTCGATGTGGGGCTGTCGGCGGGTGTGACGCCCCCACCCGACGCTTACTAAGAAACGCGGAGTGCGCAGACAATTCTTCTGCGAAGTGGGGGAGTAGGCCCAGGATGGGTTTGCACGCAACAGGGCTCGCACAATACTTAGTAAGAGATCTGCTACAACAAATACGGGGGGCGATATCTCGACTCCTATCTCCCGATATCTCGATTCCCATATACGAGTATATACTTGCGATAGTGTTCCATAGCTTCCTGTGGGTCCCCGAGGGCCACGGGGGCATCAGACATCTCCGTGGGGGCACCTGCTGGCAGCCTGGCTCCTCATCTGACGCGCCTGCTGCACTCTCTCATTTCGCCAAGGCAGGAAGGCGTACGCGCCGATCCTGGGCCTGCGGGGCAACGATAGGGAGGGACTGGCATGGTTGGGGACGCATCGACATGGGATCGGCGGTACATCCCCGATGGATCGGCGATAGGCCCCCGATAATGAATCTGCACCCTCCTGGGCGGGTTGGGGCTATCGGGCCCCCATCGGCGATCAATGGGCGATTGGGGATCGATACGTCCCCCTTACAGTGGGGGCCCGCATCAAGAAACCATATGCTCTTCGCCAAGGTATCCTGGGTTTCTTCGTTCCTCGCGCTGCGCGGCGACTTCCCGCAGCCGTGGAAGGAGCTGCTGCGTTCAGGGTGCTCCAGGTTCCCCCTTCAGGTGCAACTCGCGCACGGGTTCTCAGGGTTGGGTGTCTTGCGAGGGTTTCTTGCGGACGTGCCCGCACTGTGTGCCTATCCCCCTATGCTTATCCCCCCCTATGCCTATGCCTATCCCCCCTACCGTTGCCCCTGCGGGCCCAGGATTGGCCTGGCCAGAAGTCGCGCTTTTGGTGTGCGGGCCGGCGTCCTCCGCAGGAGAAGGGGGGAGGCGCCGAGCCTCGAGCGTTACGTCGGGCGTGTACCCCTGCAGGGGGATTTTGGACGAACAATTCAAAATGCCCCAAAGAATAATCAACAAACGTGCTCAATCGTAGGAACACAATCGTCCCCTGACTATTTTTTACTATTGTGGAATAGTCCTCCTGTAGAGGGACAGGCCAGACTTAAGACCAGGATTGGCCCGACCAGAAGCCGTGCTTTTGGTGTACGGGCTGGCGTCCTCCGCAGGAGATAGGGGGAGGCGCCGAGCCTCGAGTTTCAAATCGGGCGTGTCCCCCCACAGGGAATTTTGGACGAAAAATGAAAATCATCCCGGTGCGACCCTACCTAGGAATTGGAGCATTTAAGAAAGCAACACCTACATCTACACCGACAGCTACATGTACATCTACACATGCATATACGTCTACATCCACATCAACAGCGAGACTCACATCTGCATCTACATACACACCTACATATACAGCTACATCTACATCTACATCTACATCTACACCTACATCCACATCTACACCTACACCTACATCTACATCTACACTGTCGCATTGGTTTGTTTTTGCTTTGCATTGCCTTTGCCTTTGCTCTTGCCTTTGCTTTTGCCTTTGCCTTTGCTTTTGCTTTTGCTGTTGCTTTTGCTGTTGCTTTGCTTTTGTGCTTGCTTTTGCTTTTGCTTGGTTTTGTTGTTGCTTTGCCTGCGCACAGACACACACACGCATGTTTTCGCATTCGTTCACCGGGTGTGCTTGAGAATGCTCCGTATCCGGTCTACACCGCACGACTTGGCTTTGAGCAAGGTTGTGCAACACTTGCTACACCGAACGTTCCTACGAAATTGTAAAGCAGCATCAACTCTCAGATCGGTGCATCATCGGCGCTGGGTTATGCTTGGCTATGATATGCCATGCTATGCTTTGCTGCGCTGCGCTATGCTATGCTATGATATGCTGCGTTATGCTATGCTTTGCTATGCCACGTTGCGCTTTGCTATGCTAGGCTATGCTATGATATGATGCGCCATGCTATGCTATGATATGCTATGCTATGCTATGCTGCCCTATGCTCTGGTATGCTATGCTATGCAATGCTGCGTTATGATGTGCTATGCTGCGCTGTGCTATGCTATGCTGTGCTATGCTGTGCTATGCTGCGCTATGCTATGCTATGCTCTGCTATGCTATGCTGAGCTATGCTATGCTATGCTTGGCTATGCTATGCTATGCTGTGCTAATGCTGCGCTGAGCTATGTTGCGCTGCGCTAAGCTAAGTTAAGGCAGGCTGAGCTATGCTACGCTAAGCTAAACTAAGCTAGGCTAGGCAAGGCTAAGCTAAGCTAAGCTAAGCTAAGCTAAGCCAAGCCAAGCTAAGCTAAGCTAGGCTAGGCAAAGCTAAGCTATGCTAGGATGACATAAGCTAAGCAATGCTAAGCTAAGCTAAACTAAGCTAAGCTTAGCTGGGGAACCGCGGGGCGGATACTGGGGGGAACCGCGGGGCGGATGCCGGGGGAACCGCCCGGGGCGAGTTGCACTGCCCGGCCCCTTTAAGCCCAGAGAGTAAGAACCCTTCTAGGCAGAGCCTAGGTAGGGAACAGTACTAAAAAGATCATCCAGAATAGCCAAAAATACAAAAAACACGTCCCCAGACTGTTTTTTCTATTTTTAAATATTCCTCCTGTAGAAGGACAGGCCCGACTTACTCCTACTGTGGGCCGCCTTCCTTCCCTGATTGCTTTCTTCGTTCGGTCGCTATGGGGAGCATCCCATGCGAAAAGTAAGCGTAAGTTCTGTCATACTATCCTCGGCCCTCCTAGAAGGACACGGTGCTCCAAGCAGCCTCATGAGACACGGCCCATTGGTACAGCCTCTCCCTGGGAGACTGCTCCTCTCGGGCCGGGCGAAAGGGGGGGATAGCAAAGGGGGGGGTTGAGAATCAGCTCACGTAGCTGATTTTCCCATCGCTTCCCGGCGCCACGAGGCGCCCATGTATCGAGGAATGGGCCCCTCGGTGGGGCTGAAGCCAGCTGCATGCAGCAGATTTCGTGACCCCCCTTTCCCTGTCCCCCCCGTTCGCCCGGCCCGATCCTCCGCACCACCCCTGCCCTGTGCTCTCCCCGTTCCTCCATCGCAGGGGGAGGCGCCGAGCCTCGAGCGCCGCCCCGCCGCCCCTGGCCGCCCAGGCGTGCGGCGCGCGCAGGCCCCAGAGGAGGGGCGCACGGGCAGCGGCCACGGGCCCACCCCGGCGAGGCACTCGATGTGATGGGCCTGCTTCCCACCACCGCCGCCAGACGTCGGAGGGGGAGGGGGTCCTCCTCCTCCTGCTCCTGCTCCTCCTCCTCCTCCTCCTCCACCTCCTCCTCCTCCTCCACCTCCTCCTCCTCCTCCACCACCATCCCCCCTCCAACTGATGGCGGTGGTGGTGGAAAACAGCCCGCCCATCACTCGAACCACCGGCGCCGCCGCTCAGCCGAGGAAGCGCTGGGCTCAACCCTTCGTCCTCCCACCGTTACGAACAAGGCGCCTGTGCATCACTGCTGCTGCCGTGCCTGGCCAGGGAACGTCCTGGGCGCCCGCGCTGACGTGCACGTCCAGTCAACAGAAGGCTCGACCAGGAAGCTCCCGTGCGCCCCCACCCACCCTGGGGCCCCGGGGTGGCCCCGGCCAGGCACGGTGGCCAAGTGGCTGTGTATACACATGTGCCTCCTGCGGGGAGAAAGGGGGTCTTCGTCCACCACCTCCACCGCCACCGCCCTCGCCGCTCTGCTGCGGCCATTCTCATCGCCACAAGGAACCACTCGCACTGCCAGTGCCGCACGGCTGCTACCACCACTTCCACCGCCTGCCGTTGCCGTGCGGCCACCAAGCATATCTAACCAATACAATTGCCGCGTGCCACCACCACTTCAACTGCCCACCTCGACCACCATCATACCACCGCCACGTCCTCCCTCAACTGTGGTGAACCCCTAGGAGACTCTCGCGACGACCGCCAATCCAAACGACCCTCCTCCGTCACCCTCCCTCCTCCCCCGGTCACCCCCAACGAAGGAGAGGGGGGAGGGGAAGAAGAGGGGGGGGATATCAGGACACCCCACTCGCCATCGCTCGGACGTCCATTCCCTGTGTTTTTTGTCGGTTTCGTGCGTGGTTTTTGTCTCCAAATGATCAAGGATGCTCCTCGATGGCCCTCGCCGGAAGAAAAATGCACACGTCCGAGCGATGCCAAGCCCACCTCCCCCCCCCATCCCTCGAAGAAGGAGGCCGACCTGCGAGGAGGGCCGCGCGGAGCGGCGCCTCTGGCGCTCCAACGCACGCTTCCTCTCGGCCTCCGAGCCCTGCAGCGCCCTCTTGGCCCTGCGGGGCCCTCCTGGCTCGGGTCGGGCGAAAGGGGGGGATAGCAAAGGGGGGGGGTTGAGAATCAGCTCACGTAGCTGATTTTCCCGGCGCCTCCCGGCGCCGGAGGCGGCTATGTATCGAGGAATGGGCCCCTCGGTGAAGCCGAAACCAGCTGCATGCAGCAAATTTCGTACCCCCCCTTTCCCCATCCCCCCCTTTCGCCCGGCCCGACTGGCCTTACAAACTTGCTATTAGCAGGCAGGGCATGCTTATCCCTGCCAGGGCCCTGCCCCCCCTTCTGAAGCCGACGGGGGCCGGGCCCGCGGAGGCGGCGGCCACCCGGCGGGCGGGTGGCACGCCGCCTCGGCAGATTCTGGAGGGGAGGGGAGGCGAGGCCACACTCGCCATCGCTCGGACGTCCATTCCCTGTGTTTTTTGTCGGTTTCGTCCGTGGTTTTTATCTCCAGATGATCAAGGATGCTCCTCGATGGCCTTCGCCGAAGGAACAGTGCACACGTCCGAGCGATGCCAAGCACACGGCCGGGAGAGCCATGCCGCGCGGCGTGCAGGAGGAGGCGGTGGAGCAGCAGCAGGAGACGGAGTGGGCCAGCAGTCGCTCGCGGCTTCCTTTGCAGGCTGCCGCCCCGCCTGGTCCTCGCCGCTTCAATCATGCTCGGGCCACATTCATGTGTAAGGATGCCCTTGTCGACCGACCGACCGACCGACCGACCAGCAGCAGCAGCAGCAGCAGCACCAGCAGAAATTCATTGTTCTTTGATAGAATGCACGGTCGTGCATGAGTTTCATATCGTGCTACGTCTCGACGAAGTAAGTGAAGCGAGAGTGCTGGGCGTGCCATAACTGTGGCAACAATTTCCACAGCATGCACCGTGCATGAGATCTTCGCAGGCCTCTTCATAGCAGTAACATGCATGCCGATTACATCTAGCATTTTCCCCAATCAGTGCTTGCACTGAAGGGGTCCTAGCGGAAGTTGAAAGATTTGGCGAACATTTCCGCCCGATTTTGGTAGCAGGCTGGGTTCCCGGGTTCCTGGGTTCCCGGCTATTGGTTCCGGGCCGATGTCGGTGGGTTCTGCGATTCCCGGTCCCCCAGGTTCCCGGTCGATCTCCTCAGCGAAAACAATCCCCTGATTGGGATTTTTCTCTGGTGTAATTTCCATAGCATGCATCGTGCATGCGATCTTCGCAGGCCTCTTCATAGCAGTAACATGCATGCCGATTACAGCCAACATCTTAACGTGCTGTGTGCTGTGTATATCGCTTCCCATTATATTCCGTGAGCTCCTGGTCCGAGTTCCCACGCCCGGCGCAAACTCGCCTCCCAGCTTATCGTGGGCGACCTGCAGCAACCCAGACACTGCCTCCTCCTCCTCCTCCTCCTCCTCCTCCTCCTCCTCCTCATGCTGGGCCCTGGGCATTCCTTCTGTTTTTTTTGGGGGGGCCCTGGGCATTCCTGCACACCACGACCCGAAGGTCGCAGGAGCCGCCCTCACGCGAATCCGACCAATTCCTGCGCATGTTCTACAACGTGCGTTGCATGCTTAGCCAATGGCTCCTTCGGGGGAAAGAATCACACCCAGTGTGGATCGTTTACGATCTCCTCGGTACGATGCTTGGAGCTAGACATTTGATTTCTACCATACCCAACGCCATTGGACACGAGTTGCCCTTCGCAGCGCGGGCCCCCACATCCAACGCGTGCTACTTGAGCGCGATTTTACGTGCGAGCATTGGTGAGTACTGCCTGGCACTTCATGACCTGGTCTGGAGACACCAATGCCGAACAAAGGCGTGTTGTACATCACGCTTTGCACAACCAGTAGTGTCTGGCACGTTGGCAAGGCAAAGAACATTTAAATGCGTAATCACCGATCTTACCCTGGATACGTTGGCGGATGTCGGGAGCATTTCGACGCCACCTTTAGAAATCGCGGCAACAATCACACTCGCCCACGATGCCTTGCTGAATGGCCATTGTGTTCTATCCCAGCCATGTTTGGAAGCGGAAAACACATCGTACGATTTGAACGACTCACAAGTGATACCCTTCTCCCTCCTACCACGAGCGGCAACGGGCAGAAACAAACAGGCCAGCGCACTAAGCTGCGCCCTCTCTCTCGTTTCAGAGCTCTGCACAGCCTGGCCGACACATGCAAACTCAACATTTGCAGGCAGCTTCGCGTTAACGGATCTATGAGGAAACGGTTTGTCGTATAGTGCTGCACCTTTTCACATGCTGCTGCCATGGTATCACGTGCACTTGCACATGGAGCGCAATGATGTACTCACGCACATGCAGGGAAATAATTATGGTTGCGCCTCTATCTTGGCAAGCGTTTTTCGCGGCTGCATTTCGCACGCATGTGGAGGCACGGACATATCCTCGATCACGCTTTGCTGGTTTGAAGCTTACGCGATCAGCTTCCAGGGGATGCCCAAGCCAGAGCGAGATATAAGATCGAATCATTATTGTCTTCTGGCAGTACCATCCCCTGGTCACAGTTCAAACATTGTCCCACTAGCAGAGACCCCCGCGAGCTGCGCGCAGGAAAATGATTGCTCAGGGGATACTTCGAGCATGCATGTCTTACATTCACATTCCAGAAGCCATATGTTGTCGACTACATTTGGTCCAAACATCGGTTTGTGGGCACCCGCGCAGAAGAAGTGTCCGACCGCTTGTCCCAACAACATGCTTGTCATCCCTTTTTTTTTCTCTCGATCTGTTCCACGCGTTGCAAAGTGACCCAACCTGGAGCAATCATCTATCGCACGACGTTAGTTGGTGCCTCCAGCATTGGGACGTCGCAGCTGACTTTGATCCGGCACTTATCTGGCAGGCGCTGCGTGAGGCCATGCTGCACAATTTCCGAACACATCAATACAGCGTTGACCCCACGTTGTGGCACGCCATGTTGTTGCAACGCGAACTCCCTTGGCATCACGAGCAGGCGCCGCACCACCCGCTACAAACCCTGCAGACCATCGATGCCAGTTCCACCCAAGGGCATGTTTGAATGTTGCAGCACTTTAGAAACGAATTGCTGTCCGCTGATAATTGGTTTGCTTGGATCCCTGTTGATAAAGACTGCCACCGGCGAGTCGGCATCAGAGAGCAGGACTACGCATGGAAACTTGGTTCCACCTTCGCCTGCTACCCCGCGTATTACAAGCATTGCCCAGGCCTCAACTCCCAAAGCCGTTGCGCAGTTGCATGCCAAACTTGTGGACAAGTACGTTCCCAGTCGTTGGCGAGTTCGCACCCCTACCTGTGTTGAGCATCTACCCCAGGCTTGCATCAATAAGCTCAGCGGAAAGTTCACGAGCACTAAAGAGCACGCTCATAGCAGAGAAACCATTTCTAATTATTCTGCGTTGGAAAAGCCATTTCTCACGCGTGCTGCGCGCGCACTCCGCCTGGTCGAATTCCTTGCGCGTGAACCCTGTTGGACTCTTTAGCATCCCATGCGCCTTGCCGATGAGCTTGATGTACGTTTGGCACACATTGAAAAGTACACCTCTTGCTGCTCTTGTGGACAAAACAAGGCGCCTGTCACCTTCATTGAGAGTGACGCTGCACAATTCTTTAAAGACGCGTCCGTCGACCGAGGGGTCCAGCGCACGAGCAACCTACTCGACCGTGTATTCCGATGCACTCGCAGGTCCGCCGTTCGCATCAAACCTCAAAGCAAAGCCCAGGGTGCTCTATGTAAGCCTGGCCGGGCTTGCGACAGTAGCGAATACATCGCTTCGTTGTCCGACATCCGGTGCGCCGTGCGCTTCGCAGCCAGAGACAAATAGCTCCTCCTGGGGAGTGCATTTTTCACTTGGGCGAAAGGCTGGCCCATGGGGGGGTCCAAGTCAAAGCCAGCCACCCTTGCTGACCTGGGAGGATTTTGCATGTGCTGAATGTTCGGCAGATTTCTGACGTTTGGCGGTTTTACACAGATGCTGACTTCCAGAAGGAGATTGGGTGGTTTCTCCCAAGGGTCTCGCCTTCCCAGCTGGTCCAAGGCCTACACCGCGTGGACGACTCTCTGCTGTTTAGTCGCATCCTGTGCCGACACTGCCTCTACAAAGGCATCAACAAGTTGTGGGCCAAAGATGTCGGCGTCTTCTTGGGAGGACACGGGCTTCCCATTGTTTTCCTCCATGCTGTTTTGGAAAGCTACCAAGGACGTATCGCCGTTCTCCCTTTCTCGCACAAGTCCAGTTTCGCCAGAGGTTTGGAGAACGAACCATTTCGAGCCAAGTTCCCCCACTTTCCTTTCCCTCCTCCCCTGCCCTTTCTGCTTTCGACCTCCAACCTTACTTGTGGAACGTACTTTGTCATTTAACGCCACGTGTAAAGGCTGCCCCCTTAAGCCTTGCGTTGCTTTGGTGGACACGCTATGTGAGATCATGCGCCTGGAGTGGCCCATCAGTTGGATCTGCCGCGTCCTTCAAAACGTGCCCAGAAGACACCGTTCATGGTTCGTCACACACGTGCGAGATTCCAGCCCCGCTCTCCAGGCTGCCTAGAGACGCGGGCCACGGCTCTGGCACACTCCATTGGAAGCTTTTGGACCTGTTCGTCGAATTATGTGACAAAGTCCTATCCAGGCTGCCAAACATGCTGGCTCTCACGTCCACCCGGACAGGCTGCTAGACCAACAAAAATGATACGGTCGTCTCGGCCCGCAGAATTCGTGACATCTTCGTTGCGTGGGCCGTTTGCGCGGTCACCGACTCCAGTCACCACTCAAGCATGGTGCATCGCTCGGAGGTGTCGGGGAGATTGATCTCGCCTCTTGGCCTCTTCTCGTCTTCTGCACCTCTGCCTCTGCTGTCTGCTTTTCTCCTGATCTGGCACGGCCTCTCTTGCTCCGAGCTAATCGCCACTTCCCGCGCAGGCTGACACTTACGCCCCGAAACGTCGCCCGGCTTCCCTGTCCCTTGTGGTGGCCTCGCGGCCGCGGCGGCGGGAAAGCCGGTGGAAAGGACAGTGGCAAGGGCAAGACTTGCATGAACTACACTCCGCCCCAGCCGGTCTCGCAGCCGCCCGCCTGGACCTAGAACCAGATGAACGAAATGACGAGCATCACGGACTCGATGAAACAACGTGAATCAGCCGCGCAGGCTGCAGAGCAGGAGCGGTGCGTGCTGAAGCGCGTGGCCAGGTATGCCAAGACAGCCGTCGCTGAGATCTTCGGCGGCAAATTTCGCAAGCAAGGGACAGCGAACACAAAGACCAAAGGACAAAAAGGTAAGCAAAGAGCCGTGGCATTCCCTGGAGTCGGCCGGCGAGCACAGGAGGCCAACGCACGACGACGACGGAGACATCACCACATCGCAATCCTCCAACGCTTCCTCGAGCTCGCACGGGGTCGGCAACATGTCCCTCCAGCTGGTCCGGGAGGCCCCGCAGAAGGAGCCGCAGAGCCACCGCGCCAGGAGTCGCGAAGAAGGCGCGGCAGGCACTCCTCCAGCCTGGCCTCGCCTCCTCCGCCGGCGGGGACGCCGCGGACACGAAGGCCCTGATCGAGCACGCGGTAAAGCACCGGCTCGGCGCCTGCAGCGGGCGCCCAGGGCGCTGGTCTGCAGGGCAAGGCTGGACCTAAGCAATGTTCTTCGTGTTCGTTGTCCCTCGCTTTTGTCTCGAATCCGCCTTTCCCGCAAAACGAAGTCGAAACGGAAACGGCCCACGAAATCGCCAGAAACACCGTTTAGGTCCAGCCCTGCTGCACAAACAAATAGACACAAATAACCAGATTCCCATTTTTTCATATATTTTCAGGGTTTTGGTTGTCCCCCCTCACTTCCCATATTTTCCCATGTATTCCTTGGGAATCGACGATCAATTGTGTCTGTGTGTTTTTTCCCCTCCTGAGATTTGGAGGAAGGAAACAATGAGGCAAAGAAGCGCGCACACGCCCAAATCAGTAGTGCCCCCGCCCCGGACGAGACGCCCGACATCATCCCAGATGAGTTGGACGAGTTTGCAAACTTCACCGCCCAGAAGACCACACAGTCCAACCTTCACAAGATCTTGGGTGCCAACGACCTCAGCACGAAGACAACACCGACGAAGAAAGAAACGGTGCTGAAGCTATACCGCCATTTCGCCGAAGAGCAAGAAAAGAACGTACCAATCTGAATCCGTGTGCGCCCGATCCAGCGCCCGCAACGACTCCGTGACATTTGGAGTCCGGGGGGGGCAGGATTTGTCCGCGCCGATCTGGGGGAGGACGTGGCCCGCACTGCCTAAACATAGTCCACTATGGCCTGGCTTCTTGTAGCTTCTTGCTCCAATGCGGCCTACTCTGCCTCGTTTGCCTCCTCCTCCCCCTCGCTTTCTTTAGTGACATCAGCCTCTGGCTCACCGAAAGAAGGACACCGTTGCGAGACTTCCGAAGCTCGGCCCTGGCGCTCCTCGTCGGCGCTCGCCTCACAGTTGCTGCGCTGCCCATTCTCTTGCGGTGGGGATAGCAGCAGTATCAGCAGCATCATAAACTAATCGTTCTTTCCTAGAGTGCACCGTAGCGCATGAGTTCCATATCGTGCTGTGACTCGACATAGTAGGTGCTGTGAGAGCGCTCGGGCATGTCATAACTACAACAAAATGTTCTACTGCATGCAACGTGCACGTGACCTTCGCAGGCTTCTTCACAGCAGCAAAGTGCATGCCGATTGCAGCTGGCATTCTAACATGCTGTGTGTCTAGTTCCCTATGGTATTTATCCGCGAACCTCTGGTCCGAGGACCCCTCTGTCGGACCAGCCTGCAGCACAGACGGGCTGATGTGCCAAATCTGCTTCCGCAGGGGGGAGCAGGCGCAGGGCGAGGCGCAGAAGGCGCAGTTAAGGAGGCTCTCTGGCAAAAATCCGTGCCTCTTCTGGTCCTTCGCTGCAGGCTTGCACTCTGCGTCAAAGCAGCAACAGCAGTAGCAGCCGCAGCCGCAGCAGCAGCAGGGGGAGCGAGAAGAAGGAGCAGAGCGGGGAGGAGGATAATCTGGAGGAGGAGGATGGGAGGAGGAGGAGGAGGAGGAGGAGGAGGAGGGAGGAGGAGGAGAGGGGAGGGAGGAGGAGGAGGAGGAGGAGGAGAGGAGGGGGGGGAGGAGGAGAGGAGGAGGAGGAGGAGGAGGAGGGGGGCCCAAGAGGAGGAAGAGGAGGGCGGGGAAGAGTCGGGCGACGGGGTCTCTGCATGAACACCGCCCCTGGCACCGCTCATTTTGGGCCCAGGATGGGCCTGGTCACGGGCGGTGTACGATCCCGTCGCCCGACGGACGGGGGCGAGGAGGAGGAGGAACAAGAAGGCGAGCCGGAGCAGTGGGAGCATGAGGACGAGCGCGAGCGGGAGCAGGGGGGAAGGGAGGGGGCGGGGCCAGGAACCAAGCAATCACACACGTCCACCTCCTCCCTCCTCCCTGTCGTGATGGCCCGCAGGCGCGCGGGCGGAACGCGAACGTGGCAGGATGCTTCCGCGGCCCGCGAAGACCAACCCCGCTACCACAGCCGAGCGGAATCACGGCCTCCTCCCTCCCCCGTTCCCCCTCCGATCGTCATCCCCCCTCCCTTTTTTTCGGGGGTGCGGTCCTCCCCTGCTTGTGATCCTCCTCCCTGGAAGAAGGGTGGGGCCAGGAGCGAGGTGGATCTGCAAGAGCTAGCTGCCCCTGGACCCGACGGGAGGACGAGCGCGAGCGGGCGCGGATGGGGCGGATGTGAAGGAGCCCCGAGACACACAAATAAATACACACAAATAACAGGACCCCCCATATGTTTCCATATTTTCTGGGTTTTCGTCTCCCCCCTCAATTCCCATATTTTCAAATATTTTCTGGGAAATCGACGATTCATTTTGTTTGTGTGTGCGTTGTTTTCCATCCTGATATGAAACACCCCGACGCGCGAAACCGTTAGTAAAAACGCACTCAAGGAAGGACTCAAACAGGGCGGGGCTGCTCAGTAAACGCCCAGGGCCGCTTAGGAAACGCTTGCCCGTCAGGGTGGTGTTTCCTCCCTTGCCTGAAGGCGACTTCCAGGAGGTCAGCGCAGGCAAGATGAGGGGCCACTGGGCCCGAGTTGGCCAGAGCAGGCCGCCCCCCTCCCCGGGGCACTGTCTTCTCCGAGGGTCCGAGAAAGACCAGAGTGGTTTCCAACATGGCCCAAGTAGGCCACCAACACCGCCAGGATGGCCCCAATATGTCTCCAAGACCACCCAAGATGGCCCGCAGCCCAAGATGGTTTCAGGACCGCCCCAAACGCTTTGAAAACGGTTCCCCGAGAAGGGCCCGATGATGCCACAATCATTGATGTTCGTCAGGTTGTTGTTCAACGTGTTTCGCATTTTCGCCTTTTCTGTCATTCGCCGGCTCAAGATGGCCCACGAGCCTTCCAAACTGGCATTTACGACGACCCACTACGGCTTCAGGACAACCCAAAAGGCCTCCGAGGCGGCCCAAAGACGACACGAGAAGGCCCTTGAAGACCCAGGACGAAAACAAAGTGGCCCAAGAGGGCCTTTGAAGGGCCAGAAACGGCCAACATGATCACTGGACGACGCAAAACGGCCTCACGACGGCCCCGCGCGAGCCCACAGACGGCCACGAGGGACCCGAGAGAGCCAAGACGGCCACCGAGGGCCCCATGACCACCCGAAAAGACCCCGAGGGCCTCCCAAGACTGCCCCACAGGAGCCCAGGACGGCCCCAAAACAGCCCAGGCAGAGTTCTTGAGAGCCCGCCGAGAAATGCAGACGACAAGTAGCACATGTGATGGGTCTCCTCCGCTTCTCTTCCGCAGCGCTCCCCAGCGTTCCCAGCAGCGCTCGCGCGCCCGCGGCCGCCCAACGGGGCGGGCCGCCAGCCCGACGCCACTGCGGAACCCCCCAGACGCCACAGGGGCGCCCTTTCCAGATCGGGGAGAGCACCTGACCCTGACAAGAAGACAACAACGAAGGGAGGAAGAAACGATGGGTGAAGCGGCGGGGCCACTCAATTGACGACGATGCACCGAAGGATGACGTAGTACCTTGCCAGTGGCGAGTAGCGTCGCGTACGGCGCACCTTGTCCGCAGCGCGGTAGGCGCAGTCTGGCAGTATGCAGTGCACTCTACATACGAGTGGAGCGCTGTAGGCAACTTTGGCATGGTAACCTGGTGAGCGTCGGTTGTGCTACAGTTGCAGAACATCTGGTAGCTCCTTGATCCCGCGGCTCACGCAGCTTTGGTACGCGGGCATTCGCCAAGCCTTTTATCAAATTATTGCACGCGAAATTTGGCGACGATGGCCTGCTAGAGGTTGACGATCGTAGGGCTTGAATCAGCGCCGAAGCGCACCCATGGCAGCGGCGGTCTTGAATTCGCCGTCCACCTTCACCGTATGTGGTTTTGGTGGTCACTTCTATCAGTCTGCGCTTATTGCTCAGAACACGTAGCCATGTACTTGTTTGGGCATGCGTAGGTTGCTGCCCGCTGGCTACGTCGCTTTGCACATCGTAACTCATGGCAACCTTGTCTGGGCATCGGCTAGCAGGCGCCCGGGCAGTGGTCAGTCGCCCGAGCCAGCGGTTGCAGTTGGATTATGAAACTACGTTAGGAGCGATCTGCACAGGGGACGAAACAAGTCTCGATTGGCAAGTCTCGGCAGGCGGGCAGGTGATCATATGACTGTTAGATCACGTCGTCGCCCCATGTCCACGCAGCGGTCCTGCGGCGTCTCAAGGCGCGTGGGTCCTGAGCCAGGCCAGGGGCACTGTCGCACACGCGCGCGCGAGCGCTGGGAAGACGGGGAGATGCGACAGATGGTGGGGCGCCTGCGAGGACGCACTTTTTGCTCGGACCCCGGGGCGAAAGGCGCAGTGCGTGGCGCGCGCGAAATATGTGCAGAGTAGAATCAGGTACGTAGTTGCGGATTGGGCGAGCACCGCTGGCATCTCGCGTCAGCGCCCGTCTGGCGGTTCTTCGGGTCGTCGAAGCTGTCGTCGTTGGCGCTGCCCTTCAGTCGCTCATTGGCGATGGCATCGAAGGGCGCGATGTCGTCGCACTTGGCGCCCTCGCCCTCGAGCTTATACCCCAAGTCCCCGCCCGCGGCCTTCTCGCGCGCAACTCGCCCCCCCCCCCACCTCCTCCTTGTCCGCCCCCCGAGGGCAGCGGCGCGAGAGTCGAAGTCTGGTTCCGATGCCAAAATCCAGAAAAAAGAAGAAGCAGAAACGGCAGGACAACTCACTCGGCCGGGCGCCTCGACTCACAGGAAGAGGGCCCCGAGCAAACATGTCCGGCGCATTCTTGCCAGCAGCTGTTGGGCGGTGGCAGGCTGCCCCAAGACGCAGGAACGCGCGCGCCCCGAGCCGCCGCGCACCTCGCGCCGCCAGTGCCCGCGCAAGCACCGAAGCCGATGAGATCTGTGGACCTGGCGAGGAAAGCCTTTGCACGGAGAGGAGGGCCCTTCATTGGTGGGCGGCCGGCGGGGTGGCGCCGCCAGGCAAACCATGTAAAAAGACACCCCCCCACCGCGGAACAACCGAGCGGTCGGTGGCTAGTCGGGCGTCAAGTCCAGCTGCAAGTCTTTGGCCCTGGCGCCCTCTACGAGCAGCGCTAACGTCAGCAGGCGCGGGGGCTCACGCGGCGGGGGCGTCTGCCTGCCTGACCAGGACCTCGGCCGCGCCTACCTCGAGCAGAGACCTTCCTGGCCAGTCATCGCTGCGAGCCACATCTGCCGGCAAGTCTCGGGGGGGCCCGGCCAGCGCTGCCCCTGGATTGGCTGCTGCTCCTGCGCGGGCAGCCCGCGGGGTGGCGCCGCCAGGTAAACAATGTCAAAAGACGACTCCCACCGCGGAACAACCGAGCGGTCGGTAGCTAGTCGGGCGCCAAATATAGCTGCAGTTCGTTGCCCCTGGCGCCCTCTACTGGCAGCGCTGACGTCGGCGGGCGCGGGGGCTCTTGCGGCAAGGAGCTCTTGCGGCGCGGGCGTCTGCCTGCCTGGCCAGGACCTCGGCCGCGCCTACCTCGAGCAGACTGTCGATGACCTTCCCGGCGAGTCATTGCGAGCCACCTCGGCCGGCGAGCCCTGGGGGGGCCGGGCCAGCGCTGCCCCTGGTTCGTTCGGCCGCGTCGCCCGCGGCCCCATTGCTACGTCGAAATTCGGCTTCTCAAACGATTGGACCTGCATAAGCCAGCGGTAGTATGTGATTGTCAATTATCAAAAGCACGCTTCTTCATTCGCGGTGAGAACGGGCGTGGTTTGGGGGGGCGGGGGGGCGGGCATGAAAGCAACGCCCCTCCCCCCCCCGCCGCGCGGTTCCGGGGCCGCCGCGGCGTCCGCGTCCATGACGACGACGAGCGACCATGCCCATGTAAATGGCGCGCAGGGGGAAGTCGAGACCTTTGCCTAGCGCGTAGATCCAGAAGGGGCTCAGTCCGTCGAACAACTGTTCAGAATCTAGCAAAAGGACGGCCCAGTCGACGATGCCCAACTGGCTGCGTCTGCTTTAGCAACTCACAGAAGAGCTGCTTCGAGCGGATCCGAGCCTCGAGCTGCTGCATCCCCGAGACCAGATTGCTTCTTCCCAGGTGGCGATTTCGCCCTTTCCTGGGCCTCGACCCGGCCCTGTAGAGCACCTGGGTCCGAGTGGTGGACCGATCGCCTTCCCCTGTGGTTTTAGGGCGCATGCGAACTTCACTGAGCAGCATTTGCTCTGGCCAGGCGCGCGTGCGCTCGATGTCCAGGAAGAGGGCAATGAGCTCGTCTGGGACTCTTCGGGCCGGAAACACCAAAGCTTGGGATTCCATTGGCTTGCCCCCATACCCATGGAGTCGGGGCAAGAAAGTCGGTGGGCGGTGGAGCAAAGGGGTATCAGGAACTACTCTAGGAAGCGCTGATTGCCGAAACTCTTGCCACCTGCCTTGTTTCGCAGGGTGTCTACTGCCTTCTGGATCATTCGATAGTGACAGCTACTGTAACTTCTTGGTCTCCAGAAGCCAGATGGGGCCGCGTGCGAGGCTTCCTGCTTGGTCGAGTTCCTGGGCGGGGTCGCCTCGGCGCGCCCCGAGTGCCCGGCGCGCCAGCGGCACCGCTCGCCCCCCCCTAGTCTTGGGCAGGGCGAGTGGAAACCAGCTGGTCTAGCTCGAGAGACTTCGTGGTCGGCATGGTCTCAAAGCCCCTTGCATGCCATGGCGACGTCCATCAGGGCGTCCTGGGAGACTGGGCCAGCTGCCGGGCCAGGGTCTTGACCTCCTGGGTTGTGATCCACCCTTGGCCACTGTCCTCCTGAACCCCGGGGGTAATTGCACTCCTGCGTTTTTTTGTCTGCCAAGATTGGTTCCGAATGGCCCCTCAACTGGTCGTCGCTTCTCCTGTTGCTGGGCTCTCTAACTCAATCCGGAAGCCCAAGAGGTCCCAGTGTCTGGCGACGACGCTCTTCACAAAATCTAGCTCGTGCGTATCCCCATGCTGCCCGCGTCCCCTGGCTGGCGGCGCGGCTACTCTCTCGGGCGAAGCGGGCGAGCAGCCGCGACGGCGCGCGGCGTCGCGCCCGGCCCCGAGCTCCGGGGCGCGCGGCCCCTCAGCTGCGCCAGAGAAAACAGCGCGCCCGTCGGCGAGAGCTGGATCGACGCAGGTAGCGACGCCTTGGGAGTCGAGCGCGCGCCCTGGCAGCAGAAGCTCCCCAGACCAATGCGGGTCGTTGCGCGCCAGCGGGCGTCGTCGCGAGCCGGACGAGGACCTGCGTCTGCCGCCCCAGGGGAAGCATGCCAGTCGGCATCAAATCCCAAGACGCGGCTGGGCACATGGGCCTTCTAGATCACATTCGAAGGCGCGGTCGGGCACGAGGTGGGGGGGGGCCGGGCCGCAGTCGAGGGCCCTCTTGCCGAAATCCCGTTGAAGCCCCTGCCGGAAACGCAAACCTGGCGCCCGTGTCGCCTTCGACCCACGAATCCCGAACTTCTGACGCTTCCATGTTCCAGCCCGACATGGGAGCGAAGGGGGCCCCTGAAGCTCGAATGTTTCAGAAAATCCCCATCGGGCATCGGCGCGCGGCCCTCAAAGAAGCCCTCCCCGCGCGCAAAGTAGGCAGAGAAGAAGAGGGGGGGGCTGCGGCGCAAGCGAACCTCACGGGCGGCCCGCGCGCCCTGGCCAGAGGCAAGCTGAAACCATTCGACGCGGCGGAGCCAGGTGGTCCAGGAGCTCAGATGAGCCCCGCGCTGCGACCCGCGCTCCGCCGCGCCCGACATCCCCGCGGGGAGGTGCGTCGGCAATTCGAGCTTCGACTTCCCAACGGATCCTGCCGCGCTCCTTCAAGGCACCGAGCTGGGCGCGGTAGCCCCGGCCCCCGGGGCCGCTGACGCAGTCGAAGCCCGCCTCGTGCCGCGCGGCGCAGCTGGCGAAGTAGAAGTCGGCGCCGCCCAAGTCTCGCGCGCGGAAGCGCTTGAACTTATCGGCTGGCGGGCTCGGAGGTGTCTGGGCGGGGGGATTCGCCTTCTTTGGTTCCCCTGCGCTTTCGCTGCTCTCGGGCGGCTGCGAGGGCCCCCGCGGCTCGTCGCGCGCCGGGCCCGCGCTGGGCGGATCTGGGTGGCAGCGGGGCCCCCAATCGTCGACGTCGCTTGCGGGGTCGCGGCCGCCGCCCACGCAGCGCGCGCACGTCCGCAGTGCCCGCGCCCTGTTCGAAGGATGCGCGATCTGCCTCGCCCGCGCTTGAGACCCCCACCTCTCGAGTTACCGCCGTCGGCCGGCCGAGCGAACGCCAGAAACGGCGACGGCGAAGCTGGGGGGCCTTCCCCCGGAGATCCAGGGCGTGGAGGATCCGACGAGAACGCGGTCATGCGCGAGCCCGACCGCGACAGCAGGATTTTCGATCGCACGTCATTGTCACCGCCCCCGCAATCCCCGCACCGCGGCGCGCTGGCGGGCCGTGCCCAGGCCCGCGATATCACGACGACGACGATTGAACCAGGGGGTCATCCCCTGCGCTGGCGGTCTAACGCCTCCGCGCGTCGAGGCCAAACCCCCTCCGGCCGATTCCTGGGGCGCAAGTCCAGGCCCTCTATGTCCACGGGGCCCGAGCCTCAAACCTCTCTCGGGCGATGTGGATCGCCGAAATTCACGCTGCAGTGCCCGCAATGTCCGCGCCCTTTGCAACGAGGATGCAGCCTGCCTCGCCCGCGCTCGAAATATTCACGCCAGTCGAACAATCATTTCGGGGGCCCGAACTCGTCGCTGCAGCGCCCCCAGTCGGCGACGGCAAGGTGGCCGAGGTAGCGACGGCTATGACTGCCGCGCGCGCGAGGCGCACGGGGCGCCGCCCCCTCGGGGAAGACGTGTCCCGAGCCATGAGTGGGCATAGACGTCGGCGACGCACCCCGCCTGAGCGCTCTGCTCCGCGCGGCTGCCGGTACACCGACTTTGCCGCGCTCCCATTGCTGGCGCCCTTGCCGGCGAGGGCGTCCGCTGCGCACTCCGCGGCTGACTGCTGCGGCTGCGCGGGGGCCGCGGACGTGGGAGCTGTTGCCGCGGCGGCGCCAGGGGCCGCTGGAGCCCCAGCGCCTGCCCCCCCGCCCCCTGGCGCGTGCTCGCCGACGCCGCGAGCGTCCCCAGTAGCTTGTCAAACATATCCACCTAAATGCAAGATGCCACATATAATGTGCACCCCCCCCCCCCCATCGCCACCGTCTGTCGGTGGCGAAGGCTTATGCAGCTGATCGCGCGCCTCCCAATGGTCTAGGACTGCGCAGGCTCACTCTGAGGGCACCCGTGGCCCTGTCCGTCTCTAGCGTTTCGGCGCGTGGTTGGCTATCCTCGACAGGACTTGCCACAACCGGCCACGTGGGGCAGGCCGACGCTGTCACGAACGACGCCTCTGCTTCCGACTTCGTGAAACATCACTACGTGCGACGCCCAAATCGCCAAACATGTTTTTGGGCGTTCAAAAAAAAACGGGAGAAACAATCTCGTCGCGAGCAGGAGGAGAAACACATTCCTCGCGGCGCCTCTTGGCTTCGAGACGCTTCTTTTGCTCCTCATGGGCGGCGCGGAAGGCCCGCACTTCTGCTTGGAGTCGGCGAAAAGCTGGGCGGCCATGGCCTGCGCGGTGAACTTGGACTCCTCTTTGCGCTTGATGATACGTCCCAGCCTCGCTCTCTGAGGCCAGGCCGTAGTCATTGTCAAGACCGAAGACCCCATCGTCGTCGAAAAAATCCTCCGCAGTGGTCTTCCCCTCGAAGATGGTCTGGAGGCTGGCCTTGCCTGACCACGCGCAAGCGGCGGTAGCTTGTTGTCATCCAAGGGTGATCGGGCATTCTTATGCCAGGACCGTTGTGTAAACCGTCTCCGCATCTACCAGCTCGCTGCCCAAATGTGTCCGTGACGTGGCCGAATGTATTCTCGATGCCGGTGGCCGTACGCTGCACAATGGCAGCTCGCTGGTGCACTGGGCGATCGGCGCTGGCCCTGGCCAACGAGGCCCTGTACTTGTTGACTGTGGCGGTGTCCCCCGTCTGCGTGGCGACGTCCACCATATTCTAAAGGCCAGTGGCCGTGACTATGTCTGCAGAGAATCCACTGGCGCCGCCGAACTTGCTTCTGTTCCACCTGTTGGTGTTAGCCCGTCCGTGCCTTGATGGGTTCGAGTCCTGCTCCTGACATTCCTTGTGGCACTGTTTGCACAATGCCCAGTGCTGGAGTTTCTGCCCACATCCACAAAGACTGCACTTCCACCGATCACCGCTGTGCCCATGGGACATGTGCCCCCGAAGGGGACATTGTATGTGACGCCGCTCCAGCAGGAGCTCGATCAGGCATGCATGCCCCACCAAGAGCTCACAATAATTACCTGGACCGCGGCAGCCAGGCCAAGGAAAAGGCTGCCCGTCTACCGCGGTCTCGAGACTCTGGACTCGGGACCGGAGGTAAGCTCCGTCTTGAGCCACAGTGGCTAAGGCTCCTCTTCCTCCTCCTCCTCCTCCTCCTTCTCGTCCTCCGTACTATCATAATTAGCGACTTCGTCCCCACCACCGTCCTCGTCGTCGTCTTCATCATCACAATTACCGTCATCAACATCACCGTCATCGTCATCCGCATCATCATATTCATCATCAACAGCATCATCACCATCAGCGTCATCATCAGCATCATCATCCTCATCCTCATCCTCATCATCCTCCTCATCGTCATCAGCATCGTCATCATCGTCATCATCCTCATCCTCATCATCATCATCATCCTCATCCTCATCCTCATCATCACCGCCATCACCATCTTCGTCGTCATCGTGGACATCGCCTTCAAATCCTTCCCTCGCTTCATCTCCCTACTCCACTCCATGAGTGAACCCCAGCTATGCAATACGGGATGGAAACGGCGGGAGTGTCGCATGTGACACCTGTGGGCGTTGCCCGAGCGTTCGCCGCAGAGAGCCCTGGGACAAACCAAGAAATTCTGGGCTTGCTCCGACCGTTGACACAGTGAATGCATCTGTCGCCACTCGAGGTGTCACACCTTAGAGCGTCCCCTCTCCCGTGCGAACGGATGGCGGGACTTGCCGCAGGCAGCTGGATGAGCGGGACTGAGCGGGAAAAGAAAAGCTACGTCTTCGACCACCAGTCTGCCGGCGCCGATGCCGAACTCGACGCCCCGGGAGCTACCTCCAGGACAGCGATCCGCGAGACGCGCCTGCGAGCCCAGGGGCGGCCTCCGGCCGTCCCGTGGCCCCGATCGGGGCGGGGGCGGGCCGAGGCCCATCTGCTGGGCCCGCGCAGCACGAGGGCGCCCTGCGCCCGACGGGCTCACCTCCGCGCCCCTCTCGGCGTTGACCCTCTCGGCCGGGCCCCCGGGGACGGGAAGTCCACACATCTGCGACACCGAGACCGCCAGCCTCACTTCCCGTTGCAAGCGAGGGGAGGTGCAGCTGGTTGACGCCCGCGGCGCAACAGCTTGTCAACGCTCGGGGGGGCGTCACCGCGCGTCGCTGGAAACGGAGAAACCCGAGATTACCCTGTCGAGAAGCATTCGGTTCCTTGGTGAGCGTGCCCACTGTAGGGGAAGGGCGAACGAGGGCGGAGGAGGAGCAGAGAGGAGGAGGAGGAGGAGCAGGAGGAGGGGGAGAAGGAGGAGGAGGAGAAGGAGCAAGGCAAGGAGGAGCATCGGGAGCGGAAACGGGGGGGAAAGGAGGGGGAACAACTCAGCTGAGGGGTCAACACGGAGGTGGGTCATGGTGAATCCATCTCAGCGCTGCCTCGATGGGCACTCTGCAGGCCCAGAAATGGATCGACGAAGGAGAATGGCGCTTCCTGCCGTTTGCCTCAGCAATACAGCACGAATCCTGGGTGAACAAAAAACGATACTCACTCCCTGGAACTCTCCTGGGGTGTGCTCTGACCACGATGCCGAGGCGAATCCAAGCGTGGCGGCGCGGAACGGGCAGCGGTATCGTCACCCCCTCCTCCCCTGACATGTGGCGCGACCCCGCCTTTTCCCCACAACTTTCCTGCGCGCTGCCGAAAGACCCACCGCTGGGTACCCATCTCGGTGGCACTGCGCCGACAATCAGCTCGCGTGGGGGCCGGTCGCACGTCACGCCGCCCGTGCGACGGGGTGCTTTTTGACGGCCTGCCTGGCGCTCGGCGGCTTCTCGACGGCCTGCCTGGCGCCTGGCGGCAGAGCTGGGGACACGCGCCCATGTCTGCCTCCTCTCTGCCCTCTCTCTATTTCCCTGCCCTGCGCCATTCCCCTATCCTCTCTCTCTCTCTATTTCCATGCCCCTCTTGATTCCCTCTCTCTATTCCCCTATCCTCTCTCTATTCCATACAACCCTCTAATCCCTCCTACCACCCCTACCCTCTCTCTATTCCCCTCCCCCCCCTTTCAAAGAGTCTTTCCCTTCCATTCCCCTGCCATTCCGCCCATCCTCCTTTTTTCTTGGGCGGGTCGCTGGAAGAACGATGCGCTCGCGGAGTCGGTCGCGTCTGCGCGCGCGGGATGGGCCAGCCTGGCCAACAAGAGCTCGGAGAAGCGGCGGAATGATTGATGACCCCGCCCCCTCCTCCAGCTTGACGTAAACCAGCATCCACCACCCAGCAAGAGGAGCATCAGAGAGCAGGAAGACTGATACTTGCGAGCTGATATGCGACACCTGGACAGGCTGGCCGAAATGCAACACCGTGCCGCTCGCCAAGCCGACGGACATCACAAGCAACAGGCGCGGCATCTCATGCACGAGAAAGCCAGAGAACTGCGGACACACGGGGCGCAGCGAAACACGGTACATGATTCTGCTCTGGGCCCCTGGGGTGGCGTTTGAGGCTTGTTTCGCCGTCTGACCACTTTCGCCACCCGAGGGCCATCGATGACCAGGGGAAGGCAGTCGATCGGTCGTGCCGACGCACAGGATTTTGAGCATCGCTTCACCGATTCCCATCCCCACCTGCGTGGGCTGGGCCCCATTGGCCGATACCCCCCTGATGGGGATGTAGGCAGCTCTCTTGGGGGTTCGAGTGGCATATTCCCAACTGAGGTGGTGAGACGGTGGGGTTCGAGATGTGGATGGGGGCGTCGACTGACACTTGCCCGTTCGACGTCAGATTGTGGGGCCTCCAAAATCGAAATGCCTGTCCTGGCTCAATCGAGGAATCTCTCTTCAGAGCCACATGACCGATCATGGCAATGCACTTGAGCCATCCAAGAGGGCGTCGATCAGGGTGGCCAGGAGTACTTCACAGCCCTATTTGCACTCACATTGCAGTGGGTTCTCAATCGAAACGTAAATGTTCTCCCTGAATACGCATCCCTTCTCAGATTCAGAGCCGCAGGGCCACCTCGGCGTAGCGCAAGTATAACAATTGGTCCACCCGAAAGGGCGGCGACCAAAGGTGGTTGACGGGCCCGTTCGAACCCAGATTGCGGGATCTTCTCCCGCGAAACGCCCGTGTTGGCTCTGTAGACGAGTGGGTCTCTTCCCAGAGCCCTATGAACACCGTGAAGTACCAAGTACTGCATTTAAGCCATCCGACGGGGTGTCGGACGTGGGTGCTCCACAAACACGTTCGCGCCCACTCTGCGGAGACCCTTGAAGCGAAACGCCTGCTGTTGCACAGTAGGCGGATTCTTTTTTCCCAGAACGCCATCATCACCACGATGTGGCAGGCATGGGTGGCTTCCTTTCGAAGCCCCCAGAGGGGGCGTCGACAAAGGGGACTTGCACTGCCCCATGATCACCGCGATGTAGACAGGCATGGCCCTTGAGAAATTCAAGAAACTGCCGACCACATATAGCCCTAAGGGCCTGCTCGCAGCCAGACTGCTGGGACATCTCAAGCGAGCGCCTGATTTGGCCTGGGAGACAAGTCGCACCTTATGTAGCAGACATGGCACATGAGCCACCACAAGGATGCCGACAAAGGGTGCTTCACGGGCCCGTTCGCGTGCAGATTGTGGGATCTCTCACGCGAAGCCCTGCTTTGGCCAAGCAGACCGCCATCAGACGGGTCTCCTCTCAGAGGTATGAAATCACCGCAATGTAGCAGAAACTGTTTTCTTTTGAGCCCTCTGGAGACTACGGGTGTTTCACGGGCACGTTCAACCCCAGGCTGCGGGGAACTCTCGGACGAACCGCCTGTTTGAGCGAGCTGGCGAGCCCCACGATCACCACGATGTAGCAGGAATGGCGCTTGGCCCTCCCAATCGGGAGCCACCTGGGGATACGAACGGGCTCGTTCGCGCCTAGCGTGTGGGGACCTCCCATGCGCTCAGATTGAGGGGTACCCTCACGAATGTCCGAATGTACAAACTTACGCATGCTCCGATCCCATCAAGCTCAAGCCCTTGACGGCAGAAGATCCACCCCGATAATAACCACCCCGACACGCGAAGCCGTTTAGTAAACGCGCCCAAAGAAGGAATGAAACAGAGCAGGGCCGTTTAGTAAACTCCCAGGGCCGTTTAGTAAACGCCAATTGTCTGGTCTGGGTGGTTTTTCCTCCCTTGAAGCCCACTCGTACCCAGACTCGTCTACACTCCACCAGACGTGGTCGGGCTCACTCGCGCCCAGACCCGTTCACACCCCGCCGCCCACACGCAGACTTGCTCCTACGCAGCCCGTCGTGCCTAGGCTCGCTCGCATTCAAGATTGTCTGTGCCCAGACGCCCAGAAAAGAGCCGCGATTGATAAATTGTGCGCATCATAGCATCTCCGCGGCGAACACAGTAGGGGCTCGACCAGAAGAAACCTTCCACAAGAAACCCAACCCTGAGACCCCAAGACATCCATTGATTTTTGGTATGGGAACGTCACGCTATCCATAGCAAACCATCGAAACCCGAGAAACCCAAGAAACCCATGGCACCCTGGAGGCAAACAGGGTGTTTCTTGGCATTGGTCTCCACTGTAAGTGTCAATGGCGGCGGGGTGCAATCTTATCTCCCGTGCGTCTTGCATGCGTTTTTGACACAGCTGGCGCGGGTGTCGCCACATTGCCCGGTGCGTGCTGCCGAGAGCACTGGCGCACCCGGCGCACCCTGCGCGCGTCGCGCACCCGTCGCACGTGGCGCACCCGCCCGCATGGAGCGCGTGGCACACTCGGCACTCTTAGCTCACGTCAACTGGTTAGGAGGCAACTACTGGGAAGTTGTCGTCGGAAAGATTCAAAAGGCTTGGGCCCCATTGGGGGGCTCTTACGCCGGAAAGGGCCTTGGATTAAGCCGGATTAAGCGGGATCAAGCCGGATTTCGGGCCAGGGCAAGATCAGAATTTGACCTCCGAGGAGTTGCATCCGAACTTAAATCACGTCAACTGGCACACCCGGGGCGCCAGGCGCGCCAGGCGCACCTCGCGCGCGCGGCGCACCCGGAACGCGTGGCGCATGCCGCAGGCGTGGCGCACCCGGCGTCCGCATCGGTTCCCGACGGCCGTCCATCGGCTGGCCACCGCTGCCCGTGCCGAGTCGTGAGTCGTGGGGGTGGCCAACGGGAGCGCGCGACGCTCTGCTGGCAACTCGACCCTGCTCGCCTCAGCCATACCCTGCCTTGCCTTTACCCCGCCGACCCTACTCTGACATACCGCTCCGTGTCCCATACCAAAATGCGACCTCCCTCCATATCACGTGCTGTGCGTGCCCGAACTCGCTTTCCGACCATCTTTCCATACTGCCCGACCCCACTCCCACCCCCGCTCCGCCCCCCAACCCGCTCGAAGGGCATCCACGACGACGGCACAAGCTAAAAGCGACCAAACTCACAGCAAAACCGAGACCGATAAAAACCAACATGCCGCAAACAGCAAAGACGGGCACAGCGTCGCAACAACGACAAGACAACCGATCGACCCGAACCGACCGGATGCAACCGATGGCGACGCAGCCAAACCGACCGAACTGTTGATGCCATTTGCTCAGCCAGCGGAGGAGGGGACGAAAGCAGACACCTCCACACGATGAGCTCAGCGTAGCAATCGAAACGACCGAACCGTGGACACCCCTGCATTCCCTTCCCCCACGGCGGGCGGACGGGCACCGGCCGACGTCTTCACTTCTTGGCACCCGCGGCCGAAGTGCTCGCAGCAGAAGGACAGCTTGTCGACTGGCCACGCCTCCAGCACCTTCCCAGGAAGGTGGGAGGAGAGGGGAGGAAGGGGTAAGCGAGGGAAGGGGGACGATCCAGCCATGGGCACGCTCGAGCGCAGGCGTATTCCAGTAGGCTGATGGCCGTGGCGGCCGCCCATTGCCAACGAGCCGACGCCTGAGTCATACCGCTGGGCCGCTGGCGGCCCACGTGTCTCAAGAGAGAAATTAGGCTGCCGTGCGCGTCCACGACTTGAATGACGCCAGGGCAGACTCAAGAGGCGACCGAAGGAACCCCACGAGCACCGGAGGGGGCCCAGAGAGGCCCTAGAACAGCTGCAGCAGGACCCCATGACGGGCCCAGATGTCTGGCCACACGCGCGTCGAAGCCATACTGCCGAACACTCGCCGAGATTTGCATTCCGCTTTCCCTCAGGCGGCCCCAGAAGCCCCAAAACGCACCCATGAGGCCTCCAGAAGCCACCAAGAATCCCCGAACAAACGCTAGACTTCTTCCGCAACAAAAAGATGAGGCGGACGAGAAAGGTGCGTAAAGTAAAGCGAGATGGAAAAAGACGAGGTATAAGGGAAAGAAACGGAAGCATAGATTAGACCGACGAGTACAAAATCCCAATCAAAGAAATAACATGTGCTTTACTCAATTACCTCTCTCTTCTTCGCCCGCTGGCCGGAATTGAAGGGCCAAAGTGCGTGGCGCGAAACGCCAATGCAGACTTGTGCATGTGTAGTTGCACACGAACATGCGCAAGAGCGCGCGCGTGAGGCACACTCCTTATTAAATGCGGGGCTCCAGCTTGAAGCTCGCCCCCCCCCCCTCCGTTGGAAACGGGGGGGGGCTTCCGACGCTACCCCCCTCCCCCATTCTTTTTGTTAGCAATTCGAAGCCGGGGGGGCCCTAGCTAAAGAGGGGGGCTTCCAAACTATTCCCCCTTCTCTTCTGGAGCCCAAGGTCAGCTCGTGCTCCGCTACCCCCCTCCCTCCTTTTTGCTTGGATTTTGCAGCTGGGAGGTCCCTGGCTAAAGGGGGGAGGGCTTGGAAGCTACCCCCCCTCCCCTCCTTTTCGGGGCCAGGGGTGAACCGCTCCCCTTTCCCAAGGGGTGAGGCTTCCGAAGCTCCCCCCCCCCCGTCCTTGTGTTGGCTTCTCCAGCTGGACGGCTCTGGCTAAAGGAAAGGCCTCGAAGCTACTTTTCTTTAGTTTTCTGGCGTACTTGCGGTTTCTGGCGTCTCTTGGTTTTCGCCGCCTCTTTGGTTTTTGGGGCCCCTGTGGTCCGCGTTCTTGTAGTGTTCGGCGCTGGTTTGGCTTTTAGCGTCCCTTTGGTGTTCGGCGCCCTTCGACTTTCGGCGCGCCTTTTGGTTTTTGGCGCCCTTTGGTTTTCGACGCCCTCTTGGTCATGGGCGCCCCTTTGGTTCATCGGCATCGGCGCCCTTGTGGTTTTCGGCGCATCGTTGGTATTCGGCGCCCCTTTGGCTTTTGGCGCCTCTATTTTTCGGCGCCCCTTTGGCCTTCGGCGCCCCACTTGGTTTTCGGCGCCCATTTGGCCTTTGGGGCCCCTTTGGTTTTCGGTGCTCCTTTAGTTTTCGGCACCCTTTCGGTTTTCGGCGCTCGTTTGGTTCTCGGCGCCCTTGTGGTTTCTGGCGGTCCTTTAGTTTTCGGCGCCGGTTTCGTTGTCTCTGCCGGCGCCCTCTTGGACTTCGGAGCTTTTCGGTTTTCGGCGCCTTTTTGGTTTTCGGAACTGCGCTGGTGTTCGGGGCCCTTTTGGCTTTCGGCGCGTCGCTGGCTTTCGGCGCCCCGCTGGTTTTCGAACGTTTTGTTGTTGTTCGGCGCCACTTTGGTGTTGGGAGTTCTTTTGTTTTTGTTGCGCCTTTGGGTTTTCGACTTCCATTTGCTTTTCGGAGCTCTTTCGGTGTTCGGCGCTTCCTTGGTGTTCGGTTCCCTTTTTCGCTGTCGGCAACCTTTGGTGTTCGGCGCCCCCGTGGTTCTCGGAGTCGGAAGAGGAGGAGGAGGAGGAGTTGCGAAAGGTAGCCCGATGACCAGTGCTCCTCGTCGGCGCTCGGCGAAGCTGGCCCCTTGCTGCGTTCCGCATCGGGTCGCCAAGCTCCGCCCTTGCCCCTGTATGCTGCCCCTGCCCGCGTCACCGCCCCAAGTCGCACCCCCCCCACCCACCTTCCCCGACCTATCTATCCCCACATATACCCGCTCATCCTTCTGCTTGCCTCAGCCTCATCCTACTCCTCGCCTTCCTTCTCCCCACCATGCGGCCAGGCCGCCCTCCTGTCCCCTGCCTCCGGCTTCCCTTAACTCCCGTCCTTCCTCCTACCTCCTGCATCCTTCATCCCCCCTGTCATCCTGCCTCTTTTCCTCCCGCTCCTCGCTTATCCCTACCCCTTCCTCGCTCCTCGTCCTTCCTCCCGCCTTTCGCCCCTCGTCTCCATGCGAGCGCCCTTGGTCAGGTTGCAATATGGGGGGGGGGGATGCGCAGTGCCAGGGCCCATTCCGAAGAGGGCTAGCGGATGTTTTCGCTGAGCGAGGCTGAGTTGCCCCAGCTAAAAAGAAACGTCGCGCCATCGCGGCCACGTCAAACATTTTCGGCGTAGTGAACGGAGGCAAGCCGTTCGGCCTGCCGGTGGGCGGCGCGCCCTCCTTGTCCGGCGAGGCCGCCACTGCGGCGCGGGAGAAGTACCGGGGGCTGGCGGACAACCCGCCCAGCGATGAGACGGGGAAGGAGAGTCGCGGGGGGCGCCAGGGTGTCGCCCAGCAGTGGTCGGTTCGGATGGCCCCTGCGGGGGCGGAAGGACGCGCGCGCGGTTGCTGCGCCCAGCTGGGGGATGGGCGTAGTGCGATCGAGGCGCGGGCGGTCGAGCGGCCGTGCCCGGGAAAGGCCCCGGGGGGCTGCGCGCCGCTGCTGTTGCGCGGAGCGTGGCCCCGGGGCCGCGCGAACTCCCGCGACCCCATTCGGCGGTTCAACGAGGGGGCCCATGGGGCCTTGAGGATAAGCAGGCGTCCAAAGTTGAATTGGCGCCCTCGAGCCCCCGACCCATATTCCGGGCGACGGGCGCCAGTTGCCAGCGAGAGGCGCCTTCCCAAGGAGACTTGGAAGCGGCAGTTGAGGGAGGCGCGCTCCGTCGCGTTCATCATCGACGCGACCCAGTCCCAGCGAGTCCCGACGCAGGGGAAGTTCAACACGGGGTACGTCGGCAAATTCGCTGCGGACGCAGGGTTGGGCCACGCCGCGTTCCACGACAATGTCTTGATTTCGGATTCGGGCGGGGAGCTGACCGCCAGGCCGAGCGCCCTGGTTCTGGACTCGTGAATATCAAGGTTCCCTGTGGAATCATGTGTAACAGTCGGTCGTTTGGGTGGCTGTCGGGACCCCAGGTGCAGATTTTTCTCCGCTGCAATGAAAACCATGTGCGCTCTGAAACCTCGGTGGAGCATTCTGGAGAACGTTGCGGGTTTCACTTCGCGCCAGAACAGGCCATTGATTTCGAGGTGTTTCCAGGATCGGCAGGGCTTTCCCAGGAAGAGGGGTGGGGGAGGAGGATGTTGAGGATCTCTGCTCTCTGGGCCTCTGCTGATCCTGGCCTGCGGGCCCCTACCGGTCCTGGACCGCGCCCTTTCCCGGGCCGGGAGGCGGGGGCACGAGGACGAGGACGAAGAGGAGGCGGACGAGGAGGAGGAGGAGACCGAGGAGGAGGAGGAGGAGGAGGAGGAGGAGAAGGAGCAGCAGCAGCCACAGCAGGAGGAGGAGAAGGAGGAGGAGCAGCAGCAGCAGGAGGCCGAGGAACGCCCGGGGAGCGCCCGCGAAGCGCCCGCGGAGTGCCTCGAAACGACTGGGGGACGCCCAGAGATTGAGGCCTCATAGATGGGGTCGGAGTAAGAGGAGGAGGGGGAGGAGGAGGAGGAGGAGGAGGAGGAGGAGGAGGAGGAGGAGGAGGAGGAGGAGGAGAAGGAGGAGAGAGGAGGAGGAGTGAGGTGGAGGAGAAGAGGAGGAGGAGCAGCAGAGGAGGAGATGAGGATGAGGATGAGGATGAGGATGAGGATGAGGATGAGAGATGAGGAACGAGTGGAGGTGGAGGAGAGGACGAGAACGAGGAGGAGGAGAAGGAGAAGGAGGAGAGAGGGAGAAGGAGAGGAAGGAGAGAGATGAGGATGAGGATGAGATGAGGATGAGGATGAGAGAAGAGGAGGAGGAGGGAGGAGGAGGAGGAGGAGAGAGAGAAGGAAAGGAGAAGGAGGAGGATGAGCAGCAGGAGGAGGAGAGAGAATGAGAGAGATGAGGAGGAGGGATGAAGATGAGGATGTGGAGGTGAGAGAAACGAACGAGACGAGAGGAGAAGAGAAGGAGAGAAGGAGAGAAGGATGAGGATGAGGATGAGGAGGAGGAGGACGAGAACGAGGAGAGGAGGAGGGAGGAGGAGAGAAGCAGCAGGAAGAGGAGGAGAGGACGAGGAGAGAGGAGGAGGAGGAGGAGGAGGAGGAGGAGGAGGAGGTGGAGGAGGACGAGAAGGAGGAGAAGGAAAGAGGAGCAGGAGAGGAGAGGATAAGGAGGAGATGAGGATGAGGATGAGATTGAAGATGATGATGTGAATGATGGATGATGATGATGATGATGATGATGAGGAGGAGGAGGAGGAGGAGGAGGAGGAGGAGGAGGAGGAGGAGGAGGAGGAGAGAAGAACGAGGACGAGGAGAGAAGGAGGAGGAGAAGGAGCAACAGGAGGAGAAGGATGAGGAATGAGGATGAGGAGAGAGGAAGAGGAGAGGAGGAGGAGGGAGGAGGAGGAGGAGGAGGAGGAGAGAGGAGAGGACGAGAACGAGGACGAGGAGGAGGAGGAGGAGAAGGAGGAGAAGGAGGAGAGGATGAGGATGAGGGCAAGGAGGAGGAGGAGGAGGACGAGGAGGAGGAGGAGGAGGAGGAGGAGGAGGGGCAGGAGGAGACCCCCCCAGGCCTATCCCGGGATGCGCTCTGGCAGGAATCCCGAGGCGAGTCCAGCCGCGGCGGCGAGGGCGCTCCGGGAGGCCCGAAGAGATCGAAGAGGAATCAAACACCTACATCCTGCCCCCTCCTGACCTCGGCAGCGGCGGCGGTGGCGACGATCGGCGACGGCGGCGGCGGCGACGGCGACGGTGGCGGCGGCGGCGGCGACGACGACGACGACGACGACGACGACGACGACGACGACGACGACGCCGGGGGTCTTCCCCAGGGGTGATTTTTCATCCTGGATCCGTTTCTGATGGTCCCGGGGCCCCGAAGCGGCTCCCCGGAGGCCGAACACGGCGAAAAACAAATCGAACCTCGAACCTCGAACTCCGACGAAAGATCGACGAAAGCATCGATCGGCGGCGGCATCGATCGGCGGCGGCGGCGACGTCGTCGACGATCGAGGCTCGAGGATCGAGGCTCGAGGATCGAGGCTCGAGGCGACGTCGTCGAGGATCGAGGCCTCGGCGCGGGGGCCAGCCCAGAGGCCAGCCCAAAACCAACGGTGCCCTTCTTGGTCGGCGGGCCGACCACAAGAGGGCACCGCAGGCGAGAGGGAGGACGGGCCAGGACCCCAGGGCCCAGGAGGAGGGGGAGGAGGAGGAGGAGGACGAGGACGAGGAGGAGGGGGTAGAGGGAGGGGAGGAGGAGGAGGGGAGGAAGGAGGAGGAGGAGTGAGGGAGGAGAGGAGGAGAGGATGACGATAGCCCAGACCTCCAACGTCTCGAACAAAACGCAGCTCGAATTTGTTCCTCCGTCTCGGCATCCAGGGGCCGGTTCTGGGCTCAAAACCCGCCGAAAAACGACCAAGATGAAACCGTTGCGACGTCGGAGGTCTGGGGAGGAGGGGAGATGATGAGGAGGAGGACGTGAAGAAGGAAAAGGAGAGAGGAAGAGGAGGAGGAGTGGGAGGAGGAGGAGGCGAGAGTGAGGGAGGAGAGTGAGAGGAGAGGAGGAGGAGGAGGAGGGGAGGAGGATAGGATGAGGAGGAGAGGAGGGAGGAGGATGGGAGGAGAGAGAGGAGGTAGGAAGAGGAGGAGAGGAGGAAGAGGAGGAAGAGGAGAGGAGGAGGAGAGGAGGAAGAGATGGAGGAGAGGAGGTGGAGGAGGAGGAGGTGGAGGAGGCAAAATCGGCAACATGATCAAGCACACCGAAAGACCACTTAGCAGAACAGAAGACCACTTAGCAGGAACACGACTTGACGGGATACCGACGGGACACCGACGCGCCACCGACGGGACACCCTCGGCCACCGCGCGCCGGTGGGGGAGAGGCGCATAACCGGCTCCACAGCCACCAGCCACGGCGGCATCATTCCTCTCGCGTGCCCACGCATGTTCGCCCCGCCTGCACGCACGACACGGACACGAAGCCGAAACCGATTTCCCAGTGGGGAGCTCTCCTTTCCACTGCGACCTCACCCTCTCACCCCCCAACCTCCGATAATATAATGTTTGCCAGCGTGGTTCCCAACACACTGAGTCGCCGAACTGCGGACTTGCAAGCTGTGGTGCAAGAGATGTGGTGTAAGCTACGAGGTGCAAGCTTTGTGGTGTAAGCTACGTTGGCTACCCTGTGCGGTGCAGGCTCCGTAGTGCACGCTGTGTGGTGCAAGCTGTCTGGTGCAAGCCACGTGGTGCATAAGGGGCTGTGTGGCTCGAGCCGTGTGGCGCATGCCGTGGTCGCCTCGTCGACCTCGTGGTCGCCTCGAGCGCTGGCTTGGCTACCAAGCTCTCACTCGGTGCCCGCCCATCAAGGAGGAGGAGGAGGAGGAGGAGGAGGAAGAGGAGGAGGAGGAGGAGGAGGCCCTGTGGTGTAGGCTCTGTGGTGCAAGCTGTGTGGTGCGAGCTCTACGGTGCAAGCTGTGCGGCGTAAGCTCTGCGCGGCAAAGACCGCGTGGTCGCCCGGGCGGCGCTCATGGAGGCGCCGCCCACGGGCGGCCACTGGGCAGAACCTCGACGCGCCCGCCCAGATCCAACCCCCCCCGCCCGCACGGGGCGCCAACGAGGCGCCCACGATCCGGAGGCCCTGGGCCACGCTGCCCCCATCGTGCTCGAGGACCATTCAGTCGGGGCGTTGACCTCAGGAACTCCAAATAAGGAACGAGGCCCCTTTCTTCCACAAGTTATCCTTCGATTTCCCATCGGAAACAGGAGGAACACCTGAGGCAACCTGTGAAACAATTTAAGGAACGCGGAGCCCCTGCCCAACGAAAAGGGTTCCTTCTTCAGGGCCCCGACTGTATGCCAGAAAGAATTTCGAGCACCTAGAAAAGCGTCGAAGCAGTGTCGAAAACAGTGCCGCACGAGTGCCTCCCAAGGCGCGACACGTGAACACCCTCGAGTTTCGGTACGTTCTTGGTGCTCGACGTTTCCGGGTAATTCAGGCTAAAGTAGGTTGGAATATCATAAGCCGTAAAGGGGCTGGGGGGGCACCTCCGCGCTCGACCCGTGCCAGCCCTCGTCACAGTCGAACTGGTCGGTGGTGGCGCGGACCGCTTGCTGCTGGGCGCGGGCGCGGAGGTGGATGATGGAAGAGGTGTAGAGTGGATAGACGGAGGGCAGGAGACGAGGAGGGAGGACAGGAGCAAAACTAGTCGAAACGGCGTCCCCAGACCATTCTTTTGACTATTCTTGAACACTCCTCCTGTGGAGGGGCGTGCCCGACTTAAGGCTGCGCCCAGGGCGCGCCCGAGAACTCTGCGTCGGCCCCGCGGCGAAGGCGCAAGGCGCAAGGAGGGGAGGAGGAGGAGGGGGAGGAGGAGGAGGAGGAGGAGGAGGAGG
>CAUYUJ010001170.1:343447-423447 GCA_963575745.1 Prorocentrum cordatum
GAGGAGGAGGAGGAGGAGGAGGAGGAGGGGGAGAAGGACACGCTAGGTGCTCTCGCGTCATATCTGACGTCCTACCCCTCCCTCCCATCCCTTACCATGGCGCTGATTTTCTCTATCCGCGGACGCGTGTCGTAGCGGACCTGTGGCTCCGCGCGCGCGTGCGTAGTGGGTGGTGGTGCACGTGCGTGCGTGCGTGCGTGCGTGTGTGCGTGGTTGTTGTGGTGGTGGTGGTGGTGGTGGTGGTGGTGGTGGTGGTGGTGGTGGTGGTGGTGGTGGTGGTGGTGGTGGTGGTGGTGCTGGTGCTGGTGCTCGTGCTGGTGGTGGTGCTGGTGCTGGTGGTGGTTGTGATGGTGGTGGTGGTGGTGGTGGTGGTGGTGGTGGTGGTGGAGGTGGAGGTGGAGGTGGAGGTGGTGGTGGTGGTGGTGGTGGTGGTGGTGGTGGTGGTGGTGGTGGTGGTGGTGGTGGTGGTGGTGGTGGTGGTGGTGGTGGTGGTGGTGGTGGTGGTGGTGGTGGTGGTGGTGGTGGTGGTGGTGGTGGTGGTGGTGGTGGTGGTGGTGCGGCGCGGTGGTGGCGGGCGGATGGGCGCGCGAGAAAGAGGCCCGCGCTGGGGCGAGAACGCCATCCTGAACGACGGAGGCCAAACACCGATCCGAAAATGAGGCCCACGCTGCAGCGGGAGCACGATTCGGAACGATTCGGGAGCAGAAATGAGGCCGGCGCCTCAGCGAGAGCATCATTAAAAAAAAACGCAGGCGAAAACCCGTTTCCCGGGAATCCTGTGTGTA
The DNA here is from genome assembly GCA_963575745.1 of Prorocentrum cordatum. Classification (NCBI taxonomy): domain Eukaryota; class Dinophyceae; order Prorocentrales; family Prorocentraceae; genus Prorocentrum; species Prorocentrum cordatum. The sequence goes on from CAUYUJ010001170.1 coordinate 344,233, forward strand.
AAAAAACAATACGCGGGGGGCGTTCGGCCCGAAAATGACGCCGGCGCCTCAGCGAGAGTCGTTTCCCGGGATTTCCCGGGCATCCTGTGTGTAAAAAACAGTACGCGGAGAATGCGCCGCCATCACCCGGACGCCATCAGGGGAAGAGGGAGAGTATTTTCATATTGAGTAATTGTGGAGGAGGAGGCGGAGGAGGAGGAGGAGGAGGAGGAGGAGGAGGAGGAGGAGGAGGAGGAGGAGGAGAGGAGGGGAGGGGGAGGAGGAGGAGGAGGAGGAGGGAGGAGGAGGAGGAGGAGGAGGAGAGGAGAAGAGGAGGAGGAGGAGGAGGAGGAGGAGGAGGAGGAGGAGGAGGAGGAGGAGGAGGAGGAGGAGGAGGAGGGGGGGGAGGGGAGGAGGAGGAGGAGGAGGAGGAGGAGGAGGAGGAGGAGGAGGAGGAGGAGGAGGAGGAGGAGGAGAAGGGGGCGCCCGGAGGTAGAGGCCTCATAGATGGGGAACCCACAAAGGACGTACGCGCCCAGCTATGTAAATGAAGACGGCCCCTCGATCCGCGAGACTGGCCGCGCGATACGAGCAATGTTGCGCAATGCGTACTCTCGAAACCAGCGCTGATTCGTGTACGTGTACGTCATTATTTCGCTCCTGGATACATGGGGTCGGAGTAGATGGGGTCGGAAAATCGCGCCGCATCGGCGATATGTCCGCGATGCCTCGGCGATGCATCGGCGATGCATCGGCGATGCGCCAGCGATGCATCAGCGACGTCGGCGATGCATCGACGACGGTCGCGTGAAAGAAATCGGGCTCCGCATCGAGCCGCATCGGCGATGCATCGGCGATGCGGCGCGATCCTCCGACACCACCTGCTCCGACCCCATCTGGGAGGCCTAGAGGAGAGCTCTCGGAGAGCGCCGAGTGAGCACCCAGAGGTCGCCCGGGGAGGTGCCCAGGGAGTGCCTGGGAGCGCGTGCGGAAGGGCCAGGGCGCGCCTGGGGAACGCTCCTCTGAGCCACAGGCACCCCTGCCGTATGCAGCAAGGGGCCGCCCCCCCGCGCGAGTCGCCCGCGCGCTGGCATCCCGCAGGCGCGGCGGGCGCAGCAGGTCTCTCTGCAGAGCGAGGGGCCCCCGACGGGCTCCACTCGGCACTCGCCGAGCGCGGGCGGGCCAGCCGCGCAGAAAGGCTCTCCTGGCACCGATGGAGCGTGGCGGGGCTGCGCAGCCGGTGCCCGCATGACCCGATGATCAGCTCAGGCCAGACGCTTTTCTCGCTGACCCTGCGGAGCCGCTCGGCACCCTGGTCTGTCCGCACAGTCAGCGCCAGGAGCCTGACGATGGATGGAGGAGGATGGAGGATGGAGGATGGAGGATGAGGAGGATGAGGGATGGAGGAGAGGATGGAGGATGAAGTGGAGGAGAGGGAACGGAAGAGTAAGAGGATGAGGATGAAGGATGAGGCGGAGGAGAGGGAACGGAAGATAGAAGAGGATGGAGGAGAGCGGGGACTCGAGGGATGGAGGAAGCCAGAGCATGAATGGAGGAATCGCAGGCCAATCAAGGAGGATTGTCCGACAAGTGAGGAGAATGGAGGAATGAAGAGTAGGAGGAAAGAGACCAAGGGTTGGTTTGAAAGGTCACACGTTGCTTCGATACCATGTCGATTTGCAAATGTACAGTTGCTGTGACCTGTGGCGAGCTCGAAGTCCTCACCGCCTCACCATTCGCACGAAGGGCGCTGGAGTGAAACACAAGAGTCTATAAAAAGCGGTGCCACCTCGGTGAATACCTGGGCATGGCCATGATCGCAGTGGACTCAGATAGACAATCACTCGGTGCGACAATCTCCCTTGAGACGTACACGTCGTTCATTTCTAATCGTGCTCACTTCTAATTGTGCTCGTCTCTAACCAGGAAGAGGCCCAGGATGGAACAATCGGAAATGAGAGGCTCTTGGCCCCCAAAAACACCCAAGAACTTCCGAATCATCAGAAACGAACAGCGTGTACAAGTCGAATTTGGCAGAGGGCCCCTCGGAGACCACGGCGCGGCTCTCCCGCCCAGCCAGAGTCCACTCTTGGTGGCCCCCAAACCAGGTGGTGAGACACCCGGTGGTGACCTGAAATCCCAAAAACGTAATTTCTAGGTTTGGGGACACAGGGTCACCACCGGGCCACCGGGTTTCGTGATTCCCGGGACCACCCGCGCTCGAGACATCCTCGAAACACCACCCGAGTTCCAAAACCCGGTGGTGACACCAATTCGCCCCAGACTCACCACCGGGTGTTCTCACCACCACGTTTGGGGACCCCCGACACTCACACTGGTCCCCGGGGCCCCTCCCGGGGAGCCTGCCCCGATCTGCTGCTCGAGGCGCGCCCGGCCGCGGCGACGAGCAGCCAGCAGGAGGCCCCCGCTCGACGAGGAGCGCCGCGGGGAGAGCCGCCCCGTGTCTCGACCGGCCGTCCTCCGAGAGAAGGTCTGCACTGTGCCACACCGAGGGGCCTAAACCTGCGGCGGCGTCTGAGCGGCCCCTGACATTGCTACGCAACGCAGGGGCACGGCGCGGCTGGCACGGCTGAGAGTTTGCCGTCGCCTCGTCCCTCTCCCTCCTCCTTGTGTTCGGTCTCGTCCTCCTCGCTTCCCGCTGCCCCTCAACCCTCCTCCTTCCTCCTGTGCCTCCCCCCTCTGCCTACCCTCAGGTCGGGCATGCTCCCCTACAGGCAGAATTTATTTTGGATGAAAAAATCATACCCCATACATACAATATATATATATATATATATATGTATATATATATATATATATATATATTCAAATATACAAAAGAATTGTCCCCATACAGTGTTTCTCCAAATAGGCTTGCCCTGTAGGAGTCCGAGCTCATCATAAGTAATTGGTCTTTAGGACCCCCCCTTTTTCCAATGCCCCTCCCACCTTTTTCCAATGGCACCCCCTCTTTTCCAATGGCACTTGCTTGCTTGATCTTGCGTGCTTGCTCTCGCTTGCTTGTTCTTGCTTGCCCTTGCTTTCTTGAACTTGTTCGCTGGCTCTTGCTTGCTTGTTGTTGCTCGCTTGCACTTGCTTGCTTCCGCTTGCTTGCTTGCGGTTGTTTGATGTTACTCCTCCGTTTCTGTTCCGATCCTGCTCCGGTGCTCCTGTCGTCCTCCTCCCATCCTCCTCTCGTCCTCCTCCTCTCCTCCTCTCTATTTGGATCCAACGCTGGCTGAGATTTGATCCCTTTTTTAAATACTCCTCCTGTAGAGGGACAGGGACTGTTTTTTCCCAACCATCCTGTGGTGTTGGGTCCTCGTTTTGAAGAGACAGCGCCCCGCGTCCCACCTCCTTCCCCCTTCCTCCTCCCCCCTCCTCCCCACCCCCCCTCCCAGTACAGCGCTTCGTAGCCCCAAAGGGAGCTCCACCGCAGGCCCCAGTGGGGGTGCCCGCATGCGGTTCCCCCACCCAGGGCAGCGCTTCGTGGCCCCATAGGGAGCTCCACCGAAGGCCCCAGTGGGGGTGCCCGCGTGCGGTTCCCCCACCCAGGGCAGCGCTTCGTGGCCCCATAAGGAGCTCCACTGTAGGTCCCAGTGGGGGTGCCCGCATGCGGTTCCCCCACCCAGGGCAGCGCTTCGTAGCCCCATAAGGAGCTCCACCGAAGGCCCCAGTGGGGGTGCCCGCATGCGGTTCCCCCACCCAGGGCAGCGTTTCGTGGCCCCATAGGGAGCTCCACCGAAGGCCCCAGTGGGGGTGCCCGCATGCGGATCCCCTACCCAGGGCAAGCGTTTCGTGGCCCCATATGGAGCTCCGCTGTAGGCCCCAGTGGGGGTGCTCGCATGCGGTTCCCCCACCCAGTGCAGCGCTTCGTAGCCCCATAGGCGCTCCACCGAAGTCTCCAGTGGGGGTGCCCGCATGCGGTTCCCCCGCCCAGGGCAGCGTTTCGTGGCCCCATAAGGAACTCCACTGTAGGTCCCAGTGGGGGTGCCCGCATGCGGTTCCCCCACCCAGCGCAGCGGTTCGTGGCCCATAGGGAGCTCCACCGAAGGCCCCAGTGGGGGTGCCCGCATGCGGATCCCCTACCCAGGGCAGCGCTTCGTGGCCCCATAGGGAGCTCCACCGAAGGCCCCAGTGGGGGTGCCCGCATGCGGTTCCCCCGCCCAGGGCAGCGTTTCGTGGCCCCATAGGGAGCTCCACCGAAGGCCCCAGTGGGGGTGCCCGCATGCGGTTCCCCCACCCAGGGCAGCGTTTCGTGGCCCCACAGGGAGCTCCACCGAAGGCCCCAGTGGGGGTGCCCGCATGCGGTTCCCCCACCCAGGGCAGCGCTTCGTGGCCCCATAGGGAGCTCCACCGAAGGCCCCAGTGGGGTGCCCGCATGCGGTTCCCCACCACCACCACTGTGGCAGGCCCCTCACACAGTTCGTGGCCCCATAAGGAGCTCCACCGAGGACGATATTCACAACTGCGCTCCGCTCCGGGCGGGGCACGGCAGACGCAGTGTTCCTAGCCCACCGGGTGCTGGACGACACATGGTCAACACGAGATGCAAGTCGCTTGTTCCTGGCACTCGACTGGGCCAAGGCATTCGATTCGGTCTCGCCGGACGCGCTCGCTGGGTCTTTGCGGAGATTTGGTTGCCCAGAAGTTTTCGTGGACGTCGTCGTGTCGATTTACAGCGAGCGCAAGTTCGTCGTGAGGGACTTCGGGGCCACGTCCAGCATCCATCAGCAGAGGTACGGCATATGCCAAGGCTGTCCGCTGTCCCCTTTTCTGTTCACCATTGTGATGACGACGCTTCTCACGGACGCGCACGCGCTGCTTCAGAGTCGTGCCGGACCGATACCTGAAACCAGTTTGCGAGGGAGCTCGTGTAGGCGGACGACACGTTGCTGATAGACTCCGACCCAGCCCTCGTTCAAGAGCTGATGCGCTGCATTGAGGAGTGCGGGGGCCAGTGCGGGCTGCAGTTCAATTGGGGCAAGTTGGAACTTATGAAAGTAAGGACCGAAGCTGATATTTTGGGACGCAACGAGGTCCCCATCCCAGCCAAGCAATCATTAATTTATCTCGGGACGTCTCTTGCTGCGGACGGGCGCATAGGCACAGCACTGAGTCGGAGAATTGGGGCGGCCAGAAGTGACTTCAAGGTGCTTGCAAGAATCTGGTCGCGTTCGACTTTGAGTAGGAGACAGAAGCTACGTATATTTAATGCTTGCATTGTTTCCAAACTCATGTATGTATTCTTCACTGCGTGTCTTAACCAAGCCGAGCGAAGACGGCTAGACGGGTTCCAGAATTATTGTCTCAGACGTATTTGCAGAGTCTCTCCGTCGTACATCAGTCGGGTGTCGAACCGTACAGTTCTGCAGATCAGCCAACAGACGCCTCTGAGCCATAGTCTTGCGCGTAGACAGATGTTGTACATGGGCCATTTGGCGACAAGACCAAACGAGGATCCCCAGTCAGAAGCTCGGTATTTGAGCCGGGCGGTCTGGTTCTCAAGAGCCTTCTCGGGAAAAGGAGAAGAGGCCGCCCGAGACAGTCTTGGGGGCCCATGGTGCTGAAGAACTGCTTGAATGTTGCCGGCTCCCATGAGCGACTTGCTGATTACTTCCGCCGAGAGGGCGGTGCAGCTCGCAGGTGGGAGCAGGCGGTCAAGGCATGGGCGGCGTGCGGAAGGCATCCGTTTCCGTGCACATTTTCACCCATTGCTCACGCGCTGTGGCCGGCGCAAGGCTTCTGGACTGGACTGGTACTCACAAGTGCATATGGTTGGGTCCGTCGCCAGGCTGATTTTTATCATTTTGGGTAACGGCTGTTGCGGGGGGGGGGGTGTTTGGGCCGGCGGGTAACGGTAACAGCGGCTGCGACGTGCGCCCGCCAGGGTGCGTCCGCGCCGTCGGCACATCAACTGCCATACCTGCTGTGACGAACCAACAACATACACCCATACCCATAGGGGGGTCGGAAAGGGCTATGGGTGCGTGTTGTCGGATGGGGGTCCCCGCTCGAACGGGAGCGTTCCCTAGGGTCCGACAACCCGCACCCATACCCATGGCCAGTCCTCCTCCCAACGACCCCCTTATGGGTATGGATGTGTGTGTTGTTCGTTCGTCATGCTGGGAGGAGGGGGGTCCGCCCTCCACCCCCAAAAGACGTACGATCGTTAGCGCTCCCAGGGGGGAAGGGGGGGGGCACGGGCAGCGAGCGTCACCCGCCAGAGGAAACAAGAACGCTCTCAGGCCCGACTTGAGCCTACCCTTAAGTTGGGACCTGTCCCCTACAGGGGGATTTTCGACGAAAAATTAAAAATACCCCAAACATGCCCCAAAAATGTCAAAAAGTACTACAAAATAGCCCCCAGACTTTTTTTTTTTTTTTTATTATTTGGAATATGTCTAATTCTTCGCCGACAATCCCCTTGTAGGGGGACAGGCCCGACTTAAGCCTAGCCGCCTGCCCCTGTCTGGCCTCCCCCTGCCCCTCGGAGCGACGACGCGCACGACTCGGTGTCACACGAAGGAGAACAGACTCTCACCCGAGCCCTGCAGGCCACGGAAAAGCTGGAAAGGCGGGAACAGCTGGAGAACACTGCGTTTTTCAATGGGGTAGTCTTTGGGGAAGAGCTGGACAAGCGGGAACAGCTGGAAAACACAGCGTTTTTCAATGGGGTAGCCTCCGGGAAGAGCTGGAAAAGCGGGAACAGCTTGAAAATACAGCGTTTTCAATGGGGTAGCCTCTGGGAAGAGCTGAAAAAGCGGGAACAGCTGGAACACACAGCGTTTTTCAATGGGGTAGCCTTTGGGGAAAGCTGGAAAAGCGGGAACAGCTGGAAACACACACAGCGTTTTTCAATGGGGTAGTCCCTGGGAAAAGCTGGAAAAGCAGGAACAGCTGGAAAATACAATATTTTTCAATGGGATAGTCTCTGGGAAGAGCAGCGCCGGAATTGGAATGGCTGGGAGATCTGTCGATCCGGCGCCCCCTCCGCCCCTCGCGCCTCGGCGCACGCCGGCTTGCCGCCCTCTGGACGCCGCCGTGACCCGACCGCCCTCGTCCTCCTCCCGCCGTCCCGCCCCCGCGTCCCCGCCGCGCTCCCCCCCTCCCCCCACAGAGCTGTCACCTGGAGGTGGCCTCTTCGAGGCCCGGCACTGCGCGCGCCGGGAGGGCGCCTCGAGCCCCAAAAGCCCCCGAAGCCGCTGGCCAGGCCAGGCCGGAGGTCGGGGGGCGGGCGCCCGTCTCCAGGCGCTTTCAAAACTCGCAGCACGCGCGCAGACATCGGGGGCGGCCAAGAGGGGGGGGTGCAAGCCACAACCGGCGGCATGTGCGCGGCCCAGGGGGGAGGGCCAGGGACATGATGAACAAGAAGAGGCGCCATGAAATATGGAGAGATCTCATGGCCCCCGCCATGATATCTCCCCCCCCATAGTCATCACCCCCCGCTTGGCCGCCCCCGAAGACAACCGCCCCGCCGTGCCCCCCGTGCCAGCCCCAGGCCGCGGGTGGGCATGGCCGGGAGTTGGCGTGCGCTGGAGTGCGCCTGTGGATCTCGGCTGCAGGAGTGCGCTGGAAAGGTACCTCTGGTGAGCGTTTTTGTTTTGATTCGGCGTGTCGACGTTGGGCGGAAGGGGAGGGAGGGAGGGAGGGAGGGAGGGAGGGGCTCTGGTTCCAGCTTAGTGCGACGTGTCTGCAGCACCGGGCCCTATGAGGGGAGGCTCCGCCTGCTTGAAACAGGCGCCGAGCATAGCCAAGCTCTGCTCCGTGGGGGCTTGGGGGCCCGCTCCGATCGGCAAAACAGGGGATAACAAAAACTATCCCCTGGACCTGGTCGGGAAAACGCGTTTGGACCTCGGCTGCACGCGGAGAGAGGGGCTCCGGGCAAGGAGCCGCCTCTGGCCGCGGCCTGCGAGCCGCTGCGTGCGCGGCGACCAGGCGGCGGCCCGCGTGCCTGGCCCCCCCCACCCCACGCCCGCCGAACGCCGCGCGCCGGCAAGAAGGGTCGGCCTGGCGAAGGCCCACTCTGAAGGGGCCCTGACACACACACACACACACACACAGCTACACACAAATAACAGGATCCCCCATATTTTCACACGTTTTCTGGGTCTTTGTCTTCCCGCCCACTTCCCATATTTTCCCAGATTTTCCAGGGAGTCGACGATGAATTGTGCCTGTGTTTTTTCCTCTCCTGACACTCTCACGCGCAGCCGACTCCGACGTTTTTCCATGCGGGGCCCCTGGGAATCCCGACCCGTCGCCCAGGGCCGGCTTCTCATCCTGAGCCGTTTTTGGGCGGCCCCTGGGGCCCGGCGAAGTCCCCCGGCGGCCGACAACGGCCAGAAGCCTTCCGTCGTGCTTTTTGTCACGACGCGGGCATGACCATGTCATGGGACTGGAGAGTTGGCGGCACGTGATTCCCCTTTCCCGAAACGGGCAGCGCTGAGAAGGCCGACCGAATTTCTGGAGCGAGGCGTCCCCGAGCCCGCCACACGCCCGGCACGAGCTCTGGCACCTCCCCGTGTGCCACCGGGGCGTGCGAGGGGCCCAGGTTTCTGCGGCGTGCCGAGGGCAACGGGGGCCGACTCCAAAGGGCCGAGTCATCAGTCCAGCAAGGGCGTCCGCACGACGCAGACGAGACATCGTCGCAGCGACCGGTCCAGATTCCCCCCCCCCCCTCGACCTCCACTGAGTGAAAGAGTTTGGGGGGGTGGCATGGTGCTCGGCCCGGAGGTTCCTGGAGGCCTCCAGAAGCCTCCAGAGGCCAAATCCCCCCTCCCAACAATTACTCGACGCGGAGATCCCCAGATGTGCATCTCATACTCCTGTCACGTCTCGTTGAGGAACTCTGCCTATGAGCATCTGGGTGTGAGGACGAGTCCGCGTAGACGACAGGCGCGGAAACGACGACTACGACAAGACCGATGACACCGACGACTTCATTGACATCCTCCTCCTCTGGGAGGAGGAAGAGAAGGAGGAGGAGGAGGAGGAGGAGGAGGAGGAGGAGGAGGAGGAGGAGGAGGAGGAGGAGGAGGAGGAGGAGGAGGGGGAGAGGAGGAGGAGGAGGAGGAGGAGGAGGAGACCCTGGACATCTGTTCTTGATCATGAAAAATACGAGAGCGCAGTTCTCCCCGTGGCAACTCAGGCAAGCGCGAGTGGCGCTGCTGGCATCCTGGGCACCTCAGTGCCACGCCGGCCACGTCGCGGTAGCCACTCGTGTGTGAACCCTGGGCGGGGGCATCTGGGCTTGTCCCGCCAGGGTTCTGCCGGTTGCGTCTCGGCGCCAGCGGCCAGAGCACCCCCGATGGGGGACCCGGGCTTGTCCCGCCAGGGCATGTCCCGCGCGGGACATGCCGGGACTTGTGTGTGACCCTGGTTCTTGTGCGAGTGAATCTGGGCGTGGGCGATCGGAGTGTGAGCGAGTAAGAGTGTGAGCGGGTCCGGGTATGATTGAGCCTGAGTGTGAGCGAGTCTGAAATCCGCCGATCCGGCGTGTGAGTTTCTAAGAGCGTGGGCTTGATCTCGCTCAAGCTTCGCTCTGGGGGGGGGGTCGGGATCCGGCGAATTATCCACGCAATTCACTGAACGCTCCAGCGCGGGGGGGGGGTCCAAGAATCGAGGGGGGGGGGAGCTCGAGCGAGGACGGGGGGGGGGGTCGAGCTCCAGCGGGGGGTGGGGGTCCAAGGAGGAAGCTCGAGCGGGGACGGAGGGGGGGTCGAGCTCAAGCGGGGAGGGGGGGGTCAGCGGGGGGGGGGGTCCAAGAATCGAGGGGGGGGGAGCTCGAGCGAGGACGGGGGGGTGGTCGAACGGAGGGGGGGTCGAGCTCAAGCGGGGGGGGGGAGGGGGGGCAGCGCGGGGGGAGGGCCAAGAATCGGGGGGGGGGGGGGGAGATCGAGCGAGGACGGGTCCAGAATCGAGGGGGGGGGGGAGCTCGAGCGAGGACGGGGGGGGGGTCGAACGGAGGGGGGGGTCGAGCTCAAGCGGGGGAGGGGAGGGGGGGGGGGCTCGAGCGAGGACGGGGGGGGTCGAGCTCAAGCGGGGGGGGGGGTCCAAGGAGGAAGCTCGAGCGGGGACGGAGGGGGGGTCGAGCTCAAGCCTGAATACGAGCGGGTCTGAATATGAGCGAGTCCGAGTGCGAGCGAGTCTACCTGCGAGCGGGTCCGACTGTGAGGGAGTCTGATTGTGGGTGAATCCGAATGCGAGTGTGATTATTGCAGCTATGAATATGAGTGAGCCTGGGTGCAAGGTAGTCTGAGTATGAACGATTCTGGGGGCATGTGAGTCTGACTTTGAGTGGATCTGATTATGAGTGAGTCTGAGCGATTCGGAATATGATTCAATATATGAGTACGAGTGAGCCTGAATGTGACGAGTAAGCCCGCACGGGAAAGAAGTGCTGATGAGTAAGTCCGACTGCGAATGCGTGCGTTTGAATGGGGACACGGGCAAGGAAACGAGTGAGCGAGTAAATGATGAACACACAAGTCCAAAGAGGAAGTCTGCCGGCCAGAAACTGGCAAACCGCTTGAGACATCCTCACAATCTGGGCGCGAATCCTCAGGTGTCCCCACCCCTGACGGCTTCGCCCTGGAGTGCCCAAGTGCCACGAAATATCGCGGTAAACACTGGACCACTACATGACAAAACCTCTGGGGGGTAAAGACAAGGCAAACTGCCTGAGCCATCCCCACAATGAGGGCACGAATCCTGGGGTGTCCCCACTTCTGGCGGTTCCCTTTGGGTGTTCAAGTGCCACGCCTGCAAGATCGCGGCGATCATTGGACCACAACAAGGTAAAAGTTCCGGGGCAAAACAATAGCTAACCGCCAGAGCCATCCCCACACTCTGGGCACGACCCCTGGAATGTCCCCACTTCTTGCGGTTTCCCCTTTGGGTGTTCAAGTGCCACGCCTGCTAGATCGTTGTGAGCATTGGGTCACCAAGAGAGAAGAGTCGGGGGGCCTGGAACAAGCAGACGTCTTGAGCCAGCCCCACAATCTGGGCACGAATCGTGGAGTGCCCCCACCCCTGGCGGCTCTCCCTTAGGGTGCCCAAATGCCACGCCTGCTAGATCGCCACAAACATTGCACCCCCAAGAAAAAAGTCGGAGGGGCTGAAACAGGCAAGCGTCCTGGGACATTTCCACAATGCGGGCGCGAAGCCTGGAATGTCCCTACCCCTGGCAGCTCCCCCGTCGGGGTGGCCAAGTGCCACGCGGGCTATATCGCGATGAACAACACACAAAAACGATGTCTGAGGGACCGAAGCAGGCAAACCGCCTGCCACAACCCCACAATGTGGGCGCGAGCCCTTGCGCGTCCCCACCCCGGGCGGCTCCTCTTTACGGTGCCCAGGTGCCACGCCTCCCACTGCGCGGTGCCCAGATGCCACGCCTCCCACCAAGAGAATTACTCACTGCGTGGACTTCCCCATATGTGCATCTCATGTTTTGTGTAATGCCATAGTGGGCGTCTGTTCATGAGCGTTTGACCATCATAGCGCGTCCACATGGGCGACAGGGCCGACGAAGACGAGTGAATCCTAATGCGAGTGAGTGAGTATGAGTCAGAGTGAGCTTTGAATCAGATTGAATATGAGCCTCCCATTCATTCCCCCTCCTCAGCTGCCAGGCCGTGCCCTCCTCAGCCTGTGGTAATGTGCAAATGTTTAAGGATAGTTGGCAGTGGGATCTATAAAACGAGCGCCAGCGATCGTTTTACAGGCCGCGAACAGGCCCCTGTCCTACCCCCTGGCGGCTCTCGTTAGGGATGCTCAAAAAAAGCGCCCCGCCTGCTCTGAAAGCCAAGGATGTTGGGCAGTAAAAAAAACAAACCGCCTGAGACATCCCCGCACACTGGCCGCGAACGGGCCCTTGACAACACCCCTGGCGGCTCCCCTAAGGGGTGCTGAAACCAGCGCCCCGCCCAAGACATCCTCAAACTCTGCTCTGGAAGCCAAGGATGTTGAGCATGAAAACGAGCAAACCGCCTGAGACATCCCCACAAACTGGCCGCGAACGGGCCCTTGACAACACCCCTGGCGGCTCCCCTTAGGGGTGCTGAAACCAGCGCCCCGCCTGAGCCATCCTCAGAATTTGCTCTGGAAGCCAAGGATGTTGAGCATGAAAACGAGCAAACCGCCTGAGACATCCCCGCAAACTGGCCGCGAACGGGCCTGTGAAAACACCCCTGGCGGCTCCCCTTAGGGGTGCTGAAGCCAGCGCCCCGCCTGAGACATCCTTCAACGCCTGCTCTGAAAGCCAAGGATGTTGGGCATGACAACGAGCAAACCGCCTGAGACATCCCCACAAACAGGCAACGAACGGGCTCGTGCAAACACCCCTGGCTGCTCCCCAGACGGGTGCTGAAACCAGCGCCCCGCCTGAGCCATCCTCAGAATCTGCTCTGAAAGCTAAGGATGTCGAGCATGAAAACGAGCAAACCGCATGAGACATCCGCGCAGTGTGGCCGCGAACGGGCCCGTGAAAACACCCCTGGCGGCTCCCCTAGGGGGTGCTGAAACCAGCGCACCGCCTGAGACATCCTCAACATCTACTCTGAAAGCCAAGGATGTCGAGCATGAAAACGAGCAAACCGCATGAGACATCCGCGCAGTGTGGCCGCGAACGGGCCTGTGAAAACACCCCTGGCGGCTCCCCTTAGGGGTGCTGAAACCAGCGTCCCGCCTGAGACATCCTCAGGATCTGCTCTGAAAGCCAAGGATTGTGAGCATTCAAAATCTGCTCTGAAAGCCAAACATGTTGGGCATGAACACGAGCAAACCGCCTGAGACATCCCCACAAACTGGCCGCGAACGGGCTCGTGCAAACACCCCTGGCTGCTCCCCATAGGGGTGCTGAAACCATCTGTAACCAGCGCCCCGCCTGAGACATCCTCCAAATCTGATGTGTGTGGAGTAAGTTGGAGTAAGAGAAGGTCTGAATATGCGTAGGTCTGGGTATGAGTAAGTATGTGTATGAGTACGTCTGGGTATGCATGAGTCTAAGTATGAGTAAGTCTGTGTATGAGAAAGTCTGTGTATGAGTAAGTCTGGGTAGGAGTAAGTCTGAGTATGAGTGAGTCCGAGCAGGAGGAGACGAGAAGAGGAGGGGACGAGAAGAGGAAGGAGGAGGAGGAGTAGGAGGCGCCCACGTAATAGCAATAACCCCATCTTAGGATGGCGAGACTGAGTATGAGCAAGTCTGAGTATGACTTGGTCTGAATAAAAAATGAAAATGATCATGATACGGTCTGAGTATGAATAAGTCTGAGTATGACTAGGTCTGAGCATGAATACGTCTGAGTAAGAGTAAGTCTGTGCATGAGTAAGTTTGAGGAGGAAGAGAGGAAGGAGGAGGAGGGAGGAGAGGAGGGGTTCTGGCTCAGCTGGCTCTGGTTGGCGTCGGCGCCGTCCAAGTAATAACAAGAACCCCATCTTAGGATATGGGGAAAAAGCTGGTGGGCCGAAGCAGGCAAACCGCCTGAGACATCCCTGCAATCTGGGCGCGAGTCTGGGAGCGTCCCGGGCCACCCCCAAAACATCGGAGGGGCAGAAGCAAGCAAACCGCTTGGACCTCCCCCCCCGAATCTGAGGGCGACTCACGGAGTGTCCCCCCCTGGCGGTTCCCCCTTGGGGTGCCCAAGTGCCACGCGGGCTATATCGCGGTGAGCAGTTGAACATCGGAAACGACTGAGTGAACCAAAATGAGGAATCGTGCGTCGAAGCGAGAGAATCTCAACGTGTATGAATGAAACTGCGTCTGAAGCTAGTTCCTATAATGGGTCAGAATGACCCTGGCTCTGAGTGAATCTAAATGAAGAATAGGTGTGGCTGAGTCTGCGCGAAGAAGAGGTAGCCTGTGATGGACCCAGTGAAGAAGAGTGGGTCTGTGATGGACTTCGTGATGGGCGTGAATGATCTGAATGTGAACACCTGAATGATATGAAAGAAAAAAATCGGAAGAGAAGGAGGAGACTCCGAGGCACCCAAGGAATCACTCGACGCGGAGGTCACCGCAGGTGCAATTCATACTTCTGTCGCGTCTTGCTGAGGAACTCTGTCTATGAGTATTTCGGTGTGAAGGCGAGCCTGCGTAGACGACAAACGCAGCAATGACGGCGACAACGACGACTTTGTAAACATTCTCCTCCTCTTGGCATCTTTCCGGAGAGACGAGGGAAACACAATTGGAAGGCGGAGGGGGACTTCCTCCTGCCGCTCTCCCCATGGCATTGCTACGCACACTCTCTGGTGTGCTACTCGCGGCGCCTACGGGCATTTGGAGTGTCAAAATGCCACGCCGGCCATGTCTCGGCAACCACTTGTGTGTGAGCTCTAGCGCGAGTGAATCTGGGCGTGGGCGATCGGAGTGTTAGCGAGTCGGACTGTGAGTTACAAATCTAAATGCGAGTGAGCTTGAGGGCGAGATTGTCTGAGTATGAATGACGATGGAAGTAATTGAGTCTGAGTGTGAGTGAGTATGAGTGTGAGTTGGTCTGGGTGAGTGAGTCTGAGTTTGACTGAATCTCGGAGTGTGAGCGAGGAAATATGAGTGAGTCCGAGTATGCTTTAATATGAACGCTATTACGTAATGGGTGAGTCTGAATGTGATAAGCGAGTCTGGGTGAGGACGAGGTGCTTACGAGCAAGTCCACTTGCGAATGAATGCGTCTGAATGGGGAAATGGGAAGGAGGTGAATGAGTTAGCGAATGAAGAGCACAAACATCCAAAAAGAAGTCTGCCGGGTAGAAAGTGGCAAACCGCTGGAGACATCCACCCGATCTGGCCGCAAGTCCTGGAGTGTCCCCGCCCATGGCGGCTCCCCTTTGGGGTCGCCAATTTGAAACGCCTGCTATACCGCGATGAGCATTGGCCCGCACAAAGAAATCCGCTTTCGGGGCAGAGGCAAGCAAACCGCCTGAGACATCCCGACAATCTGGGCGCGCATGCTGGAGTGCACCAGCACAGGAGATTTGTCCCGGGGGGTATAGCTACGCATACCGCCTGACGCATCACCCCCAATCTGGGTGCGAGCCCTGGAGTGTCCCCACCCCCTGGAGGCTCCTCCCTGGGGTGCCCAAGTGCCGCGCGGGCTATCTCGCAGTGAACCCTTGGACCACCAGGAGAAAAAGGAAAAAACAACAAAAACCAAGCTGGGGGGGGGGGCAGGCGCAGGCGAACCGCCTGAGACATCCCTACATGAAGGGGCCCTGGGACACACAAGTATATACACACCAATAACAGGATTCCCTATATTTTCATGTATTTTCTGGGTTTTTGTCTTCCCCACCACTTCCCATAGTTTCCCATATTTTCTTGGGAGTCGACGATTCATTGTGTCTGTGTGTGCTTCCCCTCCTGACTATAATCTGGGCGCGAGTTCTTTGTGTTTTATTTTGTGGGGGGGGGAGTGTCTCCACCCCTGGCGGCTCCCCCTGCCCCAATGCCACGCCTGCTACATCGCGGTGAGCATTGGACCACCAGAAGAGGCAAGTCTGGACCAGAAGAGGCAAGTCTGGCGGGCAGAAACGAGCACACCGCTTGGGTCATCCCCCGATGTGACTGCGACTCCTGGAATGTCTCCACCCCCGGCGGCCCCCCCTCGGCGTGCCCAAATGCCACGCCTACGAAACCGCGGTGAGCATTGGACGACCCAAGTAAAACAAAAACATCTGGGGAGCAGTAACTCGCAACACGCCTGAGCCATCTCCCAAATCTGAGCGCAACTCCTGGAGTGTCCCCACCCCTGGCGGCTGCCCCTTGGGGTGCCCAAGTGCCACGCCTGCTATATCGCGGTGAGCAGTGGACGACCGGAAAAGTTTGAGCGTGTCTGGGTGAGGAAGAGCTTGTCGGAGTGATAGACCGAATGAGTAAGGGTGAGAATGCGTCTGAGGCTAATCCCACCAGCCCTCTGGGCTTAGGTGGTATGACGCGTTTGTTTTCTTCTCTCTACCCCTCCCCGTACCCCGTCCCCTGGGCCTGGGAGGGGGGGGGACGGAGGCGCCGCAGCGTCCAAGATGGCCCAAGAAGGCTCCAAGAGGGCTTCACAGTCGCAAGATGGCCTCCAAAATGGCCCATGCTACTTCAAGATGGGTCAAGATAGCCTCCGACATACCCCCAAGAGGCCCCAAGACAGCCCCAAGACGCATCCAAGTGCCCTCCGAGCCCTCCACGGCGCCCTCCAAGATGCCAAAACCCTTCAAAAGCCTATGGAAAATCAATGTTTTTGGCATTATCGCCTTGTCGCTTCCGATGGGCTTTGGAAGCCTCAAGATGGCACCAAGATGGCCAAGGCCGAAGACGGCCCCAAGATCGCCCAAGAGGCGCCCAAGAGCGCTCCAAGAGGGCCCCGAGATGCCGTTTGAGAGCCTCCGAGGGGGCGATGCTAATTGAGGGACCTCCTCTTTTTGAGCCATGGGGCCCAAGATGACCCCAAGAGGCCTCCCAGCCTCTCCCCAAAGACCCTCCACCCCGCCCTGTTTGGCCCAATATGGCTCCAAGAGGGCCCTAGATAGGCATATATGGTTTTCAAAATGGCCTAAGATAGCCAAGCATGGCTCAAGATAGCCTCCGACAGACCTCCAAGAGGCCTCAAGGCAGCCTCAAGATGGCCCAAGATAGCCGAGCATGGCTCAAGATAGCCTCCGACAGCCACTAGCCGAGCATGGCTCAAGATAGCCTCCAAGAGGCCTCAAAAAACCTGGCAATCAATTATGGATGGGCTGATGGGGATACGCGAAGCGTCAAGAATTCCCTGTGCGGGTCTGAGTGGGTCTGAGTAGGTCTGAGTCTGAGCGAGTCTGAGTGAGGAAGTGATGCGGCTGAGCCTGCGTGAGGAAGGGTCAGTCGGTGATGCACCCGTGAAGAAGAGTGTGTCTGTGATGGACAGCGCGATGGGTATGAGTAATTTGAATCTGAATACCCGGGTGGCATGAGAGTGAAGACGAGGCAGAAGCGGCGGCAGCGGCGAACATCAAATGGTCCAGCGTCAGAGGTCGGCAAAGTACCAGCGACCGATGGGCGGAGTGGGAGCGATGTGTCCCCGCAGATGTGAAACAAGCCATCCTTCGTGGCTCCCTCTCCAAGACTCATGGCTGGAGCAGGCGGAGAATAATCAGCAAATGCGAGATGCATGCAACATGCCCGAGGCGCCGTGCACAATGCCACTCACCGACCTATACAAAGGCGTCGGGTCTGCACCCGACGGTTTGTCTTGCAGGGGGGGGCTGGGTGCAGATAGCGGCTGACCCCTCGGCCAGGTGGGCGTATCCTCGATCTTATCTGTAGGCGGCCGTGCCTCTGACGCGGTAGCCCGCGAATCATACAGATAGGCACCTGTGCATTCTGGTGCCGTCAAGTGTGGAAACATAAAAGGCGCAAATAGACAGCGGCTACACAACGACTCCTTGGGGCTGGCCTAAACGCGTCCGCTCTCGCGTCCGCCGCCCCGAGATCATCACTGCCGCAGCGCGTCATCATCATCGTGGTCATCAGGCTGCCGAGCGAGGCCCCAGGGCATGACATCCAGCGCCAATGCCTGGAACCGCCGCGTGGGCGCAGGGCTCACTGCGTCGGCAGACGCCTCTTGCAGGGAGAATCCGAGGGAACCCGCGCGTGAGGTGTGTCTGGTATTCTGCCGTAGAACCAGGCGGGGGGGAACCTGTCGTAGGTTCCGATGCCCACCGCCCTCGGCGTCTAATCCAGACTTCGTAATAGAAGGGAAGGGGTCTGGACCCTCCAAGACAAGCCATTTCAGACCTCCCCCGTGGGAGAACCCTCCAAAACATCGTCCCCAGACCCCCCAGGCCCTCCAAGATAGCCTGGAAGAGACCCCCCCGAAATGAGACCCCCCTCCCTTTATTACAAAATCTGGAGTACCCCTTCCTGCTGCGGCTTGTTCCCCATCGCTCGCCTTGTCGGCGCGCGCAGGGGAGGCCGGGGCGCGGGGGGGGCGGCCTTCTACGCAGGCAGGGGCACTCTCGCCAGGGCTCGGGGGCGTCCACGATGGCCTCCCAACAGGCAGGAGGGCCCTCGCGAAGGCCCCTCGCCTCCACACGTGAACGCCACCCCCCTCGCGCCGCCAGTCGCCGCTGCTCGTCTCGGCTCCAGCCGCCCCGAACGGCTCACCAGGGGGAGAGGGGGGGGGGGGGGCACTCCCAGGGCGGCGGACGTGCGAGCCCACGGAACCTGGCCTCGAAGAGCATGCCGCCCTGCTCCCTCGCGACGCCCTCGAGGCCCCAAGAGGCGGCGGCGCCGTGCGGCACCGTGCCCTCGAACACCGGCAGGAGAGAGAAGGACCGCCTGAAGGGCGACGTTGGGGGTGGACGGGCTCAGAGGGGAGACCATCGACCTGGAATCGGCGGTATAGCGCCGACGGATCGGCGATGGGCCCCCGATAGCAAAGATCGGGCCCCTATCGGCGATGAGTGGGGCAGAACGCCACGGCCTCGAAGAGAGTATGCGTGTGCCGAAGCGCCGCTGGCGCCGAGACGCAACCGGCAGAAGAATCCGCTGTTTGAGCTCCGTGGGGGGGGTCGATGCATCCCCCACCCCGACGTTGCCCCTGGCTGGCCGCCTCTTCATCTTCTCCAGCGCGTCCCGCAACGCCGCCGCCGCGGCCTCCTGCAGCGCCTGCAGGGCCAGCAGCCGGTCCGCCTCCTCCTCTGGCACGTGGCCGTCGGTCACGGCCGCCACGTAGGCGGGGTTGTCCTGGAGGGGCCACAGGTCGGCAGCGCCCCGAGGGGAGAGTGAGAGGGGCCTGACCTCCTCAGAAGGCGGCGGGGCTTTGGAGTAGCCTCGCGCCTCCTGAGACGCCCTCTGGATCTCGAGCGAAAGCTCAGGAAGCTTCCTGGACGTCCAGGGTCCCCCTGGGCCTTCAGGTGAGGCGGCCCGCCCCCTCTGCCTCCCGCCGTTGGCGCGCCGCCGAGCAGGGGCACGCAAGAGGACGGCAGGCAGGGCAGGCACGAAGGTGCACGAAGGTCCGCGTCACGGGGCCACGCGTCCCCTGGAGAGGAAGCTTCTCCCCTCCCCGTTCCCACCTGGAGAAAGTAATAATAAGGATGATGCGAATAACAACGTTGACACATATATATACACATACATATAACATGTATATATGCATATATATATATATATATATATATACATATATATATATACAAGACTGCATTGGCGCTTCGCGCCATGCGCCTTGTTCCAGACGCTTCCCTGGCAAAGCAATAAATCATCGCTTTCTTCAGCAGGGAGGACCTCGAGGCCTGGACGGGCGACCCGCCCATTTTTCCGATATCCCGGGTGCCTGCTGACACCGCTTTCGGACGATGCGCTGGCACGCTTGTGCGCAGGAGTGAGGGAATCATGCTGATTTGTCGCGCGCGAAGGTCCTTTGAGGAAGTAAGGAGCGTTCCCATGACACGCCGAAGAAGTCACAGTAGCTCCGAACACATCGATGTTTGATCGCTTCCCGAATGCCTGGAGGGCTCCAGGCATTTAGGAAATCTTCGACCGTCGAGTTTCGAATCTAGATCCACTGCCTGTCTCTCTCGATCGGGGAGCTACTGAAACCTCGAGCCTCAAGCGTGGAACCAAGATCGTCGGGTCAGCTTGATGTATTTCGTAGGAGAACGCCGTCTGGTCGTTTTTGGTGCTCTTTTGTGCCGTCCTGGGGCACTCTTGGGCCGTCCTGGGGGCTTCTTGGGCCGCCTTGGGGAGCTGGGGCCCTCCAGAGGTCTTCTGAAGCCATCTAAGCCCCTCTTGCGGGCCTCCAGTGGCGTTCTTGGAGGTATCCCATGGTTTTCGTGGGTCTCTCTTGGGAGCCTTCTGGGGGCATCTTGGGCTTCTTGTGGGCAGTCTCGGGGCTCTCTGGGGCAATCTTGGGGCCCCCTTGAGCCGCCTTCAACAACTCTAGGGGGGCCTCCCGGGCCGTCATGGGGCGAGATTTGGGGCCCATTGGGCCGTCTTGGACGCTGCGAAGACCCAAAAAGCGGATATGCACAACAGATGTATTTCCTGAGGGAATGTGACGATATGAACTTCTTCGGGGCTCTCTTAACGGCCTCTTGGGGTGTCTTTGGGGCCTCTTGGGACGTCTTCAGACTTTCGAGGTTCCTCTTGGAGCGCTCTTGCGCTGTCTTGGGTCTCTCTTGCGCCTCTCCGACGACCCCTCTAATCGCCTTCAGTCGGCTCGCAAGGCCCAGCGAGGCGCCCTGGGAGGCCCGGAAGGGCCAACGAACCTTTTCCAAGGGCGTCCAGGGGGCCGCCGAAACGCCCGAAAGGGCGTCCGGAGCGTCCCTGGGGGAAGGATCCGGTTTAGGGCGGGGGGTCCAGGGGTGGGGTGTGGGGGGGGTCCGGGTAATAAAAATATGAATATATACAAGACTGCATTGGCGCTTCGCGCCATGCGCCTTGTTCCAGACGCTTCCCTGGCAAAGCAATAAATCATCGCTTTCTTCAGCAGGGAGGACCTCGAGGCCTGGACGGGCGACCCGCCCATTTTTCCGATATCCCGGGTGCCTGCTGACACCGCTTTCGGACGATGCGCTGGCACGCTTGTGCGCAGGAGTGGGAAGATCATGCTGATTTGTCGCGCGCGAAGGTCCTTTGAGGAAGTAAGGAGCGTTCCCATGACACGCCGAAGAAGTCACAGTAGCTCCGAACACATCGATGTTTGATCGCTTCCCGAATGCCTGGAGGGCTCCAGGCATTCAGGAAATCTTCGATCGTCGAATTTCGAATCTAGATCCACTGCCTGTCTCTCTCGATCGGGGAGCTACTGAAACCTCGAGCCTCAAGCGTGGAGCCAAGATCGTCGGGTCAGCTTGATGTATTTCGTAGGAGAACGCCGTCTGGTCGTTTTTGGTGCTCTTTTGTGCCGTCCTGGGGCACTCTTGGGCCGTCCTGGGGGCTTCTTGGGCCGCCTTGGGGAGCTGGGGCCCTCCGGAGGTCTTCTGAAGCCATCTAGGCCCCTCTTGCGGGCCTCCAGTGGCGTTCTTGGAGGTATCCCATGGCTTTCGTGGGTCTCTCTTGGGAGCCTTCTGGGGGCATCTTGGGCTTCTTGTGGGCAGTCTCGGGGCTCTCTAGGGCAGTCTTGGGGCCCCCTTGGGCCGCCTTCAAACCCTCCAGGGGGCCTCCCGGGCCGTCTTGGGGCGAGATTGGGGGCGCCCATTGGGCCGTCTTGGACGCTGCGAAGACCCAAAAAGCGGATATGCACAACAGATGTATTTCCTCAGGGAATGTGACGATTTTGGCTTCTTCGGAGCTCTCTTAACGGCCTCTTGGGGTGTCTTCGGGGCCTCTTGGGCCGTCTTCAGACTTTCGAGGTTCCTCTTGGAGCGCTCTTGTGCTGTCTTGGGTCTCTCTTGCGCCTCTCCGACGACCCCTCTAATCGCCTTCAGTCGGCTCGCAAGGCCCAGCGAGGCGCCCCGGGAGGCCCGGAAGGGCCACCGAACCTTTTCCAAGGGCGTCCAGGGGGCCGCCGAGACGTCCGAAAGGGCGTCCGGAGCGTCCCTGGGAGGAGGATCCGGTTTAGGGGGGGGGGTCCGGGGGGGAGGGTGGGGGGGGGGGTCCAAGTCATAAAAATATAAGACTAGGAATAGTTAGTTATAAAAATGCACTACCACCACCACCAGCGCGACGAGCTCGGGGAGTGTCCTCCTGGTGGTGTGGTCCCCCGCTCTCGCTCCAGACACCTCCCATCTCCAGCTCGGGGAGGCATCGTGGACCCCCCCGCTGGAGGTGGCCCCGCTGGCCGCGGTCGCCTCTCCTTCCTCCGACCTCGATGGGGTGCACACCCCCACCGCCCCAGGCCCAGGCCCAGCACTGGAGGGGGGGAGCACGCGTTGCGACCCCTGCACGCCCATCGATTGATCCCCCCACCCCCCACCCCTCTTTCGAGAGAGCGGCCCTCACGCCAGCTGGCCGAAGCCAGAAGCACCCTACCTGTCTCGGCTGCCCTGCCCGGTGCCTGCTGATGCCTCTTCTGCTGCCGCTCGAGTCCTTGACGTTGCGGGCGTACAGAGGCACAGCCGCGTAGTCCGCGCCGATGCTTTTCGTGATCGCCATCGAATGAATGACCCACTCCAGGCCGAACTTGACGCCGTGAAATACGTCCTTGGCGGCGCGCCAGGGGTGTGCGGCGAGTTGGGGGGGCCGAGGGGGCAGGGAGGCCTCTGGGTAAGGACCGGCGTCTTTTTCAAGGATTGTAGGATGGTCTTTTGAGGCCATCCTACAATGCTCTACTTCAGACGGAGGAGGTGGATGAGGAGGAGGAGGGCGACTAAATGGGAAGGGGAGCCGTACCCCTTTCAACGGGGCCCGAAGGAGGATGGAGGAGGAAGTGGAGGAGGAGGAGGAGGAGGAGGAGGAGGAGGAGGAAGAGGAGGGTGAAGCCATTAGCCGAGGAGGGGCTGGGCCGTCGTCGCCTTGTCGGTCGCCCCAGTCGGCCTGGGCTCGCGTGCAGCGCGCCGTAGGCGCCGCAGCCGCGGCGGCGCGAGCCGCCACGCCCCGAGGGGGCGAACCCGCGTGGCATCGCCGCGCCCGTCAAGTCAGCAGCCAAGGTCGTCTTCTGGTCCGACTGGCAGCGGCAGCCAATAGACTCAGCCAGCACCACAATGCGCAGTAGCCCCAGCGCAGCAGCCCCAGCGCAGCAGCCCCAGCAACCCCAGCGCCACGATGGTTTCCAAATGTCAAGGTAAGAGTGGCACCAGCACGGGGGGGCAGGCGCCAAGGTGGACAGCACATCGTGCCGAAGGGTCCACGGCGATAGCCCCCCCCCCCCGTGGGAGGACAACCTTGGCCACGGAGAAGTTCCTCGAGTGCGAGAAGCAGGTACAACGACAACACGACAACTACTACCAGGACAACTACTACAGTCGCCAGGACAAGAAAGATTCAGCGAAACGTTCAGCTTCAAGAAGGGCCAGGTCTGCATCGAGAGGACGCCAAGCCAACAGCAGAAGCAGCCAACAAGACACCGCGCAGGCAATCCAGATGCAAGACTTCGCTTGCACGAAGAAGCAGCAGACATCATCGACGAGATCATCCCGAGCACGGAGGCGAGGGCGGTCAACCACGAGGCCTTCTCCTACCCCCCTCACGAGTCGGAGCTACGCCGCATGTGGAAGCATACCAAGGCGGCTCGACTCGGGAGGCTCGCTGATCAGCTCGCTGGCGCCCGACAAGCAAGAGTGGACGCAGGACGACTGATCGACGAATTGGAAATCACAAACTATATGACCAACCTGACCATCGAGTCGACGAAGAGGGTCAATATCTACAGAGAGGACCTCGACATGGTCAACAAGAAGAGGACAGCGATCGCATAAAAAAGTCGAATAATGGAAAGACCAACTAGAGAAGTCCGACGTGGATGCCGTCGAGATCAATGCTCTGATCACGGAAGCAAAAGGTCAGCGAGGCATTCACGAACGATTAGAAGCAGGAGCCGAAAACTCAAGCTGCGAAGGAGACGGAGAAGCTACATCGGACGAAAGCAGGGGCGACAGGAGGATTCGCGATAAGACGCCACACCCACGTCGGCAAGGTCAGAAAGCATAACAATGCCAAGCGGACGAAGGACAACATGGTAACAAAGTTGATCGAGGAAATGAACAAGCGTCTGGACGTGCAGCAGAAAGAGTGCATCCAGCACCAGCGCTTCCTCCATTTCTTCCACAGCGAGCGCAATGCCAACACCCAGAAGGACAAGCAGCGAACCCACAAAGATGACGAAGAGGTCCAGGCCATGGAACATGAGTACAGGGAGCTGAAGATGGAGATGGCCGCAAGGAATCTCGACAGCACAATGAATAGCATACAACACGAAAAGAAGCGTGCAGACATGGCCTGGAAGCTACAGAATGAATATGCGGAGAAGCTTGAGAAACAACAAAGACTATTCAGAGAGGAACATGAGCACCACAAGGAAAAGCTGCAGGAGGAGGCGCTTATCCACTTCGGGAAGATGCAGCCCAAGATGACCAGGGGGCACGACATGAAGGGGAAGGAAATCCAAGCAAGACGCGAAGACAGGTTCAGGTTCAACGAGCCCTTCATCAGAAGCACGAACAGATACAACTCGAAGCACATCAACTACGTCGACATATTGTCCTAGCAGAAGACCGCATCAACCACGAGAAGATCAATGTTCAAGGCGCCCAGACCGAAACGCGGGAGCCAATCCACAAGATGGCAACATATGAACGCATACTACAACATGAGAACGAGAGAGCACACCACCAGGTACAGGCGTGGCTAAGACATGAGCAGATTACGTGACAGGTGATGGTACGAAAGCCGCAGCAATACGCCAACAACGAGGAACACGCTGCGAAGAGAAACTATGACGAGCACGGAGAACAGCGCAGATATTACCACGAACGCATACAGCAAGAAACACTACAGTACGAACAACGACAGCAACCTCAAGCACGCGAGCTCAGGATGCGCTCTCACGCAGAACGACGCCACAACAAGTCATCATGACGGAGGGAAGTGCGCAACACGATTGCCAACGCCGAGTTCTCGAACAGGTGCTAAAGAAGGAGCTGATCAAGAACGAGGAGATGGAAGCGGATATCATCGGCGAAATGTAGCTCGATATTGGCAGGGACATAGAAGAAGAAACGAAGGCAATGCCTGGACAATATCGAGCAGCAGAAAATGGGCGATGAGATGGAGAGCGCGCTGCATTTCATTATACCATGCGAGTACGCCCAGTACCGCTCCGACATCAGCCCGCGCAGAGAGGAGTGGCAGAGCAACGTCGACAGCGAGGGCAAGAACGCAGGGACAACGAGCAGCACGCCAGACAATGTTGGAAGAAGCACCACCACTTCCACCACCAGACGACCAAGCAACATCCGAATCACTTATCAGTCTCGACGTGCCACGCACGAACGACAGTCAGAAGACGCCCATACCACATCTCGACCACTACGACGATCTTCGGGACCACATTGACGACGCCGAAACGATGCTGACCACGACGCCACCAGTAAGCCCGACACCACTTGCCGAACAACCAACCCCAGACTACGACCCAAGGAAGTACATCTTCCCACCAGTGCGGGCACTTTCAGCACAACCCGACATCAACGAGGACGACACCTACTCGAATCGACGACCCACCACTACCATATTGACTCACATTAGCCGAGACGAAGAGTGTGAGACACCAGCAACACCACGACGGATGACCATCGATAGTATCACGCCTACAGTTCCCATCCAACATACTTAGCATCCACCCCGCTTCCGCCTCGGAACACCTGACCGAGCTCAGTCAGCACCGCCTACAAGAGCCAAGTCAGCTCTCAGGAGTAATACCTCGCGAGAACGACCAACGCGCAAGGTGCGCATGCACGACGCAGGAGATGGATTCACCTGCCCAACAGACCGAATGCCGATCCCACTTGACAACCATGATGGGTCAGACGACCCCACCTCGACAAACAACTGACTAAGACTGAACCCGGCGGGGGGCTGCTGGCCCAGACGGGGAATCCGACTATGACACCGGCAAGCAGAGCCTGCGGTCACATCCAGATCGCAGGGAACACGCCCGAGAGCAATCTCGGCACTAGCACTCAGCCTGAAGGCCAATGCCGACCGACCCGTGCGGTGACAGCAGACAGCCCGAAGGCCCCGCCACATTCGCCACTGCGGAGAAATAGCGGCCGGGACCACACTGAGGTGCATGCCTTGGGAGATAGCTCGTCTCATTTCCCCGACTTCGACACGGCCAAATCGGCAAACCAATAGCACATGCGCGAACCAAAAAAACAAAACCATAAAACGCACAGCGGAGCTACGCCCGACTTTCGAAAACAGGGAAATCTACTTGCGTGGCCACCTCGACCGCGGGCCAGGCAATGCGACTCCAGGACGCGGGCCAGCCGACCCCACAACAACCAACCAAAGAAACAACGCTGGATCTTGGACCATCCCCGAGACCAGCACTGCAACGCCACTACTTAAGACAATACGATTCATTAGCTCAGCACCACCGAGGCGGGAGCCAACGAGACCAATGGCGCACAGTCAACCATGACCTGACCGGCCTCCTGCACATAGCATACACAAGGCGACAAGCTACTGTGAGAGACGCCACAATTCTGGAATTTACCAGCAAGAGGGCTACTACGTGCTCTTCATTGGAGTGGGTTCGACAACATTGAGGAGACGTTCTTCAATGACTTGCACAACGACAGGATATATTGCAACGACTGCGATGACGAGGAGGGCAGCCACGACGCGAAGATCGAGGTCCGACTCGACGAAGCAAACCTACGACGAACGCGACACGAACAATGACCAACACGACTTAGTCAACGACTACGTCAGACACAGCTACCACAACCGCCACTCATACCCTTGCACAACCGATTGAGTGGTCTAGCAAACGCGACAACCGACACTGACGACGTTTCGTTTCGTTTCGTTTCGTTTCGTTTCGAAAGCGTCTTGCAAAGGCGGCCCCTGGCCCCGACGCTGCTAAGCTGATCTACAAACGAAGGGCAGCTTGGCAACATTCCGACAAACACACTGAGCTTTCGACGCGAGGCGCGCGACGAACAAGAGATCGTCGAGTGCAAAGAGAGCGTGCAACTGCATGCAAGTCTTGGCTCTGGTGATCTCTCAGCAGGGCCAAGCCCCCAATGGAGGCGACAAGTGAGGGACATAGCCAATTCGCAAGACTGAAAACAACATAGAGATACTAAAGACAGTGACTTCAAATGAATACGAGAGCTGAGCCACCTTCCCGACGCCGAGAGGGTCCTGGCGCCTTGCACATCGCCAGCTAAGATGGTGTCCATCAGCCTCTGGGTTCCTCCACAGCCTCATTTGACTGCCCCAGGACCTTTTGCGCCTCCTGATACATTTTGTGCACCCGACTCCTGAAGATCTGATGTTCGTGCTCGATAGACGAGACCTGCGTGAGCCTCTTGCCGCGCCGACACAGGTCCTGGGCCTCCAGAAACTCTGCCCGCAAGGTGTCGCAGTTCCCCTGCGCCTCCTGCAGCGAGTGGTTCGCCTGGTCGACACAGAGTTGTAGAAGTGGGCGCACCCTAAGCTCCAGCTCGGGCTCAGTCGAGATGGCCTCGGTCAGAGCCCCCCAGTTGCCGGCATAGATCATCTGCGCGATATCCCCCCACTCCGGTCGGCGACGCCGTGGGCCATCAAGAGGAGGGGCTTCGGCGTCTCGAAGGTGGGTGTCATGCAAGTCCGCAGCATCACGGGGCCCATCCCCAGCTTCACGAGATCGAGCTGGCTCAGCGGGCTCCTGGGCACGAACGGGTTCATCAGCGGGTCCATCGGGGTGAGCAGGGTCGGTCTCGGCAGCAGTAGGTGCACCAGTAGGTACATCAGGGCGCACTGGATCACCAGGTCCGTCGGCATGAGCTGGCCCCGCATCTGGTCCCTCGGCACGAACTGGTCCAGCGGGCCCCTCGTCACGAACGGTTTCATGAGCGGGTCCATCGGCAGGAACGGGCTCAGGCTCGGCAGTAGCAGGTACACCAGGTTCATCAGGTCTCTCGGCATGAGCTGGTCCCGCATCTGTTCCCTCGGCACGAGCTGGCCCAGCGGGTCCCTCGGCACGCGCGGGTTCATCAGCGGGTCCGTCAGCATGAGCACGGTCAGGCTCAGCATCAGCAGGGACGTCAGCAGGTACATCAGGACCCACTGGTTCATCAGGTCCCTTGGCATGAGCTGGCCCTGCATCAGGCCCCCCGGCACGAACTGTCCTAGCGGGCCCCTCGGCACGACCGGGTTCATCAGCGGGTCCATCGGCAGGAACGGGCTCAGGCTCGGCAGTAGCAGGTACATCAGCGTGTACATCAGGGCGCACTGATTCAGTAGGCTCATCGGCATGAGCTGGTCCCGCCGCTGCTCCCTCGACACGAACTGGTTCAGCAGGCTCATCGGCGCGGACTGGCTCAGCAGGCCCATCGTGCAGAACTGGGTCGGCCGCAGGACAAGGATCAAGTTCCTCCCGAAGATGGCCATGCCCCAGTTCGCGAAGCAAGGCTCCAGCAATATCGACATCGGGCACAAACTCGGGGGCCCCCGCCCTCAGGCACGGAGGTTGGACGAGGGACTCCAGGTGCAGTCGGACACGATGTTTCTCGGGGCGTGCCTCCAGCTGCGCGGCCGTGGACTCTAGCAGTTTCACTCGATCGAAGAGATCTTTGATAGCTCGCCTGGCCATGGAAGAATGTGAGGAAACAGTGCAAAACACGAGCGCGCGGCTCGCCTCCACCACAGAAGACTGATCGGCCTCAAGCGGGGCTGGGAAGCCCAGCCAGGGCGTGAGGTTTCAAGAAATCCCTGGGTGCCGTCTTGAGCCAAAATGACACTGACGACGACAACACAAGACATCCACAACCAACCAAAACGTGCACACGTCCACGCTGTCCTGGCGAGGCAAGGATCAAACTTCGAGACGGGCTCGAAGGGCGGGGGGGCAGGACGAGCACTGCCCGCGCCTGCCAGGGGGGATGGTGAAAGCCAAGGGGTGGGGGGGCAGGACGGCCACTACCCGCGCCCCCGCGGTCCGCCCTAGCCCGCCACCCCCACCATCCCCACAGCGGAGGTGGAGCTCACCCGAACGCCCCACAGGCGGAGCACAAGACAGACGTGGCATCCCCTACCGAGAGCAGAAGCAAGCACAAGGCCTGGGGTTCGCCCCCACCGAGGGCACTGTGACCCCTAGCCATAGCGGGACGAGGTGGGACAGCCACGAATTCCACTTGAAGTCGGCGCATGGAGGCCTTACAAGTGCGACCACCACCTATACGCCAAGACCAGCAACAACTCGACCACACACCGACCATACTATAAACGCGCCGACCCAGCGATCAACGCCCCCGATCTCACGCCGACGAAGGGGGAGTTCACGCGACCGATCATCCGAGCAGTATCGCACGCGACGAGCAGGCCCACAATACAACTTACTGTACGTATCACAAACCGCTCCGGATAGGCCGGCAGTCCTGACGGCATCCCAGGGCACTGGTGCAGTAGCAAGACAAAAAGACGACCACCAAAACAAGCCAGCACAATATACACGACCCGCAAGGCTACCATTCCGACAGCCGAGACGACTCCGAGAAGACAAGACTCACATAAGCAGCCAACGCGACCACGAGCACAATCAGAGCTATACAACCATTGAGAATTAAACCAAACAAGGACAGACCCAAACAACCGACGATTCACCGAGCAGCAACCAATGCAATCAACCAAGAAGCAACCCGACAACAAACAACAGGCCAATACAGCACCAGCCATCGACAGCTCGACACCAAGTGCGACCTCGGCAACACCAGAAGCTTGAAGACAAGGATACAAGCAACGCCAGCACCGACGCTATGCCAGGACGTCCACGGAGACGACCTGCACCCCGCAGCGCGGCGCGCCCTCGCGCGCCCGCGCCCACAGCGGCTACGGCGGACAGACCGCCGCGTGGCCGTCAGTGCGCAGGAGGAGGGTGCCTAGAGGGCGGGTGCCGTCTCAGGTGGTCGCCGCCCCCCCCATCGCCCTGGCCGCCACCCCAAATCCGTCCAAAGCCGTCCCCGGGAACCTTCCAGGAATCCATCCCGAAGAGATTTTCGAGCTGCGTCCAGCCGTAATCAGGGTGACCACGAGGGCCCCCCAGCATGCCCCGATCCAACGAACCAGCAAAAACATATCAACGACAAGAGAAAGCTTCAGCGCGGCGAAGAGGAAGAGAAAAGGAAGAGGAGAACAAGGCCACTCACAAGACCTGCGCCAGCTCAGACGAGGCAATGACCAGGATTCCTGCTCAGTGCCCTGTCAAACAGGCGCGGGACTACCGTGCCCTGGCCATGATATCTGACTGACCGATACCTCCCACGGGTGGCGCAGCGAAACCACCTCCGCCACCGCCAGGGAGAGGGCTTCCCAACATCCCAGCTGATGGGATGGGGACTCCAAAGAGCGCTCGGTCGACCTCACCGTCTTTGGCGGGAGGGCGCACGCAACGCTGAGCACCCTGTCCTGTCCTGAGCGTCAGCGCTACGGGTTCCGCGATGTGTGTTGCGAGTGGGCATAGGCGTGTGGCTGGTGGAAACAAGGCAAATAGCGCAGGGGGCCACAGCCGAACCCTACCCCTAACCCCCACGATTTCTGAGGGGGAGGGTGGGGTTCACGTCGACCAGGAGCCCCCGAGCGAAGTGAACCCCACCCTCCCCCTCAGAAATCGTGGGGGGTAGGGGTAGGGTTATGTCGGGCGTGTCCCCCTACAGGGGGACCTTCGACGAAAAATAAAAAGACCCTCAGAATACACCACAAAGGTCAAAAAATACTAAGACATATTTTTTCTATTGTTGGACTATTTTGGGGCTATTTTTCTGTTGTTCGTCGAAAATCCTCCTGTAGGGGGACAGGCCCGACTTAATGCTAGGGTTCGCCTGTGGCCCCCTATAGCGTGCCAGCGGGCCACCTCCATGGAGCCCGCCCGCAGAGACGGCCCCGGCGCGCGAGCTTCTGCCCTGCCCGGTCTCCCCGGGGGAAGGTGCCGGGCTGCTGCCCGGCCTGCCGGTGGGGGGTGAGAAGAGGAAATGGTGCGTGCGCTGCGGCGCTGCTGCGGCAGGTGGAGGACGGGCTGGGGGGGCAAGCAGGGGAGGGGTCGGAGGTGGACCGTTGAGCTCTCATCTGCTTGCGACAGAGACTGTCATCAACGGCGGGTCGCTGCCGCTCGTCTCCCCTGCCTCGCCCGGCGGTCTCAGGGCGAGCCAACGTGCTCTTCCATCGCGGAGGGAGGGCGAGGGTAGCAGGGGCAGGGGCAGGGGGCGGGAGGCGGGGGCAGGCAGGGGGAGAGGGAGGACCAGGGTTTGGACGCCCGAAATAGGTACAGAACACATGGGTACGATGCCAACACCGAATGTGGTCCAAAGCCGACAGCGGCCACTTTTGGGCAGGCGGCATCCAGTCTCAAACTACAAAACGACCGCGGCGACGCCGCCAACGAAGCCTGTTCAGAATAAACAAGAACTGCTGTTGGACTTTGTGAGCGTTGTTTGATTCGGCGTTTCGGCATTGGGCGGAAGGGGGGAGGGGAGGGGGGGTCTGGCCCTGGACCTTTGTTTAGTGCGAATGTTTGCAGCAGTGCGTCCATCATGGGGGAGGCTCCACATGCTCGAAACAGGCACCCCAAAAACAGCCAAGATCTACTCCATGGAGGGGGGAAGGGGGGGTGCGAGGGCCCGCGCCGATCGGCAAGAGAATGAATGAAAAAACGCTCACCTGCTGTTAGACTTTGGACCCGTTGTTTTCGTACACGCGTCGATCGCCCCCGAGGGTTAGGTCGGGCCTGTCCCCCTACACTCGGATTCGGGACGAAAAATGAAACATTATGCGCCCAAATGGTCAACCGCGTGCTCCCAGACGAGTGCTGGACTGCTGCGTCCCCAGGCAAGTGTTTGACTACTTTCGAACATTCCCCCCGTGGAGGGACGGGCCCGACTTCACCCGAGGGGGAGAGAAATGACGAACGGACAACACGCACCCATACCCATAGGGGGGTCGTTGGGAGGAGGACTGGCTATGGGTATGGGTGTGGGTTGTCGGACCCTGGGGAACGCGCCCGTTCGAGTGGGGACCCCCATCCGACAACACGCACCCATAGCCCTCTCCGATCCCCCTATGGGTATGGGTGTTTGTTGTTGGTTCGTCAAGAAAGCTTTGGCGGGCCGCCGGCGTCCGCCCACTCGTCCGACAGCACCAGGCCGCTCTCCGTGGCGTGGTGGTCCGTGAGGCGGCGCCCCTCCCGGCGCGCGGCCTCGCTCTCGTAGCGGTACACGCCGCCGGGCAGCAGGTCGTCGGCCACCAGGGTGACGCCCTCCTGGAGCCGGGCTCGAGGCGATTCGGGGGGAGCGTTGTTTGGTATTCTCCACACAGGCTTGCCCTACAGGAGTCCCAGCCCATTCTAAGTAATTGGTCTTTGGGACCCCCCCCCCCTTTTCCAATGGCCTCCCCTGCCCCCCTTTTTTCAATGGCACCCCCCCCTTTCTTTCTAATGCCCCCCCCAGCGTGCTTGCTCTTGCTTGCTTGCTCTTGCGTGCTTGCACTCGCTTGCTTGCTCTTGCTTGCCCTTGCTTGCTTGCACTTGATCGCTGGCTCTTGCTTGCTTGTTGTTGCTCGCTTGCGTTTGCTTGCTTCCGCTAGCTTGCTGGCGCTTGCTTGATGTTGCTCCTCCCGTCCTGCTCCCGTCCTCTTTTCGTCCTCCTCCCATCCTCCTCTCGTCCTTGGAGTCAACACTGGCTGATATTCGGCCTTTCGACATTGGGCGGAAGGGGGGGGGAGGGGGTGGGAGTCTGGCTCCGGACCTCTGCTGAATGCGACTGTTTGCAGCCGTGCGTCCACTATGGGGGAGGCTCCGCCTGCTCGAAACAGGCGCCAAAAAACAGCCAAGATCCACTCCAGGGGGGGGGAGGGAGCGGGGGTGCGAGGACCCGCGCCGATCGGCAAAATAATGAAAAAGAAACGATCACCTGGAGCTGGGCTTGAAGCAACTCGCGATAACTTGTCTGGGCGCCCGAGATGGGTAAAGGAAAAATGGGTACGATGCCCAACAGCAAGTGTTGTCCAAAACAGCAAGTCCTGTCCAGAATGGACAGGAACTGATGTCGGTCTTCGTATACATTCTTTCCGTACCCATTTCAATCGTCCCGAACTTGGCACAAAATGAGAGCGGGTCCTGGTAAGACCCGTTCTCCTCAGAACCCCTTTCCTTCATGGCGAAACGGCGCCCGTTGCCAGGGCAACCCATCTCCTCTTCGCCCGTCCCCGCCGGTAACGCGCTGGCGCAGTCTGGGAATGGCCACAGGTAGCCGATGCCCAAGCCGCGCCGGCGCAAATCGTGGCGTTACCGCTCCCTCCCGCTGGTAACGCTCGTCATGATGCAAAAAAGCCCGAGGCACCTATACCGCCGCGACGCCTGGTCAGGGCAATCGTGGGCCCTGGTATGGTGCATACGATCTCCGACCTCCCCACCGAATCTGAGGGAGTCGGCACACAATCCCAATCAGGTTACAGGATGGCCTCGGCCGGGCATGGCGATGGTACGAAGGTGCTTTCTGCGGCCAAGAATAGGTTCGACCATCTTATGTTGAACGGAAACCTTATCTCCCCCGCTGGCTAAGCCATCCGCGCCTATTCGACGTCATCCGAGACCATGCGAGACCATTCTAAAGCTATACCAGGCTGCCCGCAGCCTTTACGAGGCTGTTCGAGGAAATACCGAGGCGGCCATCCCGAAACCATCTGGACGACGAAGAATGCAGCAAGAGTCGGGACAGAGGTCCCCGACAAAATCATCGCAAGGCATTAAGGTTCGAGGGTCAAAGATCGAGATCTTAAAGAATGCCTGCGAGACAACATGCAAGACACCGGTGCCGCTGCTCCCCCAGACCTCTCCCGGAGCGCGCCTTGGCCAGGATTCCGAGGCGCACCCAGCAACGGCAGCGAGGAGGCCACAAGCGCCGAGAGCGCGGGAGGGGCGACGGACCCGGGATCTTCTTCTTCTTCGCCCTTGACATTCTGTTGCCCCCATCGCACTTGAGGACCACATCCCAGAAATAATTTCGAGCACCGGGAAAAGTGTCGAAAGAGTGTCGAAATAGTGTCGAAGCAATGTCGGACGAGTGTCTCCCAGGGCCCGACACGTGAAAATCCTCGAGCTTGGGGGTACTTTTTTGGCGCTCGAAATTCTTTCTGGTGGTCAAGGCCAAAATAGGTTGGAACATCATAACCTTAAGTCGGGCCTGTCCCCCTACAGGGGGATTTTCGACGAACAATTTAAAATACCCCAAAAATAAATACAAAAAAACAAAAAATAGTCTGGGGACTATGTCTTTAGTATTGTTGCTACCTTTTTGGGGGGCATTTATGAAGTATTCTTAATTTTTCGTCGAAATCCCCCCTGTAGGGGGACAGGCCCGACATAATCGTAACCCTGACAGAAGGGGACCGATGGCGAGGGGGACGCGGGGGGATGGTCACTGGTCACTGGCCGCCCGCTCCTCTCTCAGGCGGCGGAGCACTGGCAGCAGCGTCGAGGTCAGGCGCTGGGCGAGGGAGCCCTCCTCTCCTCGGATGCCACACCCCGGGAGCCAGGTTGATCCGTTGTGTTTTTCTTGTTGTTTGTTAGATTGTTGTTCTTGTGTGTTTTGTTTTTGTTCCCACAGTGTGTGTGTGTGTTTCCCACAGACTGTTGTGTTTTGTTTTTGCTTTTTTTCCCACAGTTTGCGTTTTTCCCCCACGTGTGTGTGTGTGTGTGTTTTTTTCTCCCTCCTCCTCCGACACGAAAATTGGCGACTTGGCAACCCCAAATCTCCGACTTGGTGGTGCTTCGAACGGGCCAGACAATCTGGGGCCCAATCCGGGGATCTGCATGGGAGGAGCCCATCCTCCACGGATGTGCGTCGGAATAACTAGCCCCCTGAGGGGTGTATCTCCGAGCGCCCCGGTTTCCTCGGGGGGGCACGGGGATTGCGGGGTGACAGATCGCCTGCGATCCTCCTCCTCCTCCTCCGTAGCCCTTTTGGCTCAAGCCAGGCTGGCTCACACCATTTTGGCCCAAGCCAGCCTCGCGCGAGGCCGCTCCGGTGTGCAGCTGGTTCATTCTGCCGATCCGAAGGCTCGCCGTGCTTCGGCTCGGGGATTGCAGGCCCGGCCGTCCGCAAGCTGTCAAAAGAGCCTTTGATTGCCACCTCGGAGCTAGGCATTGTTCTCGGCTCGCTCGGCCTCATCTGCGGCGACGTGGAGCTGGCAGACCAGCTTCTTTCTGGCTGCTGCTCCCGCGCTGGGTGCTCTACTTCGTGGTGACGTTACCTCTGAGGTGCAAAATGACGCTGATGGTGACGGCGCCCGCACAAGTGTGCACACGAAGTGACTATTTAACGGGGTGGGACTGGGGCGACCTCATGCACACATAGAACCGAATACCTAAGACAGCTGAAAGAAACAACGGGCCAGCAGGCACCTCAAGAATGTATGAAGCTATGCTCAAGCTAATTCCACCCACGTTGAGAGGAATGTCGCTCTGCACTCCGCGGTGAAGGCGTCGCTGCTTCTGCTGTTCCTGTGGATGTACTTCGTCATCTTCAGCAGAGCCCGCAGCTCGGGCGCTCTTCTGGAGATCAGTGTGGCGACACAGGTTCGCTGGAACCTGGACGCTAGGGACGTTCAGCCTCGTCCTCACCCCGTGCCTGCTGGTGTGGAGTGGTCTGAAATTCGTCTGCCTCTGGAGCCGAGCGGCACCATCCACAAAGAGATGCCCACCGTCTCGTGCGGAGTCTGGATCTTCTGTTGGGCAACACATGGTTTCCGATGGAGGGGTTGTCCGTCATGGCTGTGCCTTACACATCCGCTTCGAGGGTAAGGAAGACGGATGCCGAGTTCGAGGGCGAGATGCTAGACGCTGTCGGGCACGGTGCTGCTGTCTGGGAGCGCCTGCCAGATGCCAAGGTATTGGACATCTTCCCATCCTCGGGGTTCTGGAGTATGGTAATATCTCTGTTCATGTTCGACCATACACTCTATTTCACATCATTCATAACTGCGTCGCGTCCTACGTCATAGGAGTACACTGCATGGGTTGCCATGAGTGGCTGGTCCGCGACGAGGAGGACTGCGATATACTCTTCTTCAGGTGCGCGGCCTGAAACTTCGTGTTTTGCGAACGCTGCGCCCCCCCCCGGTAATCGGGGCGCTTCCCTGGCCATGGCGGTGTTAGCTCCGAGGTTCGCGTAGGGGCGGTTCCTTGATGGACGGGTTGACTGCGAGCTTAGACTTTTTGGCGGCTGGGCGGAATAAGTCATTGTGTTCTTCCTGGCTGCGCGGTGCACGCTGAATGTGGCACTCTGTGTGGGCATTCGGCCTTGGCTGTACTTCGATATCTCGCCTTCTTCGATGGCACCAGAGTATCCATCTACGGCGTAGCCATGATGCTGTTGGAGCGGCTGCGTTCGTGTGGCTCGTGCTCGTGCTCTGTGTGGTGGTGCTTGTGTCCGTGCAGGTGAGCTTCTTCGGCGCCGCAGGTGCACTCACGCCTCTGGCGGGTTCACCCTCCGCCAGGGGGCATGGCGGGGTATGGTCCTCCTGAAGAGGGGGGCTAACAGACGTTGCATTAAACAAACATGCCCTCCTCCTCCTCCTCCTCCTCCTCCTCCTCTCCCTTCTCCCTTCTCCCCCTCCTTCTCCTCCTCCTCCTCCTCCTCCTCCTCCTCCTCCTCCTCCTCATCCCCCTCCTCCCAGAATTCCGATGTCGCTTTCCTTGTCGCGGCCCGGGCCCATGGAGCCCTCGGCCCCGTTCCCGGCCAGAGACCCAGCTTCTCGTCACTCGTCGGTTAACTCTGGACACAAAAAACCGTCCCCACCCCCACCAGGGGAAGTCTTGGCCGCGCCAGCCGACCTGCCCCCCTCGCACGTGGGGATGCATGCCGTCTTCTCCGGGCTTCACAACAACCATCCTCGCCTTGAGGGCAGGGCTGAACCTAAACGGTGTTTCTCGTTTTCGTTTTGTTTTCGTTTTCCCGCGTTTTGTCCTCAATCCACCTCTACCGCAAAACGAAGTCGAAACGAAAACGGCCCACGAGATCGCCAAAACACCGTTTAGGTCCAGCCCAGCTTGAGGGTGTGCGCTATTGAGGCAGAACCTGCCCTGGCCCCGTCGGGGTCTGGAATGCTTCCGACCCTGACGAAGAAACGGGCCTCTGGAGCCCGACAAAACGAGGACAAACATGCCCGTCGCTGCTTCTCGCGGCGCCCGGAAATCTGCCCGGGCCCTATACGATGGGGGCATTGGATAAGGAACCCTTAGATAAGGGATCCAGGGTCTGGAGGCCGGTGGAACTCCAATCCAGGATTGGCCATGGATGTCACCGCCGCCCTCATTGGATAAGGAATCCTCCAGGGTCTGGCGCTTCCTGGGACTACTCCTTGATCAACGTCCCCACCGTATCTCATGATTGCCCCCCCCCCCCCCCCGACCTCTCTCGGGGTGCGTTCTGCGAAAGATCTCGAGGCGGATCCGTCCGTGGCCGCGAGGGTGCCACAGGATGCCTGAGCCAAAAAAGGTCGCCTTGGAGGGCTCCAAAAGTCAAAGGCGTCCAATATCAGGACCCTCCAGACTGAGATTTGGACATTTGTTCCCAACCATCCTGTGGTGTTGGGTCCTCGTTTTGAAGAGACGGTGCCCCGCGTTCTCCTTCCTTCCTTCCTTCCTCCCGCTGCCTCCTCCCCCTCCTCCTCCCTCCTCCCCCTCTTCCTTGCGTTTCACCCACCCAGTACAGCGCTTCGTGGCCCCATAGGGAGCTCCACCGAAGGCCCCAGTGCTGCCGCCCGCATGCGTCACGCACACCCAATTCGGCACACCCCTCACACGTTTCGTGGCCCCATAGGGAGCTCCGCCGAAGGCCCCAGTGCTGCCGCCCGCATGCGTCACGCACACCCAATTCGGCACACCCCTCACACGTTTCGTGGCCCCATAGGGAGCTCCGCCGAAGGCCCCAGTGCTGCCGCCCGCATGCGTCACGCACACCCAATTCGGCACACCCCTCACACGTTTCGTGGCCCCATAGGGAGCCCCACCGAAGGCCCCAGTGCTGCCGCCCGCATGCGTCACGCACACCCAATTCGGCACACCCCTCACACGTTTCGTGGCCCCATAGGGAGCTCCACCGAAGGCCCCACGCATGCGTCACGTCGGCACACCCCTCCATGATTGCCACACGAAGCACACCCCTCACAGTGGCTGCCGCCCGCATGCGTCACGCACGCCCAATTCGGCACGCCCCTCACACACCCCGTGGCCCCATCACAGGATTTCCACCGAAGGCCCCAGTGCCCGCGCCCGCATGCGTCACGCACACCCAATTCGGCACACCCCTCACACGCTTCGTGGCACCATAGGGAGCTCCGCCGAAGGCCCCAGTGCTTCCGCCCGCATGCGTCACCCACACCCAATTTCGGCACACCCCTCACACGTTTCGTGGCCCATAGGGAGCTCCACCGAAGGCCCCAGTGCCCGCGCCCGCATGCGTCACCCACACCCATTTCGGCACACCCCTCACACGTTTCGTGGCTCCATAGGGAGCTCCACCGAAGGCCCCAGTGCCCGCGCCCGCATGCGTCACCCACACCCATTTCGGCACACCCCTCACACGTTTCGTGGCTCCACAGGGAGCTCCACCGAAGGCCCCAGTGCCCGCGCCCGCATGCGTCCCGCACACCCATGTCGGCACATCCTTCACAGGTTTCGTGGCCCCATCATCCACCGGAGGCCCCAGTGGCGGCGCTCACATGCGTCACCCACACCCAACTAATTCGGCACACCCGTCACACGTTTCGTGGCCCCATAGGGAGCTCCACCGAAGGCCCCAGCGGCCGCGCTCACATGCGCCCCCGCCACCCATCCCGGCACGCCCCTCACAACAACAGGTTTCGTGGCCCCAAAGGGAGCTCCACCGAAGGCCCCAGCGTCACCGCCCGCATGCGTCACCACCCGCACCCAATTCGGCACACCCCTCACACGTTTCGTGGCCCAATAGGGAGTTGCACCGAAGGCCCCAGTGGCGGCGCTCACATGCGTCCCCGCCACACATCCCAGTACGCCCCTCACGCGCTTCGTGGCCCCACAGGGAGCCCCGCCGAAGGCCCCAGTAGCGGCGCTTACATGCGTCTCTGCCACCCATCCCGGCCCCCCCCCCGCAGCAGCATCATGTTTCGGGGACCCATAGGGAGCTCCACTGGAGGCCCCAGTGGCGGCCCTCACATGTGTCCGCCACCCGTATCGGCACGCCCCGCGCGTGTTTCATGTCCCCATCGGGAGCTTCACCGAATGCCCCAGTGGCGCCCATCTCGGAACACCCCTCACACGCTCCGTGGTCCTATGGGGAGTTCCATTGAAGATGGAACCCGCAGCTGCGGTACTGACAACTGCATATGGTTGGGTTCTTCGCCAGGCTAATTTTTCGATCGTCTGGCTTGCTCGATTCCCATCTCAAAGCGCGAATGAACCGCGGCATGATCAAAGCCCCGATGGCGCATCTCGGTCCGATCGGTCCACGGATCGGTAGTCACGCGAGTGAGCCACGGATCGGTCAGCGCTGAGCTCCCCTCCGAACAGGCGGACGAAGTGGTCATCCTCGGCGTCATCGAGGAGGGGGAGGGAGAAGGACCCTGAGATCCGACGTAGCCAAAAAATGCAACATCGTGGAGCATAACGACAAGAGCCCCAGACCCAACCTTTTCTGCGGCATTCCTCGTGCCCGATCGATATGCGGAAGCCCCGGCAGGGGGCCCAAAATCCGAGCGAAAACGACCTCCGTGGTGAAAATGCGACTCCAGGGTTTCGGGGACTCCTTTCGTACCCGATCAACTTGTCTTGGCACGGGGGCATGAAGAAACGGTGACCGCAAGGCGACACAACGCAAACACGCGGGCAGTGACAACAACTACAGTGGGGGCGCGCACCAAGAAACCATCTGCTTTTCGTAAGGGTATCCTGGGTTTCTTCGCTCCGCGCGCTGCGTGGTGACTTCCCGCGGCCGTTCAAGAAGCTGCTGCGTTCAGGGTGCTCCGGGCTTCCCCTCAGATGTACCTCGCGCGCGGGTTTTCAGGGTTGGGTTTCTTGCGAGGGTTTCCTGCGGTCGCGCCCGCACTGTACAACAACAAATTTAAGACTGCTCGATCTTCGTTGCGAACGTGTCGCTCAACATGTACGTCCCAAACCCTCGATGCGCGCCCTCTTCGTCTTCGACCGCGCCCCTTTTGGAGGTAGATCGTTGCCTGTCACGTGTAAAATTGGCGCGGCACCTGGAATACGAGGCGGAGGAGGAGGAGGAGGGAAAAGGAAAAGGGAGGGAGGAGGAGGAGGAAACGGAGGAGGAGCAGGGGGAAAAAGGAAAAGGGAGAGAGCGAGGAAAGGAGGACGACACGAGAAGGGAGGGGGCCGATTCGGAAGTTGCAGGCGAAGGACACGAAAACAGGAGGGGCTGGAGGGAGGAGCAGTGCGTCTGGCAGACCGACGGGCGGGCGGATCCTGAGGGGCAGGTCGGGCACAAGCAAATGAGTATCGTTTAACCGATCCCCATCCCCAGCGGCGTTGCCTGGGCCCCGCTGGCCGATTTACCCCCCTAGAGGGGGACATAGGCCGTTCCCTCCGGGCCTCGAGGGGTGTATCCCTGACTGGGGTGGTGATTTGGTGGGGGTCTCGAAGGGCATGGAGATGGGGATGGGGACCGGTTTAACTTATGTTGCTCCCATCGTACTTGAAGACCACATCCCAGAAAAAGTTTCGAGCACCCGGCGAATCTCGAGAGCTGTTGAGACGCAGCTCATCTACAGCTCGAGTTAAGTTAAGAAAACCGAAAGCAAATTACAGAGTGCGAACAGTTTTTCAATCGCAGCTCTGGTGGCAGACCGATCTCAGACGTCTCGATACTGTAGGCGAATATTCCTGATCCTTTCCTGTTGATCGGTGTGTTTCCCAGCTCCGTTCAGGCGAGAGATGGGCTCCTGGGGGGGAGGGGGAGGAGGAGGAGAAGGAGGAGGAGGAGGAGGAGGAGGAGGAGGAGGAGGAGGAGGAGGAGGGAAGGAGGAGGAGGAGGGGAGGAGGGGGAGGCAG
Organism: Prorocentrum cordatum; assembly: GCA_963575745.1. NCBI lineage: Eukaryota > Dinophyceae > Prorocentrales > Prorocentraceae > Prorocentrum > Prorocentrum cordatum. The sequence continues at coordinate 384,870 of CAUYUJ010001170.1, forward strand.
ATGAGGAGGAGGGGGAGGAGGAGGAGGAGGGAGGAGGAGGAGGAGGAGACGAGGAGGAGGAGGGAGGAGGAGGAACCGCCACCGACGCAGAGCCAGGCCTCCAGGAGGACACGTGGGCCGAAGGGCGCGCAGTGAGTTGCGAGGAAGCCTCCAGCGGAAGCGCTACCTCTGAGTCAATTGAGAGGACGTATCTAAGGGAACGAACAATGGCATAAACATGAAAACTCTGAGGTTCGCGCAGACTTCTTGGATCGGCGCTGGACCCCCCTCCCTGGCGCGCGGAGCGCGCCAGAGGCGGCGCCAGAGGCGCCGCCAGGGGGGTCTGGCGCCGATCCAAGAAATCAGCGCGGACTTCGGAGTTTTTATGCTTATGTCATTGTTCTTTCCCCTAGTATCAAGTGGGAACAGTTGCTTTGGAAGACTGTCCTAGCACGGTACAAGCCCAGTGGGGCACTTCAACTGAAATTCTCAATGAGCACTACAGGAGGTGGATCAACAATAGATATCAGCAGCAAAGACGGAGTCAATGGCAAGGGTTTGGCGAAAGAGCAGGAGGAACAAGGACATGCGAGGGGCGAGTCGGTGGGGAGAGTCGCCAGTCCTACATTTTCGACAGCTCTCCCCTTGGCACCCGTCGGTCTTGGGCCGTCTGCAGCTGTCTTCTGACAATCTTCGGTGGTTTCTGGCGGCCTTCGGCAGGAAAGCCAGACAGCTGCGTTTAACGAAAAGGACCCATGATCGAACACCCAGCCCTCGGATCCTGCGTGTACTCCGTTAACTCGAACGCGAGCCTCCCCGGCGCCCGGTGAGACGCCTCGAGCACCCGTCGCTGCACCTCCGGCATCATCCACTCGGACGGCCGCAGGTTCACGCTGATGGAGGGGAAGGTCGGGTAGACCTCGAGGGACAAGAAAGATCTAGGAGGCCACTCCTGGGAGGTCTTCGTTGAGCATCAACTGACCGATCACCATCCCCACTGGTATGGTGTTCGCCCCACTGGTATGGTTTTCGCCCTACTGGTATGGTTCTGGTCCCGACCACCATCCCCCCTAGTCGTGGATATACGATATACGCTGTTCCATTCGGGTTTCGAAGGGCCTGTCTCCACCTGGGGGGGCTCTGGTGGGGATGAGATACAGCGGGCCAAATGGGATGGGGATCGGTTAGACGATGCTGACTCGTGGTCCAGATTGAACGCAACAAAGCCAGGTTTAGAGGCTGAGCCAGAGTAGTAAGCCTCACTAGGCCAAGGAAAGTTGGCTGGATTAAAACTGTTTTCGGAAGGTCCGTGGACCTCGATGGTCTTAAGGACTCACGAGGCAGCTCGTGGTGAATTGTCGCGGGAACGATCAGACGCGATTAAGCCAAGTTGAAAGGCCACTAGGCCAGGTTCAGCCATACTGAGCAAACGAATTCAGCAGACTGAGCGGGCTCTGGTGGGAAGAGGGGAACGCTGCGTGGACCTTGAGGGAATGAAAGTCTTAGGAAGCAGACCCTGGGAAATGTTAGAAGTAACGGTTGCAGACTATCATAAGCTCGGAACATGGGCTGTCGACCCGGATCGAGCCATAATTACGAGACCAACCGCCAAAGGACGGCTCATGCTTTGCATGTGTCTTGGCCCTCCGCTGACAAATGGATCGCCTCGGAGGGCGGGCGACCGTGACCATCCTGGCACGGACCGCGCGGAACCTTCTTTAGAGGGCAGAAAATCCACCCCGATAAATAACCACCCCGACACGCGAGGCCTTTAGTAAACGCGCCCAAAGAAGGAATCGAACAGGGCAGGGCTGCTTAGTAGACGCCCAGGGCCGTTTAGTAAACACCAATTGTCCGGTCCAGGTGGTTTTTCCTCCCTTGATTGTTGAAAACCGCAGAACATCTGGGCCGGGACCTGCGGTTTAGAGAAGACACCTCAAGCGAAAGCTTGCACTTTGACGCTGGGCAACCCAACTCTTTCACATTTGCCACGAGCACGCATACGAATGACAAGCGGTGTACATGATTTATGGGCCTGTGGAATGCGCGAAGCGGTTGAATAGAACTGCGTGTGATGGCGGCGGGCAAGCATACGAATTGAATGATACATGTAGTGAGTCTAAACATAAGCCGCATATGACAAAACAGTGTGTACACCTACTTTCAATATTCGCTCAAACCATCGCGCGCGCTCAAGTTCTAACTAGCTTGGCATCCCACCAACCCTTTAGGGCGTGAGTGGTTCGACGGGTCTCCTCTTCCACACCCTCTTCTCACCTTTGAGGAGGGGATTCCCCCCTCCTTTCCCCTGGACCTGGACAGGGGGTTCGCAACCGATTTGAGCGTCCAAGAAGGCCTCGGCGAGGTTTCGGGCACATTCTGGCTTCGAGGGGGGAGGCTAATATGGTAGCCTCCCATTCTTTGACCGATTCCTCCAAGATGGCTCCAAGATGGCACCCAAGGCTCCCAAGGGTGGCCCAAGGCGGTCCCAAGGGAACCCCACATGGCGCCCAGGAGGCCCCAGGAGGACCCAAGAGGTCCCAAAGAGGCTTCTCGGAGACCCCCAAGAGGCTCCCCGAGGCTCCCCCGAGGCACCCAAGACGCTCTACGAGGCCACTGGGACCGCCAAGAGGCCCACAAAACGCGTCAATAAGAGCCCAAGAAAACTCTCAAGAGACATCCGAAGAGATCCTGAGAGACATACAAGAGGCCTCTGGCCTTTCTGTGTTCCCTCCTCCTCATCCTCCACATCCTCCTCCTCCTCTTCCTCATCCGCATGTTCCTCCTCCTCCTCCTCCTCCTCCTCCTTCTCCTCCTCCTCCTCCCTCCTCCCTCTCCCCATCCCACTCCTCCTCCTCCTCCTTTTCCTCCTCCTCCTCCTTTTCCTCCTCCTCCTCCTCCTCCTCCTCCTCCTCCTCCTCCTCCTCCCTCCTCCTCCTCCTCCTCCTTCATCCTCCCCCTGTTGGGGTACGGCGGCTTCCGCACCTCTTGATTCCACTGCATGCTCCTCCACGTCCCTTTCCGATTGATCGTGTGAGACGTAGGCTCTTTTCTTTCGGGCAGGGAGGGCCAGCTGGACAGAGAAGCCTTGCAGCTTCACTGCCATTGCCAATGCGCTGCGATCAGCGCCAAGCTGGTGGGGGCGCCAATCCGCAACCGTGCCGCAGGCACGGAACGGAGTGCTCCCAAGCCTCTTCGAGATTTCGGCGCGGAATCTTGCAAATGCGGCCGAGACGCCCTGGGCCCCAGATTTCGGGGCTGCCTCGGGCTCCCCATCTCTCCGGGCCCGGGGCAAAAGAAAACAGCTGTGTCAAGATATGTTGCTGCATGGCCTTCGCGTTGTCAGCTTCTCGGTCTTGCAAGCGCTCAAGACGGCTCCGGAAGGCCCCAAGATCGCCCCAGCACGGCCCGCAGGGCTCCAATAGCGACGCTCGAGAGGCCGCCCGGACGGCCGTGCGAGGGGCCAACCAGAACGCGCCATCCCCACACCGCCTGTCCCCCTACAAGGGGATTTTCGATGAAATATTAAAAATACCCCCAAAATACCCCCAAATGGCAAAAAAATACTCAAACAATAGTCCCTGGACTATTTTTGAAATATTTTTGGACTATTTTTGGCCCCCTGTAGGGGGACAGGCCCGACATAAAGGTAGACCCAGGACCACGCGGTGCAAACACTGGGGCACGTTCGGGGTTCTCGGAGGCTCCTGTGGGAGCCGGGCGGGGGCTCTCTCGGAAGGCTTTGGTACACTGCGGGCGCGGCCGCAGGAAATCCTCGTAAGAAACCCAACCCTGAAAACCAGCGCGCGAGGTGCACCTCAGGGGAAACCCGAAGCACCATGAACGCAGCAGCTTCTTCAACGACCGCAGGAAGTTACCGCGCAGCTCGCGGAGCGAAGAAACCCAGGATGCCCTGACGAAAATCATATGGCTTCTTGATGCGCGCCCCATCTGTAGGGGAGGAGGCACTTACCGTCGTCTGGATGCCTCTGATGGGGGGGGGGACAGGGCGGGAACCCCGGGACTACTTGCTGTGCGGCTGATGGTAGAAGGGACCTCTGGCGGACCCTCCGAGCTATGGCCAGAAGGCTGGCGAGCGAGGTGCCGCGACAGCAGACCGCGGGTCCCCAGTAGTGCTTTCGGAGGTGATGGGCCTGTTTTCCACCACCACCACCATAAGTTGGAGGAGGAGGAGGAGGACGACGAAGAGGAGGAGCAGGAGGAGGAGGAGGAGGAGGAGGAGGAAGACCCCCTCCCCCTCCAACTTATGGTGGTGGTGGTGGAAAACAGGCCCATCGGGAGGAGGCCGGCTGGACCTCCAGAACCCTGATGGCCGCCTCGATCTCCAGGAACTTGAACTGGAGGTAGACCTCGACATTGGGGGATCGACTACAGAATTGATTTACCCCAAAATTGATTTTCACGTCGACTCTTCAACAAACACACGTCAACCAACCGTAGACCTGCGAAAGCTCTACGAATTGCCCGTGGATTCGACGAGAAAAATGCCTTCTGGGGCAAATCAATTTTGAGGTCGATCCCGTACTCGACCCTACTAAGGACCACATCCCACAAATAATTTCGAGCACCCGGAAAAGTATGGAACAGTGTCGAAAGAGTGTCCAAAAAGTGTCGAAACAGTGTCGGAGGAGTATCCCCCAGGGCCCGACGCGTGAAAACCCTCGAGTTTCGGTACTTTGTTTGGTGCTCGAAATTCTTTCTGGCGATGAAGGCTAAAGTAGGTTGAAACATCATAGACCTCGACATTGGTGTTGAGCAGGTGGTCCAGGACGTCCAGGATGAGGCCCACGGCCCACGAGCTGCTGTGCAGCGCCACGAGGCTCTCCGTGCCCAGCAGCCTCGACTGCTGCTTGTCCGAGCTGACCTCCCACATCGGCTGGAGCCCGAAGGACCACAGCCTGGAGTTAGGTCGGGCCTGTCCCCCTACAGGGGGATTTCGGGCGACAAACATAGAAATACTCAAAAGATACTCCCAACATGCTCAGAGATAGTCAAAACATGGTACCCACACTATTCTTTACTATTTTCGAACATCACCCCTGTAGAGGGACAGGCCGGACTCAAGCCTGGAGCGCTCAGTGTCGTACGCCACCTCCATCGCATCCTTGCCGCTGCTGATGTCGGCGAGCATTCCCTGGAGCGCCGACTTGAACAGATCTGTCTTCTCCTGCAGCTGCATCTTGTACAGCGGGCTCGTGAGCCGCAGGGGGCGATGCACAGGTTTGGTGAGGAGATCCGGAAATTTGGCAGACACTGCGTCGAACAACTCTTTCTGCGTTAAGAGCACCATGAAATGCTTGAAGGAAGACTGCCAGCACTGACAGGAAAGCCGTGCTATTCAAGTGACCCCATGGGTCGGGCTTGTCTGAAACCGACTGCGTGATGCTGACGATGACGCTAAAGACGACGATGTTATGGACACAGCATGACGATGGTCAATGGTTCGACCACTCTGTGGGGCAATCTCCAACCACTGCAGTCCCCAGCCGTCACGCTTGTGACATGTTCAACGGCATTAAGCATAAGGAAAAGCCCAAATTATTTGAAACCTTGGACAAATTTGGGGTGCATTATGTCGGAGGTTGGGGGGTGAGTCCGACGTGAAACGGGGACCCCCACTACCGGGAAATCGATTTCGGTTTCGGGTCCATATCGTGCGTGCCGTGCGTGCGTGCGGGCGAGGCGAAGCTGCGTGGGCGGGCGAGAGGAAATCCTCCTGTGGCTGGGCCGCGGCCGGACCAAATGTAACTCCTCCGGCGGCCGGTGCCCCGCGGTGTCCCGCCAGCGTCCCGCCGTTGTCCCGAAATCCTCCTGTGGCTGGGCCGCGGCTGGACCAAATGTAACTCCTCCGGCGGCCGGTGCCCCGCGGTGTCCCGTAGTGTCCCGAAATCCTCCTGTGGCTGGGCCGCGGCCGGACCAAATGTTTCTCCTCCGGCGGCCGGTGCCGCGCCGTGTCCCGCCGGTGTCCCGCTGGTGTCCCGTGGTGTCCCGTGGTGTCCCGTTCAGTGAGATCGATCGTGAGATTGATAGTGAGATCGATACTGAGATCGATGTGATGCCCCGAGGTGTCCCGTGGTGTCCCGTTGGGTGAGATCGATAGTGAGACCAACAGGTGTCCCGTGGTGTCCCGTTGAGTGAGATCGATAGTGAGATCGATAGTGAGATCGATGTGATGTCCCGAGGTGTCCCGTGGTGTCCTATGGTGTCCCGCTGAGTGAGATTGTTAAAGAGATTTATAATGAGCCCGATAGTGAGATCAAGAGGTGTCCCGCAGATAAATAGATCGATAGTGAGATCGACAAGTGTCCCGTGGTGTCCCGTGGTGTCCCGTTGAGTGAGATCGATAGTGAGATCGATACTGAGATCGATGTGGTGCCCCGAGGTGTCCCGTGGTGTCCCGCTGAGTGAGATAGATAATGAGATCGATAGTGAGATCGACAGGTGTCCCGAGGTGTCCCGTGGTGTCCCGTTGAGTGAGAGTGAGATCGATCGTGAGATCGATCGTGAGATCGATGTGATGTCCCGAGGTGTCCCGTGGTGTCCCGTGGTGGCCCGTTGGGTCAGATCGATAGTGAGATCGATAGTGAAACCGATAGTGAGGTCGAGAGGTGTCCCGCAGTGTCCCGTGGTGTCCCGTGGTGGCCCGTAGTGTTCCGTGGTGCCCCGTTGAATGAGATCGATACTGAGATCGACAAGTGTCCCGTGGTGTCCCGTTGAGTGAGATCGATAATGAGATCGATTGAGTCAGATGTTGGTCCCCCCCACTCTCCCCCCCCACAACCTCCTTATCACCCGAAGGGTGGTCGTATACGTATATACTATGTCTGACGCGCCTCTTCATCCTCGTCCTCGTCGATATCGTCCTCCTTCTCGATATCCTCATCCTCCTGCTCTCCTTCGCGTTCTCCCCCTTTAGTGTCCATCCTCTCCCCCATCGCTCCCTGGCTGATCATTCCAAGCCCTGGGAGGAGGAGAAGGAGGAGCTGCGGGAGGGGGTGGGGAGGAGGAGTTGTCGCCATTGAAACACCCCCTGCCACTGCCCTCTCACGTATCTCTGCGTTTGACCCTCTTGCGACACCTTGCCTTCGTCTGCTGCCTCTGCCTCTGCCTCTGATTGTGACCCCCTGCTATGCGTATGACCCCTTGCTTGTTGTCCTCTGCTCTTGTGACACCTTTGCCTCTGCCTGTGGCCCTCTGCTCCTGTGACACCCCACCCCCTGGCCGCTCGTATGATGCTCATGATGCCCTGATCTCGCGACAAAGACATCTGCTTGCGACCCTGTGCTCTTATGATCCCACCCTGTCTTTGCTTGGGGCCAACTCCCGACGGCCCTTGCTGCCTCCCTCACGAACGCTTGCTTGCGATCGCGTGTCTCTGTACATCTGTTCGTCCTTTCAGCATATCGGAGGCATCCGGAAACATGTGCAGGCAAGGGCATCTGGGAGGCATCTGCTGTATGCATCTCGACTGAGGCTGTCTGCAAACATAATGGCGCCGGACCACGGCGTCTCTGCCGCCAGACCGCGCGCGTGAACCACCCCATTCTGGCCGAGCGCTGGCACACACGATTGGAAGAAGAGGAAAGGGAGGAGGACGAGGAGGAGGAGGAGGAGGATGAAGAGGAGGAAGAGGAGGAGGAGGAGGAGGAGGAGGAGGAGGAGGAGGAGGAGGAGGAGGAGAGGGGAGGAAAGGGGAGGAGGAAACGATTCCTGAAGCCGCAATGCATCTTCCCCGCGCTGGTTAGACATGGGAATTCGCCAACCCACTGATACACACGGGTGAACCGGAAGCGATCCCACCGTCTCGGCAAAAAGGGAATACGCCCTCGAGAATCGCAGAGCTGGGCGACGGCGCGATAAAATATAACATACCTGACAGTCAGCCAACTCCAAGGCATGCGGCCGCCGTGCAACCGACGGCACATGCTCGTTAGGTGGAGGACGGGGGGGGAACAGGCAGAGGAGGCAGAAAGCAGGCAAGCCCCAGCAGGCTTAGCCAATGTTCCGCCCCCGGGAGGAAAGAGCGGGAGGATGGGGAGGAGAGGGAAACGCACTGGGGCTAGCTCGGCGCGCGAGGCAAGGACATGACGCGGAATCAACGACGCGATATCAAAGTCTACCTGAAAAAACTCGCCACAAACGCGGCCGGTCGTCGCCCGGAGCAAAGGTCTAGCGCTCCTGGGGCGAAAGGCCGCCCCCTGAAGATCGTCGGAAACGTGCGGTTACCCCGGAGTCAGGCCGCACCAACGGACAGCGCCATCTGCGGGCCGAATGTCGGCCACGCTGCCGGGACCGCCAGAAACTTAAGGAGGTGCAAGGGAGAGGGAGAAAGGACTAGCTACGCGCGCTCGCGCCACATCCAACAGCCGATCTCTCCCTCCCATCCCTTCTCATTGCGCGGATCTTTCTCTATGCGCGGACGCGTGTCGTAGCCGACCTGGAGAACAGTTTTTCTTTTGTTCTGCGCTCCTTCGATAGACGCCGAACATGCCAGCTACAGGAGGGAAACACAGGCAGAAGAGAAAGGATGGGCAGCGGCCCTGCGCACTGAACTTCACGGTCTCCTCCTCCTCCTCGGCCTGCTCTGCGCACTCTCTCGTCTACGGCCCTGCACGCCGTCTCACGATCGAGCGCCAGGTCGCTTTGGCCCGCTCGAGCTGCACCTCCTTCTGAAGGACGTCATCGACAACCAGCGAGTCGGCGAAATGCCTGTGCCCAAACGGTCGCATGTCGTTCACGAAGAATCCTTCACCCCACATGGGCGCCGAGTGCCCCCGTGTCTGCAGCCTCACGCTCATGCGGTTGGTCCTGTAGTCGATCCAGCCGTGGACCAAAGGGTGCTTGTGCGCGCTGGCCCGTGTCATGGCCAGCACACGGTTGAGTGGCTGGGCGCGCGGACCAACGCTGTCCTGCTTGGCCCAGTCCGCCGCCAGGGCGATCTCAAATATCCACTCGTCCGCTATCTCATGTCGCGCACGCCACCATTGCAAGCCTATGCACGGATCGCCTGCGGTCGCTACGTGCGCGCCGATGTTGGTCGCCTTGGTGTCCAAGACCACCTCGGTGTCTCTGAGGGTTGTTTGCGCGGCCCCCCGCCGCGCCAGGTCCTGCGGCGCCTCGCCCTCGCTCACCTCCGCTCGGTGGGCGTAGCGGGTACTGCCCTGGTTACCCACGAAACTCTGCTGGCCTCTGTCGGCCAGCGGGCTGTCGTCGATGCCCCGCCGGCCGCCAGGTTGCCGTCGGCGCTCAGCTCCGTGCCGAAGGTGTCGAGCATCCCGCCCCGGCCCACGGGCCCCGCGTTGTTGGGGGTTGTTTGTGCGGCCCCCCACCGCGCCAGGATCTGCAGCACGTCGCCCGAGATCACCTCTGTCTCGTTGGCGTTCTGGGTACTGCAACGGTTGCTCTTCCTGCTCTACTGGTCCTCGTCGACCAGCGGGAACGTCGTTGATGCTCGCCTTCGCATCGTCGGCCAGCACGGCGCCGTCGGCGCTCGCAACCGCGCCGGAGGTGTCGAGCATCCTGGCTGTCGATGCTCACCTGCGGGCTGTTGTCGATGCTCACCTTTGCCCCGTCGGCCTCCTGGTTGCCACCGGCGATCGGCTCCGCGCCGGAGGTGTCGAGCGCCCTAACCTGGCCCGCGGGCTCCGCGTTGGGGGTTATTTGTGCGGCCCCCCACCGCGCAAGGTCGTGCTCACCTTCGTCAGGTAGGTGTGATGGGCACTGCCCTGGTAGCCCTTGAAGCTCTGCTGGCCCCTGTCGACTGGCGGGTTGTCGTCGGTGCCCCGCCGGCCGCCAGGTTGCCGTCGGCGCTCAGCTCCGTGCCGAAGGTGTCGAGCATCCCGCCCCGGCCCACGGGCCCCACGTTGTTGGGGGTTGTTTGTGCGGCCCCCTTCCGCGCCAGGATCTGCAGCACGTCGCCCGAGTTCACCTCCGTCTCGTTGGCGTTCTAGGTACTGCCACGGTTGCTCATCCTGCTCTGCTTGTCCTCGTCGACCAGCGGGAACGTCGTTGATGCTCACCCTCGCATCGTCGGCCAGCACGGTGCCGTCGGTGCTCGCCACTACGCCGGAGGTGTCGAATATCCTGCTGTGGTCCTCGGGTTCCGCGTCGTCGCCACGGAGAAGAGGGATGATGTGACGGCCCGGCGCGACACCATCCGCGAATGCTGCGGCTGTCCAAGCAACCGCGTCACAGTGCAGCGTGTCGGCAGCAGGGATGTGCCACGCTCCACGCACATATCCCTAGCCCGCGTCGGCCTCCACCCACTCCATGGGCAGCTGCAGCCGAAGCGAGGTGGACAGCGCGCAAACTGCACGCCGCTCTCCTTCTTCTGCGGGCCGAACGAGACGGCGAGGCCGCGCCCACCTCGCAGGGCCGTGCGGCGCAAGCGCCATCCATGGGGCGACACGGCGTCTGGTGCCAAGTCTGAAACGGGCGCCGGCTTGGGCCCATGGACCTTGAGCCAAAGTGGCTTGAGCCAAAATGGCTACGGAGCCTGGAAAAAGAGGGAACTGAGTACATAGGATGAGGAGGAGGAGGAGGAGGAGGAGGAGGAGGAGGAGGAACAGGAGGAGGAACAGGAGGAGGAGGAGGAGGAGGAGGAGGAGGAGGAGGAAGCCGGTGAACAGGAGGATGAGCACGAGGACAATGAGGAGGATGAAAAAGGAGGACGAGGACGAACAGCAGCAGCAGCAGGATCTGGAGTGGAAGGAATGGGGGCAGGGCCCCCCCAGCGCCACCTGGCTGGTCACGAGCGCGGGCGCCGGCGCCGGCCCAGGCCCTGGCTCCTGCCGCGGAGGGGAGCCGCGTCCGCCCCACGGGGGGAGGCACGTCCTGCTCATATTCCTCATCCTCCTCCTCCTCCTCCTCCTCCTCCTCCTCCTCCTCCTCCTTCTCGTCCTCCTCCTCCTCATCATCATCACCTTCATCACGACCACCATCATCATCAGCATCACCACCGTCATCATCATCATCATCATCATCATCATCATCAGCAGCAGCATCATCATCACCATCATCGTCATCATCATCATTATCACCAACATCATCATCATCATCATTATTATCATCATTATCATCATCATTATCATCAGCATCATCATCATCATCGTCATCATCATCATTACCACCAACATCATCATCATCATCACCACAACCATCACCACAACCACCGCCATCATTATTCTCATCATCATCATCAGCATCATCATCATCATCATCATCATCATCATCCGCCTCATCATCTTCATCAGCTTCAGCATCATCAGCAGCATCAGCATCATCCGCATCATCATCAGCATCATCATCATCTAACCACCACTGTCATCATTGTAATCAGTATCATCATAATCAGCATCGTGACCTCCACCACCATCATCATCATCAGCATCATCACCACAAGCACACAAGCATGATCATTACCACCACGATGATCAGCAACATCGTCATCATCCCCGTTCCCCTCCTCCTCCTCCGCCTCCTCTTCCTCCTCATAATCCTCACCATCATCGTCACCACCACCACAACCACCACCACCACCACCACCATCATCATCATCAGCAGCAGCAGAAGCAGCAAGCATAATCAGCATCATCACCATCGTCATCACCACCACCACCATCATGAATATTAACATGATCGTCATCATCAGCGTCAGCATCAGCATCATCATCAGCATCATCATCATCACCCACACGATCATCCTCATCCTCATCCTCATCATGATCATCATCGTCACCGTCATCATCATACGCATCAGCATCAGCTTCAGCATCGTCAGCATCAGCAACTTCAGCAAGGGCGTCATTATAAGCATCACAGCCTCCTCCATCGCCGTCATCGTCATCATCAGCGTTATCACCATGAACATCGCCAACCTCATCACCAGCATCATCATCATAACCAGCATCGTCATGTCCACCACCACCATACTCATCATCATCATCATCATCATCATCATCATCATCACCATCATCATCATAACCACCATCATCATCACCACTACAATCATCATCATCATCATCATCATCATCATCATCATCATCATCATCATCATCACCACCACGATCATCAGCATCATCGTCATCATCGCTCCCTTCCGACTCCTCCTCCTTCTTCTCCTCCTCTTCCTCCTCATGGTCCTCCTCCTACTCCTACTGGTCCTCCTCGTCCCCCTTCTCCCCTCCTGCTCGTCCTCCACCTCCTCCTCCTCTTTTGAGCAGGGGCCGACCGTCCCAGCATTCCTATAGTCCTACCACGAGATGTTCTTAGAACACAAAAATGTTCTAAGAACAAAAACAATGTCCTTAGAACATAAGCCCGATGTGTTCAAACAAGACAGACTCCGCCAGAAATGCTCTAAGAACATTTCGTGGAAGCTACAAACGGTTCTTAGAACATTGTTTGGTAGGGCTACAGGCGAGCCAGGACGCTCCGCCACTGCTTGACTGTTCCTCCTCCTCCTCCTCCTACTCATGCATTCCTCCTCCTTCTCCTCCTCATCCTCCTCTCCCTCCTCCTTGTCTACTTCCTTCTCCTCGATTCCATTCCATTCCATTCAATTTCTCCTCCTCCTCCTCCTATTCCTCCTCGACCTCTTCCTCATCTTCCTCCTCCTGCTCCTGCTCCTGCTCCTGCTTTTCTCCTCCTCCTCCTCCCCCTCCTCCTCCGACCCCGCCCCCTTCTCCTCCCCCTCCTCCTGGTCGTCCTGCTCCTCCTGCCTCGAGCCCCTGCTTGGCGCTGGGCCTCGGCGAGGCGGCGGGCCTCCGCCGGGCGCGCGGCCTGGGCGCGGCGCCGGGCCCCCGCGCGGCGCTCGGCCTCGGAGGGGCGGCGGGCCTCCGCCCGGCACCCGGCCTCGGGGCGCCACCCGTCCTGCGCCTGCGCAAAGGGCTCCTCCTCCTCCTCCTCCTCCTCCTCCTCCTCCTCCTCCTCCGCCCTCCTCGTCCTCCTCCTCCTCCTCCTCCTCCTCCTCCTCCTCCTCCGCCCTCCTCCTCCGCCTCCTCCGCCCTCCTCCTCCTCCTCCTCCTCCTCCTCCTCCTCCTCCTCCTCCTCCTCCTCCTCCTCCTCTCCCTCCTGGCACCGATAACCTGGCCTGGTATGAGCACGGGCGCCGCCGCGCTACAGTCGGGCCGCTGAAAGAAGGAACGCTAAATGAGGAACGAGGCCCCTTCTTGGCCCTGTAGGCGCCTCCGTGCTCCCAGGAGGGCAAGAGGAAGAGCACTGGAGGAACCTAAGGAACATCGAGCCCCTTCCGAACCCAAACTGTTCCTTATTTCAACGTGTTGATTGTAAGGGCTGTGACCCGGTTGGTCTGGACATCGGCATGGGCCTCGTCGTAGAAGCGCATCGCCGGGGCAGAAGAGATGTGGCGCATCTTGTTGCAGGCGTCATCAAGGTCGATCAGTTGGGTTTTGATGGCCGAGGACACGAGGCCACGCTTGAACAAGTCCGCTCTGCCTGCGCCAGTCCACGGGGCTGGTCGGCAAGCACCGCGGCTGTGAAGCGCAGCTGATTGCCATGTAGATCCACGAAGATGAGATACGGATCCATGGGGAAAACTGGGGGACTGGAGAATCGCGTGCGGCTGTTCAGAACCTGCCGTACTGAGCCAAAGATGGCAACGGACTCCTCCTCCTCCTCCTCCTCCTCCTCCTCCTCCTCCTCCTCCTCTTCCTCCATCAACTCCTCCTCCTCCTCCTCCTCCTTCTCCTCCTCCTCTCGTTCCTCCCTCTTCTTCTCTTGTATTTCCTCTCGCCGTGTAATTAACCCCTCCCCCAGGCCCCATTCCCCGCCCAACATCCTCGGAGAGGTCCGGAGCGCCCGCGAGGCTCGAATAGCCGGCCCAGCACCCTAGCGCGAGCAGCCCCGCCATCACGGCAAAGCCGATGGCCTGCCTGCGGCCGGAGCATGGCGGGCGGATCCTCCTCCTACTCCTCCTCCTCCTCCTCCTCCTCCTCCAGCTCTGACCCGTCTCACTCTCCTCCTGCTCGTCCAATACTCCTCTTCCACTGTCTCCTCCTCAGCCAACACCAGGTCCTCCTCCTTCCCGTTGTCATCACCATCGTCATCATCCTCATTCCCAACCCAATCATCATCATCGTAAGCATCATCATCAGCAGCAGCAGCATCATCATCACCAACATCATCATTACCAACAAAAGCATCAGCATCCTCATCCTCAGCCTCATCAGCAACATCAGCAGCATCATCAGTGTCGTCAACATCATCATCAGCAACATCGCCAACCAAATATATTCCTTGTCCCCCACCTGCTCCCTTTCACGTCCTCCTCCTCCTCCCCCTTCTCCTCCTCGTTACATCGTCCCTTTACTCCTCTTCCCCCCGTTCTACTCATCCTCTTTCTCCATGCCTCTGCCTCGTCCTCCTCCCGTAATATTCGTCTTCCTCGCGGTCCCGATGCCCCTGTCCTCCTCATCCTCCTTCTCCTCTTCCTCCTATTAGTACTCCTCTTCCCAATCAACATCACCATACTCATACTTATCATCATCGTCAGCATCGTCATCATTATCATCACTATTATTATTATCATCATCGTCATCAGCATCATCATCGTCATCATCGCCACCATCGCCATCAACATCAGCATCCGCATCATCATCACCGTCCTCGTCATTACGTTTCCTCGACGGCAGAGCCAAGGCACAAAGGATATACTAATCAATGTAATCTTGCAAAAAGTTCGATTCGTCGCAGAAGGCCTGCACCTCCTCAGGGCGCTCGGCGCGCGTGCCAGCCAAGGCGTTTCGCAAAGCAGGGACCCAAGCGGGCATGCTTACAAATCTGCTGCGGCCGTTTCGTCGGACTCAGAACTATCTAGGTCGGCGGGCTGCGGACATGGACGCACAGCGCCCCTGTCCGAACCTGGGGGGGCGGGGGGGAGGGGGCGGGAGCTGACAGCGAGCCTGGCAGCAGACCTCCGCTTACGAATCGTAATGCTGGGTGGACACGCTGGTGATGTGGCTGGCGCTCAGTATCTAGAGCCCTTCCGAGATCACATCCAGCCAGTGACCTACTTCGTCCTCGAGCCAGCCCGCTGGAGCCATTCCCTTGTGATGTCCTGCAATGTCCTCATTATTGAGGGCCCTTCGGATGAGCTCGCGTCCCTCCCAGGTGGATGCGCCCACAATGACCTTCATCTTCTGCGCCTCGTTTCCAGCTTGAGGTCACCCTTGTCAACTTCTGGTTCGGTGAACCCGCCCTCGGGCTGGCACTTGTCGAGGTATCATCATCGTCATCATCATCACCAATAGCAGCATCATCGTCGTCATATAATCATCATTCGCATCACCAACATCATCAGCATCGTAATCAGCATCCGCAGCATCAGTATCGTCGCCGTCGTCATCATCACCATCATCGGCATCAGCATCATCATCATCAGCATCATCAGCATCATCGTCATCGCCAGCATCATCGTCAGCAGCATCAGCATCAGCATCGCCACTATCATAATCATATCACCCGCATCAGCATCATCATCGCCACCATCACTAGCATTACCAGCACCACCATCATCATCACGATCGTAACCATATTCCTCCCCCTGAGCATCATCACCACCATCATCATCATCACCACCAACATAACCTCTGTAGCCAGTTTCGGGTTAAGGCGGCAAGTCCTGCCTGCGGCTGGCTCAGCGGCAACCCTGTCAGGGCTGTTCCGATGCCATGGAGGGGTTGTTCGCCAGCCGCGCGTGGCGGGCCTGATGGCTCAGGTAGATGGCGCTAGAGGACTTCGAGCACTGCTTGGGCTGCCCGTTCGAAGGCCTCATGGTCGCGGCTTACGCGGCCCCGAGGAGTGGTCACACCACGAGCCCAACGTGTGCTTCAACGTGCTGCGCGCTGCGCCATCTCACGGAACAGAAGGCCATCGAGTACGACAGGGAGTTGAGCATCGCCGCAACTGGCAGTTCATGGGGGTCGAACTTCTTCTGCACGGAGAGCGGCAATGAGCAGCACGGTGACGGCAGCCAGTCGGAGGGCACCCCCGCCATGGAGCATGGCGACATCACAGATCGGCTCAACGACCTGGAAGCGATGCTGTTCGACTGTTTTCCCCAACAATCCTGTGGAATTGGGTCCTCGTTTTGATGAGACGGTCCCCGCGTTCCTCCTTCCTTCCTTCCTCCTCCTCCTCCCTCCCCCCTGCGTTTCACCCACCCAGTACAGCGCTTCGTGGCCCCATAGGGAGCTCCACCGAAAGCTCCAGTGCCACCGCCCGCATGCGTCACACACCCCAATTTCGGCACACCCCTCACACGTTTCGTGGCCCCATAGGGAGCTCCACCGAAGGCCCCAGTGCCACCGCCCGCATGCGTTACCCACCTCCATTTCGGCACACCCCTCACACGTTTCGTGGCCCCATATAAGGAGCTCCACCGAAGGCCTTAGTGCCACCGCTCGCATGCGTTACCCACCCCCATGTCGGCACACCCCTCACACGTTTCGTGGCCCCATAGGGAGCTCCCCCGAAGGCCCCAGTGCCATCGCCCGCATGCGTTACCCACTACCATTTCGGAACACCTTTCACACGTTTCGTGGCCCCATAAGGAGCTCCACCGAAGGCCCCAGTGCCACCGCCCGCGTGCGTTACCCACCCACATGTCGGCACACCCCTCACACGTTTCGTGGCCCCATAGGGAGCTCCACCGAAGGCCCCAGTGCCACCGCCCGCATGCGTCACCCACACCCATTTCGGCACACCCCTCACACGTTTCGTGGCCCCACTCATAGGGAGCTCCACCGAAGGCCCCAGAGCCACCGCCCGCATGCGTTACCCACCCCCATTTCGGCACACCCCTCACACGTTTCGTGGCCCCATAATTAGGGAGCTCCACCGAAGGCCCCAGTGCCACCGCCCGCATGCGTCACCCACACCCATTTCGGCACACCCCTCACACGTTTCGTGGCCCCATAGGGAGCTCCACCGAAGGCGCCAGTGGCTGCGTTCGCATGCGCCCACTGCACCCATTTCGGCACGGCCCCAGTGGCTGCGTTCGCATGCGCCCACCGCGCCGATTTCAGCACACCTCTCACGCGTTTCGTGGCCCCATAGGTAATTCCACCGACGGCCCAAGTGGCTGCTTTCGCATGCGCCAACCGGACAATGTTTGGCACACCCCTCACACGTGTCGTGGCCCTATAAGAAGCTCCTCCGAATGCGGGGCATACAACGAGGGTACTCACAACTGCATATGGTTGGGTCCTTCGCCAGGCTAACTGTTTTCTTCGGCGCTCGCTACTGTGTCTGTCATCCATCTATCGGTCCACCGTGGACAAAATCGGGTTCCGCACCAAGGCATTGTCAAACAAAAACGATTATTGTCTGCCCGCTGGTGGCGGCAATTCTGGCTGCACAGACTACCAAGCATCGGGAGACATCCTCGAAAACCTTGGCCACACCCTCAGCAAATCGACATCCGCGCTGATGTCCAGGACGCATCCCTCTGGGTAACCTCTAAACAGTCTCCAGGCGGCCCGCGGCTTTGCGGCGGCTTCCTGCTTCCCGGCTGCACGCCACCGCGAGGCAAGCTCGACGCCGGCAACATGGCGATGCTCGAGGCGGAGGTCAATGCATAGGAGCCAGACGTCAAGACCACTGCGGGCCAGGTGCTCGCGCGCGAGTTCGAAGACGGCCCCAAGGAAATGACTGAGAAGGAGGTGATCGATGACTCTGCCAGCGTTGCTCTTCGCACCGCCTCGTGGGAGGTCCAGCCGCAGGGCAAGCTCGAGCGATCCGAGCAGAGGGACGTGAAGTTCGAGGACGGCTCAGAGGAGGTGATCGAGAAGGCAGCGTTCGAGGACATCGAGGAGAAGACCAAGAAATTCGAGGACGGCTCCAAGGAGATGATCGAGAAGGCGGTGTTCGAGGATCTTGCCCCGTGAGCCCTGCGCACCACCCCAATGGAAGCCCAACCGCAGGGCAATTTCGAGCACGGCTCCAAGGAGAAGAACGAGCAGTTCGAGGACGGCTCCGAGGAAATGATCGAGAAGGTTGTGTTCGAGGACATTGTCACGCTTGCTCTACGCAATGCCCTTTTAGAGGTCCAGCCGAAGGGTAAGCTCGAGCTCGGCTCCGAAGAGCAGAACGAGAAGTACTTCGCGTGGAAGCCGAAGGAACGGCTCTTCCCGGGCTACAGTGACCAGAAATCAGACTCGGGCACTGGAGGCGGCCTGCTGCTCTCGCTGGTGCCCGCCTTCCCGAGCCTCGAGAAGGTGGACTGCGCGGCCGTCGAGTAGGTCGACGGCATCGAGACGGAGTGCGGCGGCACGATGAAGATCAAGAAGGCTGTGCAGAGTACCCTCCACGGACAGCTGCAGGAAGGGCATCGCCACACAAAACCTGATGGCGGACCAGGCCGAGTCGAACGCGAAGCGCGGCCTCGAGAACGACTGCAACTTCAACGTGTGCGGCTTCCTTCAGGAAGAGACGCCTCTGAAATGCGATCAACAGCTGAAGACGGAGTAAGCAGTACAGGATACCCTCCTCTGTCTGCACAGCCCTGGCCTGACGTGTGATTCAATTCAGGTCATGCGCACGGAGTTGGATAAAACCCCCATCAAATCCTGGCCGGCGGCTGAGGCGCGCGCCGACGAGTTTTCTGTTTCCTGGGCTCTCGGTTTCCTGGTTCTCTTAGGTCCGCGGTCCATGGGTCGTCTCCGCGGGGCTCCTGGTTTCGATTCGTGGTCGTCGGGCTTCCTGGGGTCGGGCCGTCCCCGCAGGGGTGGGGCTTGCGCCCTCCGAGATCCCCTCCTGGGATCTCGGATAGTTCACGCCCCTTTCACGTGCTTTGCTGACATGCGTGCACGGCTCGCGCGTGGCACCGATTCGATTATATCTTGGGCCCCTCGGCTCCACACCGCAGGGGAACAGCATCATCAGCATCATCATAAGCAGCAGCAACAGCATCATCATTATCAGCATCATCATCATCATCATCATCATCATCATCATCATCATCATCATCATCATCATCATCATCATCATCATCATCATCATCATCATCATCATCATCATCATCATCATCATCATCATCATCATGATCATCATCATCATCATCAGATCAGCATCATCAGCATCATCATCATCATCATCATCAGCATCAGCATCATCATCACCATCACCATCATCATCACCATCACCATCACCATCACCATCACCATCACCATCATCCTCATCCTCATCCTCATCCCAATCCTCATCCTCATCCTCATCGTCATCCTCATCATGATTTTGATCATGATCATGATCATGATCATCAGCATCAGCATCAGCATCAGCATCAGCATCAGCATCAGCATCAGCATCAGCATCAGCATCAGCATCAGCATCAGCATCATCATCATCATCATCATCATCATCATCATCATCATCATCATCATCATCATCATCGACATCATCGAAAGAACGTGTTCTACCGCTGCGTGGGGGTTCACTGGGGGTTCCAAACCCGTCCCCCCCCCTCGAAAACCGGGGGGGGTCACTACCGGTTCGACCCCCCCCCCCCAAGTCCATCATGAAAAGGGGGGAAGGGGGGGGTCACTACTGGTTCGAACCCCCCCCCTCGAAAACCAGGGGGGGGTCACTACCGGTTCGAACCCCCCCCCAGTCCATCATGAAAAGGGGGGGGGGTCACTACTGGTTCGAACCCCCCCCCCCCCTCGAAAACCGGGGGGGGTCACTACTGGTTCGAACCCCTTCCCCCCCCCCCCCTCGAAACGGAGGGGGTCACTGCCGGTTCGACCCCCCCCCCAGTCCATCATGAAAAGGGGGGGTCACTACTGGTTCAAACCCCCCCCCCTCGAAAACCAGGGGGGGGTCACTACCGGTTCGAACCCCCCCCCCAGTCCATCATGAAAAGGGGGGGGGTCACTGGTTCGAACCCCCCCCCCCCTCGAAAACCGGGGGGGTCACTACCGGTTCGAACCCCCCCCCCCCTCGAAAACCAGGGGGGGTGTCACTACAGGTTCGAACCCCCCCCCCTCCCTCGCCGCCGGCAAACGATGCCCGCTCCTCAAGACACATGGAGAATGGTGGGGATGTTGGAACATTGGTGGGAACGGTGGTGGTGGGGACAGTGGTGCGGGGACAGTGGGACAGTGGTGCGGACAGTGGTGGGGACGGTTGTGGTGGGGACAGTGGTGAGGGGACAGCGGGACAGTGGTGGGGACAGTGGGACAGTGGTGGGGACGGTAGTAGTGGGGACAGTGGTGAAGGCGGTGGTGAGGACAGTGGTGGGGCAGTAGTACAGTGGGGAGAGTGGTGGGGACAGTGGGGATAGTGGGACAGTGATGGGGACAGTGGGGACGGTAGGACAGCACAGTGGGAAAGCGGCGGGGACAGTGGGACAGTAGTGGGAACAGTGGGGACAGTGGGACAGTGGTGGGGACCGTGGGGAAAGTGGGGAGAGTGTGACCGTGGTGAGACAATGGTGGGGAGAGTGGGGACAGTGAGACACGGGTGGGGGGCACTGGTGGGGACAGCGGGGACAATGGTGGGAACTGTGGGGATCGTGGGACAGTGGTGGGGACAGTGGTGGTGGGGACAGTGGTGTGGGGACAGTGGGAATGTGGTGGAAACAGTGGGACAGTGGAGGGTACAGTGGTGGTGGCGACAGTGGTGAAGGCGGTGGCGAGGACGGCGGTGGGATAATGGGACAGAGGTGTAGTAGGGACAGTGGTGGGGACAGTGGTGGGAACAGTGGGACAGCTCAGTGGGACAGCGGCGGGGACAGTGGGACAGTGGGACAGTGGGGACAGTGGTTGGGGCCGTGGAGAAAGTGGGGAGAGTGGAACCGTGGTGGGAACAGTGGTGGGGACAGTGGGGACAGTGCGACAGTTGTGGGGGCACTGGTGAGGACAGTGGTGACGGTGGTGGGAACAGTGGGGACAGTGGTGGTGAGGACAGTGTTGCTGGGGACAGCAGTGGGGTGGGGGATGTGGTGCGGACGGTGGTAGGGACCGAGAGTTGCGTGCTGGCGGTGAGCGTGGGGGGGGGGGAGGGGTTTCGAACCGGTAGTGACCCCCCCCGGTTTTCGAGAGGGGGGGGTTCGAACCGGTAGTGACCCCCCCCGGTTTTCGAGGGGGGGGGGTTCGAATTGGTAGTGACCCATCCCGGTTTTCGAGAGGGGGGGGGGGTCGAACCGGCAGTGACCCCCTCCGTTTTCGAGGGGGGGGAGGGGGAAGGGGTTCGAACCAGTAGTGACCCCCCCAGGTTTTCGAGGGGGAGGGGGGGTTCGAACCAGTAGTGACCCCCCGGTTTTCAGGAGGGGGGGGGGGGTGCTCGAACCGGTAGTGAACCCTCCGGTTTTCTGGAGAGGGGGGGGAAGCGGGGGGAGTTTGCCGGGGGGTGGGGTGGGGGTTCCAGCAGGGGGGGGGATTTTCGGAGGGGGGGGGGACCCCCGGGTTCTGGAGGAAGAGGGGGGGAATTTTCCATAGTAAAGCGGCGGTGGATCACGCTCTCTCACATCATCATTGTAATCATCATCATCATCATCATCATCATCATCATCATCATCATCATCATCATCAGCAGCAGCAGCAGCAGCATCATCATCATCGACAGCATCATCATTATCCTCCTCATCCTCATCTTCATTAACATCCTCTTTATCCTCAGCCTCATCACCACCATCATCACCAACACCACCACCACCAGCATCATCATCATCAGCAGCATCATTACCATCAGCATCAGCAACATTATCGTCTTCGTCTTCGGTGTCAACAACATCAGCATAATCATACATTACCACTGATACTCTATATCATCAGCAGCAGCAGTAACATCACCATTGTCCGTAGCATCAGCATCATCTTCATGCTCACCATCATGATCATTATGATCATAATCATCATAATCAGCATCATGATCATAATCATCATAATCAGCATCAGCATCAGCATGATCTTCATGCCATCAGCATCATAATCAGCATCATGATCATACTCAGCATCAGCACCATTATCATAATGATCATTATCCTCATCCTCATCCTCGCCATCCTGCTCGTCATCACCATAATGATGAACATCAGAAACAGCATCAATATCATTAGCACCAGTATCATCATCAAAACCGTCCCTATCACCATCATCAACATCATTACCATCATCATTCTCAGCAGCGTCATCATCAATATCACCACCAACATCATCATCACCATAATCATCACCGCCATCATCAACGTCATCATGATCACCATCATCGCATCATTATCATTTCATCATCATCGTCATCATCATCATCAACATCATCATCATCATCATCATCATCATCATCATCATCATCATCATCATCATCATCATCGCCATCACCACCAATTCGCGGGTCGAGCAACGTTTCATTCCCGTCAACGAAATGATGCATACTGGTCAAATAAATATGTCTGGTCAGAATAATGATTCCCGGCCCCCTAGGCGCGATCCGTGTGAGGGGTGTGCCACACTTGTCCAGCCAGCCGACCAACCAGCCAACCAGCCCGTCCTGGTGCATTGTTTGAGGATGTCGCACTCCGCTAGGCCAAGATTAAATTTCGTGACCCAAAATGACGGCGGGGCGGGGGAACGGAGGAGTGTGACGGAATGGAATGGACTGGACGGAATGGGATGGAATCAAGGGGCCCAAGGACACACAAATGAATACACACAAATAAAAGGATCCCCCATATTTTCAAATATTCTCTGGGTTTTTGTCTTCCCGCCCAATTCCCATATTTTCCCATATTTCGTGAGGATCGACGATTCATTGTGTCTGTGTTGTTTCCCCTTTCTGATGGAAGGGAGGAGTGGGCGGGATGGAATGTCGTGAAATGGAATGGAATGGAATGGAGTGGGAGGCGGGCGCGGAGGGGCGAGCGGGCGCTTTGGCGGGCGGGCGGGCGTGCAGACGTGCGGGCGGGCGAACTGTGTTGCGTTGCATTTGCGTGGCACTGCATTGCGTTGCATGTGCTGCGACTTGCATAGCACTGCCCTGCACTGCACTGAATCCTGTTTCGTTGCATTGCGTTGCACTGCGCTGCATTGCATTTGCAATACGTTGCATTGCAATCAATTGCGAAGTGGGGGGGAGAGGAGAGAGGGGGGAGGAGGGAGGAGGGAGGAGGGGAGGGGGAGGAGGGAGGAGTAGCACATTACATTGCAGTGAGGAGGAAGGAAGGGGGAGGCGGGGAGGGGGAGGAGGGAGGAAGCGGGAGGGAGGAAGGAGGATGCGGCATGGAGGAGGGAGGAGGATGAGGGAGGGAGAACGACGAGGAGGAGGATAGGATAGTATTTGTTGTTCGCCTCCTTGGCCCTTGTCATCGTCGTCGTCGTGGCAAAATGTGCGTGTTCGGCCCCACGGCGCTGCTACGTGACGCGTTGCTTTGCATTGCATTGCGTTGCAATGAATTGCGTTGCGTCCTGCTGCGTTGTGTGGCATTGCACTGCGTTGAATTTATATTGCGTTTGCAATACGTTGCAGTGCAATAAATTGCCGGCAAGTGGGAGGAGGACAGGAGGGAGGAGAAGGGAGAACGGTAGAGGAAGAAGGAGATGTGAGGAGGGAGGAGGGGGGAGGGGAGGGGAGGGGAAGGAGGGAGGAAGTGAGAGGAAGGAGAGAGGAGGAAGGATGGAGGAGGGAGAAGGGAGGGGGGAGGAAGAAGGACGAGGATAATAAGATAGAATTGTTGTTCGCATCCCTGGCCCTCGGCATCGTCGTCATCGTCGTCGTTCCCCGCGCGTCAGCGCGGCCTGCAGGACACGCCGGAAAGTCCCAAGGGGTCAGCGCCTCCGCATGGGTTTTGCAAATCGAGCTGCGGGTGGGTGGGTGGGGTGATCGCGCGACCGGTGGAGTTGACAACTCACTAGTGAGCACTGGTTAGTGGCACCACGTATATCTCACCACATCGATTGCACCACATAGGCTGCACAACAGCTATTGCCAGAAGCAAACAGTTTGGGGCCCACGCTGGCTGCCATGTGCTGCAATGAGGGAATTGCACATTGCTGTTCTTGTTGATAAGCCAGTACGCGTGCAGTTGCTGCATCTGACAGGGATGAAAGAGGGGGCGGCAAGGGAACCCCGTGGGATGGTCTGAGCTGATACTTCAGAGAAACCATGGGGCAGAGTCAAACTTAAATTTCAGTGTCCCAGAGGGCTGTCGATGAGTCTGGGGGCGGGGGGGGGGGGGGGGCGAGTCGATGTTCCTGCCAGAGTTAGGTCGGGCCTGTCCCCCTACAGGGGGGCTTTGGGATGAAAAGTCAAAACCAAATGCCCCCCAAAATACTCCCAAATGGTCAGAAGGAGCTCAAGCATCGTCCCCAGACTATTGCTGTACTACTCTTGCATGTTCCTCCTGTAGAGGGACAGGCCCGATTCTCATGCTGGACAGGAGAACCTGCGCGCGGCGGCGACGGGGCGGCAACCGGGCGGCCACGGCGGCAACACATCCGCCAGGCCGACGCGCGGGCTCCGACGGCGGGCGGCGGCGGGCGGCGGCGAGGAGGGAGGCGGCGACGGGGCGGCGACGGCGGCGACTGCGCAGCCGCAGGACCGCCAACGGCAGGCCCAGGCGACGGGAGACGATGGGGCGGAGGCGGGGCGGCGGGGGCAGCCGCCAGACCGACGCGCAGGCCCAGTTCTTTGGACAACAGGTGAGAATCCCTAAGTGCAAGCACTGGTTGGGGAATATGTCATCTCTCTCTCTATATATATATATATATATATATATGCAGACGAATATACATATATATAGACTGAGAGAGAGAGAGGAAGGGATAGAAATAACTAAACAAAACACATAGCGGGAGAGAGAGAGAGAGAGAAAGAGAGAGACGGCGGGGGCACCCCGGACCCACCTGTGAAGGCCCAGGTGGATATCAAACCCCCTGGTCTCAGCAACCGGTGGTCGTCGCAGTGGGCGTGGCCTGTTGTACCCACGCTCAAGGCCTCGGACAAAAATAGCGAACACGCTTGCCACACTCATCTGTCATCACTCCCCACCTCCCCCCAATGTTCAAAGTTGGCGGTGGGTCCGATGAGTTGCACCTCGACCGCAGTCTCCCCCGCGAGTGCAAATTTGAGTTTGGGGGGCAGAGGGGTGTTCAATAATTGTTTCCCTCTACCGACCGACACTCGTCCAAAATCCAGCGGGTAAAGCCGTAACGGAAGTACTGCTCTCAGCTCATGGCAGTGGTCGTAGTCGTGGAGGCACGAATGGTCGCTGTTCAGAAAATGAAAGACGCTTCTGGGTCACATGATCGATGCCGCTCTGTTGGCCCAAGTCTTCTCAGTCACAGCATCCGCCCAACCAAATGTATCACTGTAATGTGAACCAGCAGCGTGGCCGAAATCAACCGCTAACAGTTGACATGCATGTCGGGGAGCACTGCGGCTGACAGCCGAACGGAACCAGCAACGCTACATGGATCGGCGTCCTCTTTACCAACATGGCCGTTACAATCAGGACCAGTTCGAAAAGCACGTCCGCGATCAGAAGGAGTGTGAGCATCCGAGCAGCATCATGTGTCTATCTAGCATCACTGGGAACAAACATGCCTTCAATAAATCACCGTGGTGCTTCCCGTTGGCGTCTGCTCGTCGGATGCTCGCTGTCGCGAACGGCGTAGCATCGTCGCTGTCATTACAAGTATTATCATCCTCAAGCTCATCCTTGCACCATCACCACCATTATCACCAACACCAGCGCGATCGCCATCACCGTCACCAATATTAACATCAGCATCGTCAACATCGTCTTCATGTTCAACATCATCACCATCACCGTCCATCCCCCCTCCTGTCTACTCAGGTGAGGTGCGCACAAAAGGCTGCCTGCCGTAACCCATGTCCACGGGCCGCTCTTCCGGGGCGTCCGGCATGCAGTCGCCCTTGAGCATGGGCGGCGCGCAAGGTGTAGTTTCGGCCAGGGTTGCTCGTGGCAAACCGATCAATGTCTTCCCCAGATCACGGTGATATTCGGGGGCGCGCAACAATGGATTAGCGATCCATGGATTTGGCGCGCGGTCGACTGATCCATGGATCGGGGGAGGTGCCCTCCCCACAATGCGGCCGGTGCCGCCTCGCTCGGCGGCGGAAATCCGCCATTTCCCATGGAAACGGGACCCGTCGCTAATCCACGCCCCCGTAATCCATGTCTGCGATCGCCCGAGACAGCAGCCTTGCCGACTCTGCGCCGCGCTGGAAGAGCACGGCAAGTGACCCCGGGTGATCGGAGGGCGCAAAGGCTGCTCATGCTGCTGCCCCCCTCTGTCCCTCCCTCTGTCGCCGACGCCGCCTCCTGCGCCCATCGGAACTCCGGCGGCCGCCCAGGAGGGGCCCGGCAATCAGCGGCGGAGTTTGTTGTGACCCGTCCCGACGTTCAGGAGCCCATGCCCCGAAAGCTGGGCACACGCGAAACTGAATCAGGGATCCGTGGATCTGGCGCGTGGGTGCCAGATCCACGTCAGGAGGTGACGTGTGAGCGGCAGTGTCCTCTGCGAGGCCCACACTGCAACATAACCTGTGTCCAACCTCCTCCTCCTCCTCGACCACCTCCTCCTCCACCACCTCCTCCTCCTCCTCCTGCGACGAACCTGTCGACATGCATGCCCTCGCGGTCTGGGTGACGAAGCGCGATCCCATGGATGCGCGGTCGAGCGGACACATTCGGGCCGAGCATCCGCGCAGTGCCGCCCCGTATCCACGAGGTCGCGGCCGAAGGAGGTGGACCGCGAGACCGTGGACATGGAGACGGTGATGAAGCGTTTGCTCGGCGCGTCGCGGCGGCTCCCCCTGCGACACGCCATCCTTATGGGGACGGGAGGGCTGGGACACGCTCGGACCCCAGAAGCTTGGGGACCGGGACGCGCACAGTGCCGCGCCCCAAACCGGTGGGCCAACACAAGCTGCACGACAGGTTGAGCCAGCGTTGCTGACCGCAGGTCTTCCGCCCAAGCACTCCCTTCACGCCATGAGCTCCGGCGGGAG
Source organism: Prorocentrum cordatum (assembly GCA_963575745.1). Classification (NCBI taxonomy): domain Eukaryota; class Dinophyceae; order Prorocentrales; family Prorocentraceae; genus Prorocentrum; species Prorocentrum cordatum. The sequence goes on from CAUYUJ010001170.1 coordinate 411,858, forward strand.
CGGGAAGCGGTTTCTACCACCACCACCACAAGTAGGAGGGAGAGAGGGTCCTCCTCCTCCTCCTAAGTAAGAGGGAGAGAGGGTCCTCCTCCTCCTCCTCCTCCTCCTCTTCTTCTTCTTCTTCTTCCTCCTCCTCCTCCTCCTCCTCGCCCTCCACCTCCTCCCCCCTCCAACATATGGTGGTGGTGGTGGAAAAACCAGGCCCATCGGATGGTGCAGGGTCGAGCTGGAGCGTGCCCGCGCGCCCCGAGGAGGGGCGCCAGGCCCCCTGCTGCTCCAGGGCAGCGTGCCCCCCTCCCCCCCCCACACCACGCCCCCCACTCACCCTTCCCCCGCGGCCCCCCCACATTTAGGTCGTGCATGTTTCCATGCAAAGGGATTCTGAGGCGAAAAATTGAAAATACCCCAATATGAAAAATACACCCAAAAAAGACCTCCCCAAAATACCCCAAAAACACGAACAACAAATCTTCCCTTATGTTTGAAGACTCCTCCGATAGAGGGACAGGTCCGACTCAACCCCACACGCAGCCCTCCTCCCTGACCCTCCCTGCCTCATGCCGCCCCCCCTCTTCCACTCCCTCCCTCCCTGCTGCCTGCCCCACCCCCTCGCAGCCTGTCCTCTCTTCTACGTCTTGCAGCTCCTGGCTGCGTGGAGCAGGCCAGACGTTAGGATCTGCAGTTGAAGCCATCAATACCCAACCCTTGGCGAATGGCGCGGCTGACGAGGCTCGGTGAGGCTCCGCAATCGAGTTCCAGATCGAATCGAGCCGAGCGACGAGAATACCCTCGGCACCCACGTATCAGGGGAGCCAAAGAAACATAACATGAAGAACAATAATACCAAAATTCGCCGGCCCCCTTGCGGGACCATCAGGCTGCGAAGATTAGGCTTGCAGCTCCCTGTGCCAGTTGCAGCTTCCAGTTTCCACTGTTACAGTCCTGCTTTCTGCTTCCTTACTGTTAACTGTTGCTGAACGCGCGAGGGGGGGGGGGGAGCCAAAAAGCGGTCTTTTCAGCGTCCCCGAATCGCATTGTCTGAATTCCCAGAGGGTCGTGGGACACGTGAAAATACATAAAATTCGCGTCCCCGAGGCCATACACCCGGAGTAAAGTACTCCATATTCGCGTCCCCGAGGCCATAAACTTTCGTAGATGATGCAATGTTCGCGTCCCAGAAGCCATAAACCCTCGCAAATTACCTTATATCCGCGTCCCCGAAGCCCTCGTAAATTATGCTAACGGAGTTCCCCACATAAAGATGTTACGGGGTTCCATTGCTTCTTGTCTGCGCTCTGGTGGGGCCTCCCTGGAGGGGTGGGAGGGGAACGAAACCTGATGAATAATATGGTGTGCGAATACCCTGCCCGCTCTGGTGGGGCCTCCCTGGAGGGGTGGGAGGGGCACGAAACCTGATAAATAATATGGTGTACGGATACCCTGCCCGCTCTGGTGGGGCCTCCCTGGAGGGGTGGGAGGGGCACGACACCTGATAAATAACATGGTGTGCGAATACCCTGCCCGCTCTGGTGGGGCCTCCCTGGAGGGGCGGGAACGGCACGAAACCTAATAATAAAATATGGCGTGCGAATACCCTGCCCGTTCTGGCGGGGCCTCCCTGGAGTGGCGGGAGGGGCACGAAACCTGATAAATAACATGGTGTGCGAATGCCCTGCCCGCTCTGGTGGGGCCTCCCTGGAGGGGTGGGATGGGCAGGATACCTGATAAATAACATGGTGTGCGAACACCCTTCCCGCTCTGGTGGGGCCTCCCTGGAGGGGTGGGAGGGGCACGAAACCTGATAAATAGCATGGTGTGCGAATACCCTGCTCGCTCAGGCGGGGCCTCCCTGGAGGGATGGGTGGGGCAGGAAACATGCTAAATATCATGGTGTGCGAATACCCTGCTCGCTCAGGCGGGGCCTCCCTGGAGGGGTGGGAGGGGCACGAAACCTGATACATAACATGGTGTGCGAATACCCTGCCCGCTCTGGCGGGGCCTCCCTGGAATGTTGGGAGGGGCGCGAAACCTGATAAATAACATGGTGTGCGGATACCCTGCCCGCTCTGGTGGGGCCTCCCTGGAGGGGTGGAGGGGCACGAAACCTGATAAATAATATGGTGTGCGAATACCCTGTCCGCTCTGGTGGGGCCTCCCTGGAGGGGTGGGAGGGGCACGAAACCAGATAAATAACATGGTGTGCGAATACCCTGCTCGCTCAGGCGGGGCCTCCCTGGAGGGGTGGGAGGGGCACGAAACCTGATAAATAACATGGTGTGCGAATACCTTGCTTGCTCAGGCTGGGCCTCCCTGGAGGGGTGGGAGAGGCACGAAAACTTATAAATAACATGGTGTGCGAATACCCTGCTCGCTCAGGCGGGGCCTCCCTGGAGGGGTGGGATGGGCAGGATACCTGATAAATAACATGGTGTGCGAACACCCTTCCCGCTCTGGTGGGGCCTCCCTGGAGGGGTGGGAGGGGCACGAAACCTGATAAATAGCATGGTGTGCGAATACCCTGCTCGCTCAGGCGGGGCCTCCCTGGAGGGATGGGTGGGGCAGGAAACCTGATAAATATCATGGTGTGCGAATACCCTGCTCGCTCAGGCGGGGCCTCCCTGGAGGGGTGGGAGGGGCACGAAACCTGATAAATAACATGGTGTGCGAATACCCTGCCCGCTCTGGCGGGGCCTCCCTGGAGAGGTGGGAGGGGCACGAAACCTGATAAATAATATGGTGTGCGAATACCCTGCTCGCTCAGGCGGGGCCCCCCTGGAGGGGTGGGAGGGGCACTAAACCTGATAAATAACATGGTGTGCGAATACCCTGCTCGCTCAGGCGGGGCCCCTCTGGAGGGGTGGGAGGGGCACGAAACCTGATAAATAACATGGTGTGCGAATACCCTCACGGGGCACGGAAATAACATGGTGTGCGAATACCTGGCTCGCTCAGGCAACTGGAGGGGTGGGAGGGGCACGAAATGATACACATGTGCGAATACCCTGCTCGCTCAGGCGGGGCCTCCTGATAACACTGCTCGAGGGGTGGGAGGGGCACGAAACCATGTAAATAGTATGGTATTCCGATACCCTCCTCGCTCAGGCGGGGCCTCCCTGGAGGGGTGGGAGGGGCACGAAACATGTAAATAAGTATGGTGTGCGATACCCTCCTCGCTCAGGCGGGGCCTCCCTGGAGGGGTGGGAGGGGCACGAAACCATGTAAATAGTATGGTATTCCGATACCCTCCTCGCTCAGGCGGGGCCTCCCTGGAGGGGTGGGAGGGGCACGAAACCATGTAAATAGTATGGTATGCGATACCCTCCTCGCTCAGGCGGGGCCTCCCTGGAGGGGTGGGAGGGGCACGAAACCATGTAAATAGTATGGTATTCCGATACCCTCCTCGCTCAGGCGGGGCCTCCCTGGAGGGGTGGGAGGGGCACGAAACCTGATAAATAACATGGTGTGCGAATACCCTCCTCGCTCAGGCGGGGCCTCCCTGGAGGGGTGGGAGGGGCACGAAACCTGATAAATAAAATGGTGTGCGAATACCCTGTTCGCTCAGGCGGGGCCTCACTGGAGAGGTGGGAGGGGCACGAAACCTGATACATACTATTGTGTGCGAATACCCTGCTCGCTCAGGCGGGGCCTCCCTGGAGGGGTGGGAGGGGCGCGAAACCTGATAAATAACATGGTGTGCGAATACCCTGCTCGCTCAGGCGGGGCCTCCCTGGAGGGGTGGGAGGGGCACGAAACCTGATAAATAACATGGTGTGAGGAAAGGCATGGTATGGTATGGGATGGTGGATGCATGGTATGGTATGGTAAGGTATGGTCTGGAGTGGCATGGTATTGGTATGGTATGATACAATATGGGATGGTGGAGGAAGCGAGAGGAGGAGGAGGAGGAGGAGGAGGAGGAGGAGGAGGAGGAGGAGAGGATGTTCTGGGAAAACAAGAACCCCACTCAAGATGTGGGGAATTACTTCGTAATCGCGCCCCCGAAGCCATAAACCCTGGTAAATGATTGAATGCTCACGCCCCCGAAGCCATAAATCATTGAAAACTATACCATATTCGCGTCCCCAGGGCCATAAACCTTCGTAAACTTCACCATCCTTATGTCCCCGAGGCCCAATATTTGCCCCCCGAAGCCATAACCCTGCGTAAATTGTACAATGTTTGCGTCCCCGAGGCCGCTCGTAAATTACTCAATATTCGCTTCCCCGAAGCCATAAACCATCGTAATTGACGAGATATTCGCGCCACCGAAGCCATAAACCCTCGTAAGTCAGTACTGGCCCTCGCGTGAAGACCCAGCACTGCTTCACGTCAGCGTCCAGACATCCCAACACAGTTCTGGCAAGTCCCATTCTAAGAGAGGGGGGCCGGCGGCATGGGGGCGAAGCCCTTACGGATATATCAATACAAGTGCTAATACGTGTGAGAAACATGTAAGCATACTAGTAATGATTGATCATACTAAGAAGCAGCAATAATAAAACTCAGACTAACAGTACTAATGCGAATATACGAAAATAGCAACAACAATGCGATTACGAATGCAACTAATCATACTAATACTAGACATAAAACTAGCGATCGTAAAACCATGACGACGACGACGACGACGACGACGACGACGACGACGACGACGACGACGACGACGACGACGACGACTACTACTACTACTACTACTACGACTACTACTACTACTAATAATAATAATAAGAAGAATACTACTACTACTACTACTAATAATAATAATAATAATAATAATAAAAAAATAATAATAATAATAATAATAATAATAATAATAATAAGGGGTACTACTCATGATAATACTAATAATACTGATAAGAATAATGATAATAATAACAATCACGGTTGCACTCGTACTGGTAATAATCACAATAATACTAAGGATAACACAAAGGAAAGCCCCCCCCCACACACGAAGAGCCTTGCCCTTCCCAACGTAGACGTACTTCGTCTCGACCTGAGCGAGCGGGGCGCTTGCCTCCACCCTGCCTCCTCCTGCTGCTGCCGGTGCTGCTGCCGTTGACCCCGCGCAAGCGGAACACCTCGCCGCTCGAGTTAATCAGCCTCGGTCTTGTCAGTACCCCCGAGACTGCCAAGCAAAAACCGATGCCAAGATTAAGAATGTACCATCAGAAACCGAAGGGCCCTGAAGATCGGCACCCGAGATAAGGTGATGCCGATCACAAGGATCGGAATTTGAATATGTCTCAAGCTGGTAGAGGGTCGCTCACGCCGCGCGTCCGCGCAAACCACCCCTCCCTGCCGCATCGCACTGCGTGGCCTCAGCCTCGCTGGCGCCTTCGCGGCGCCCAGGCCCGCCGCCAGCGCCGCCGACGACTCTCGGTGGTCCCCCCGTCGCCGCTGGGTCATCAGGCCTCCCTGGTCCCCCCCGCCCGCTGGTAGGCCGACGGCGGCCTCGGGCGGCCTGTTCGGGCCGCGGCGGCGGGCAGCCGCTCTCCCCGCTCCGGGGGAGGGGCCCGGAAGCCTCGCTCCTCATCCCCTGCCTCCCTCCTCCTCACGGGCGGCGATCGTATCCCCTAGGGGGCCACATGCGAGCCCTACCCTTACCCCCCACGATTTCTGAGGGGGAGGGTGGGAGCTCCCGAGAAGAGTTAACCCCACCCTCCCCCTCAGATACCGTGGGGGGCAGGAGTAGGGTTTGCATGTGGCCCCTCGGCGATCCCGTGGCTGCACGGTCGCAAGAGTACGTGCCGAGCGGGGCATCCGCGAACAGACGCCCCGTGTCCACGGGGTCGCGGCCCAGGGGTCCAACTCGCGGGGCCGTGGATACGGACATGTTTCTTGCCCGCGACCTCTTTCCTCCTCCTCCTCCTCCTCCTCCTCCTCCTCCTCTTCCTCCTTCTCCTCCGTCCTCCTCCTCCTCCTCCGCCTCCTCCTCCTCCTCCTCCTCCTCTTCCTCCTCCTCCTCCTCCTCCTCCTCTTCATCCTCCTCCTCCTCCTCCTCCTCCCGTCCTCCTCGAGCCCACGGACCAACACTCGTGCCAGGAGGGAGCTCATCGACCGGGTAGTCCCATGAAGACCTGGTCAGGGAGGGCCACTCTCCAAGCATGCCGAGGTCCGCCGCGATCGGCGGCGTGCTGCTGCTGCTGCTGCTGCTGCTGCTGCTGCTGCTGCTGCTGCTGCTGCTGCTGCTGCTTACTGGGATAGGTGCTACTCAGCAAGCGGTACGAGAAGACCGCAGTGGCAGCAGGAGACGTGAATCAGAGCTTCCAGGTCGCGTGCGGCGCTGGCATCCCAGCGAGGCTCGCGGGCAGGAGCTGAACCTCCCCCAGGAGGCTGAGGCGAAGCGAGGGGAGGTCAGGAGGGCTTGAGGAGGCCTCAGCGGGGGGCCATGGATGCTTGTGCAGGGAAGAGATCCCTCTAAGTTTCAGAGCTCTGGGGAAGAAGGGCTGGGGAGGAGGCCCCTGCAGGCGCTTGCGTGGGAGGACGACAGAGCATAGAGGGAAGACTGAAACGCTATTGCCTGCAAAGGGGGGGGGAGAAAAGGAATACTGGGAAGAGGAAGGGTAGGGGTAAGGGAATAGGGTTAAGTCGGGCCTGTCCCTCTACAGGGGGAATTTTCAAAACAAATCAACAATATGGGGACTATTGGTTGAGGATGGTTTGGCCTTTTTGGGGTATCCTAGGGTATGTTTTCTTTTTCGTAGAAAATCCCCCTGTAGGGGGACACTCCCGACATAAGAATAGGGTGAGGGATGGGAGGGACCGTACATGGACTACATATTCGAACCCTTACACATTTGAGGGAGATTCTAAATCACCCCCGCGCCCCCGACATCAATGTTGATCTCAGTACAGGCGGTGCTTTAGGGTCCGAATATTTCTGTCCACTCACGCCCCCCCCCGTCGCCACGCCATCAATATTAATTTCGGGGGGTCTGGGGGGCATCTTGGGCCACAGGATTCGAATATAATGTCCATGTACTGGAGGAGCGGCCGGGGAGGGGAGGGCATGTTGGTGAGGAGAGACAGGGGACGGGTGGGGGAAGGAGGGAAGGGGAGGGGAGAGGAGTGGGGGGAAGGAGGGAGGGGGGGAAGGGGGAGTGAAAGTGCAAAGGCGAGTTGTTTTTTCCAGCGCGATATTTTGGGAGAAGAAGGAGGGGCAAGCAGGAGGGGACCACCGCAAGAGCTCTCGGGTCACCTGTGCAGTCCGTAACGACACGCGGCAGTTATTGACCAGCGGCTTTATTTACAACAACATCCCAAAAGTAAAAAAGCACTGGCCGAATGTGCGAAGGTGAATATGTAATGGGAAAGAGAGGGGGGGAAGCGACGGAGATGAGGAGGACCAGCAGGAGCAAGCAGCATCATCAGGAGCCAGAACGGGAGCGAGAGGTAAGATGCATATCCAGAGCAGGTGTCCGCGAGGAGGCTGCGGCAAGGAGCAACCTGAAGAGAGCGTGCAGAACTCGATGCAGGCTGCAGGCCAGAGGGAAGAGGAGGGAGAGAAGGAGCGGGGAGGATCGGGCGCGCCGAAGAAAAGGGCCGGGAAGGGGGGGGTAGCGCATCATGGCCCGAGGCATGGGCGCGGACGAGAGGGGGGGGGGGCAGGGAATACACTGAAAGACGAGGGGGACGTGAAGTATGCGAGATGCCATGTCCCCAGCCACGGAATCCACACACACGCAGACACACGCACACACACAGACACGCCAGGGTTTCTGAGCTCCAGACTAGTGGGTGGATGAACTATCCGCGCTGGGCCGATTCACGACGGAGCCGAACTTACAACGCTCCATCGCAGTGGCTACGACCTGACTGGCGCCGACAAATCAGGCGCCCCAGCTTCTGAGCATCGTTTAACCGATCCCCATCCCCGGCGGCGTGGCCTGAGCCCCGTTTTTTCTCATTCGATCGAAGGGGATTGCGCATGTCGGCTACACGCAAGAGTGACCCTGGCTAAGAGTGACCTTTGGTGCGCGGCTTCTTGGGGGCCGCGGGGCGACCAAACCTGTGCCCGCACCAAAGGTCACTCCAAAGGTCACTCTCACTCACGTCTAGTCGAGCATGGGGATGGGGGTCCGCTAAACGATACTGCGCTTCGGCGTCGTCACCCGCCCGGGCTGGTCTGGGGCCCCGGCAACGTAGTCGCCCTGCCCGCTGCCTGGGGGCTCGGTGAGGCGCACGGTGGCGGCGCTGCGCGCACGCTCGGCCATCTGCACCAGTACACGCAGGCATACAGTCGGGGCGTTGACTCGGGTCGGACGTGTCCTCCTACAGGGTGATTCTGGACGAAAGGCAGAACATAGTTTAAACATTTTCACCGATAATCCAAAAATAATTGAAAATTCGTCCCCATGCTATTTTTGGATCATTTTTGAATTTGCCTCCTGTAGAGGGACGTGCCCGACTGAAACGTTGACCTAAGGAGCCGTAAATAAGGAAAGAGGCACCTTTTTCCTCATACATTAAACTTCGAGTTCCTGGTGGAATATCTCGGGAAAACCTGAGGCAAACTGATACACAAGCAGGGAACACCGAGCCCCTCCCCAACGAAAAAGGATCCTTCTGCAGCGCCCCGACTGTACACAGCCGCGAGCAAGCGAACCGACAAGCCCAATTGTGCAACCACTCACTCACAACGAAGCATCGGACCAGACAGCCAACTTGACTGACTGACTGTCTGTCCACCACCTGGGTATTTGACCAAACAATGCAAACAAGCGGGCCGTTCAACCCATACACCCACCGCGCGCACCGGGTCCACAGTCAACGAGACGAACTCGCATGTCCTCTGGACGGAGCGTACAGGATACCGCCGCGAGGTGAGCGAATGACAGCTGGCAATGTCGCCCAGAACCGACAGCGGCACTGCTGGGCAAGCAACGTCCGCCCCAAATGGGCAACGTCGACGGCGACACCGCCACCGAATACCGATCCAAGCGAACAGGAGCTGCCGTCGGTCTCGGTCCCCAGGGTCTTTCGTCTCTGTGTCGGTCAAGGGCAGGGAGAGCAAAGAAGATCGGCACCACCGCCGCCGCTGGCACCGCCGCCGCCAGGGTGTCCTCCTTGGTGGGGTGGGGCGTTCCACCTATTGTGAGGCGCCGCTCGAGACACCTCCAATCTCCACCTGCGGGAGGCATCGTGGGCCTCCTCGCTGGAGATGGCCAGCTGGTGGCGGAGTTGCCGCTTTTCGTTGCCCCGAGGATGGACAAGGCGGGGAAGCGGGTGTGCTGACCCCGCTCTCCGCTACTCGTGCGCGCGCGCCGAGCTACACTTTCAGCAACCCTGGCAGCGGCCGCCGCGTCGCGGAGGGTCAGGTGACAATCGTTGTGCTATTTCCCGGGTAACGGTCGTTACCCGGGGAGGGGGTCGGGCGGGGGGGTAACGGTAACACGGCGGCCGCGGCATGCACCCGCCAATCGCCTGCGTGCGCCACAGCATGTACGGGGGGGGGTTCAGGCCCCCCCCCAAAAACGATCGCCAGCCTCACCCAGTGGGTGGGGGGGGGGGGGGGGTTGGCCGGGGCAACGAGCGTTACCCTGGGGGAAAAAGATACAGAACAACAGAAACAAAAAAAAACGATCAACCGCTCGGGGCCCCTCCACCAGGCAACCAACCGGGCGATCAAGCGCCCAGCCCTCGTGCGCAGCCTGACCGAACCCGTCCGTGACAGGCCCCTTCCGCGACGACCTCTCCCACCCTCGAGGCTCCCCTCTGGCCGCCTGCCCACGTCCTGGAGCACGAAGGGTCGTCACGACAGGGGGTCGGTTCGATAGGCTCGGAGCCAGTCAGGTCGATGAAGCGCCCAGAGTGAAACGACTGCAGGAAGACGACACAACCGGGCATAGTTAGGTGGCAAATCATGGGAGCCTATTTCAGCACTTGTGGTCTTCGTCTTGTGCTATTTGGTGCTGTCTGGGGCGATTTAGCGTTGCTCAGCCCGGCGTGCGGTCCACGCACTGGCGGCTCATGTTACGGCAACGCCCGAGTTTCGAGGCGCGCCCGCCGCTGGCCCGCATGGACTGGAGGAAGGACTGGAGGAGGCACACGGTTTTTTTTGGTCGGCGGGGCGAGAGCGAACCTCTTCCGCTAAAGGCTAGGCGGGCTACGCACAGCTTTCGTTAGGGAGGCAGGGCACGCCTGGAGGAGGCACGCGGCGCCGCGGAAGCTCCAGAGCGCTCCAGAGCTCTCTGCAGCCGCTCCTCTCCGCCCCGCCCGCCCAGGGCGGCGGCCGGAGCAGCGCGCGGCGGCGCAGGGCACACAGCTCGCATCGCGGAGGGTTTGGGTCGCCCGGGCACTCGGGCACTGCAAATCCAGGAACTGCCTGCCTCGGAGAGGGTCGCTGCGCTCTCGCTGTGTACTCCGCGTGGTGCTAGCGTCGTGTGGGGTGCCATCTGCACGGTGGAAGCAGAGTTCGACATCAGAAAGTCGTCAGCTCCAATGCTCGAGCCGCTCCATCCCACCCACCCGCCCGCAACTTGATGGCAAAAGTCAACAGGCACAGTGACGCGAGGGCGCTTCTCGTCCGTATCCATGGCTCGGGCGGTCCAGTGCGACCGTGCTGACGACATCGGCAATGGCGACCATGATGACGGTGGTGGTGCTGATGACGAGGGCGACGACAACGGCAGTAGCAATAATGATGACGATGATGACGGCGACGATGGTGGTGGTGACTACGACGTGATGGTGATGGTGATGGTGATGATGAGGAGGAGGATGCTGATGCTGTTGTTGATGACAATGATGATGATGCTGATGCTGATACTGATGCTGATGATGGTATTGTTGATGCTGGTGACGATAAAGCAGACGATGATAATTATTGTAATGATGGTGATGCTGATGATGGTGGTGATGATGATGCTGATGACGATGAGGATGATGATGAAGATACTGATGATGATGAGGAGGAAGAGGACCATGAGAATGATGATAATGCTGGCGATGATCATCACGATGGTGCCGACTATCAGGATGAGGAAGTGCGCGGGCGCAGCAACTCTGACAGCTCTTATTGCAAAACACATGGCGCTCATGTTTACCGAAGACCTCGATTCTGAAATGCGTCGGGATCCAATTGATTTGCTATGGTTTTGACATGCGCGCGGAGACACAAGCGCATCCGGCATGGTTAAATTTGACTGAGTGGCAGAACCAGCTTCTCCTATAGAACACAGCGAGCGCGCGCAAATATTCCTGGCAGTGTTCTCACTGGGCATGCTCATGCTGACAGCGTTTGTCTAAAAGTCCGTTGGGCTGTACACTGGACATGTGCGGGCGCGTGGGGCGCGAAGGAAATCAGGTGATAGGGCTCTTACCAGACGCACTTGTTAGATCAACGCGTGCGCTCCGCACTGTACGAGCTGACGGGGATGACTGGGGGTGTCGATACCGGTCGAACTTTCAAACGAACGATCGGACAGAATGGATGGGGAAGACACTGCACGAAAAGCCGGGCACTGCAGCCAGTTACTTCACGCAAACAACTGCACTGAACACAATTTCACACATCACATGGCCCTGCGAGGGAGATATTCAGATCCGCATCCTGGAAACAGAAAGTCCAGCTGGCTCTGCCCCGCAA
>CAUYUJ010001170.1:428447-475947 GCA_963575745.1 Prorocentrum cordatum
TACCTTGTCATATGTCTTATCTTATCTTATCATATATTGTGGTATCTTATCTTATATTGTAGTATCTTATCTTGTCTTGTCTTATCTGGTGATTATCATTGGGAGGAGGGAGGCGCGAGCGGGAGGAAGGAGGAAGGAGTCCGCGCGTGGGAGGCGTCAGAGTAATAACAAGAACCCCAATCCTTAGGATATGGGGGATTCACAGTTACCCCAAACATGTACTCCAAAATGGTCAACAAACTACGGCAAACACCGTCCCCATTCTAGTTGTTATAATTGTTCGGAATATTCCTCCTGTACAGACACATGCCCGAGTTAAGGCTGGCGCCGGGGGTCGGAGGGCAACGTGGAGAGGCGGAGGGTGTTGCGCGAGGGTGCCTCGAGTGTCCCCTGAGGCCCCATATCGGGCTAGGAGACGCGTGGGATGTGCCGAAATTGGAGGGGGGACGCATGCGGGCGCTGCCGCTGGGGCCTTCGGTGGAGCTCCCTGCGGGGCCACAGAGCGTGTGGTGGGTGCGTCGAGACTTGGGCGGGGGGGGCGCATGCCTACCACAGGAGCCTTCCGTTGGTGGAAGTCGGTGGATATAGATGCTCACGACGACGATGATGATGATGATGATGATGATGATGATGATGATGATGATGATGATGATGATGATGATGATAATGAAGATGATTATGATGCTGATGCTGATGCTGCCGCTGCTGAAGATGATGCTGATGGTGATGATGCTGATGATTATGACGCTGCTGATGATGATGATGATGCTGCTGCTGATGGTGATGATGATGAGGAGGAGGAGGAGGAGGAGGATGGCGATATCGACAAGGACATGCGGCTGGCAGAGGCAGGGAAGGGAGGAGGAAGGAGCGAGACGCGCGGGGCGCTGTCCCTTCAAAGGGACCACTGATGGGCCTGTTTTTCCACCACCACCACCACCATAAGTTGGGGGGGGAAGGAGGAGGAGGAGGAGGAGGAGGAGGAGGAGGAGGAGGAGGAGGAGGAGGAGGAGGAGGAGGAGGAGGAGGAGGAGGGAGGAGAGGAGGAGGAGGAGGAGAAGGGAGGAGGAGGAGGAGGAGGAGGAGGAGGAGGACCCCCCCCCCTCCAACGTGTGCTGGTGGAAAACAGGCCCATGAACCACACTCCACAGTACGGCTGGGAATCCAAAAAGAAAAGCCCAACGATAGAAGGCGGTCAGCACACGCATTGCACAATCAAAAGAGGCAGCGAAAGTCAAACACATGCAAAGCGACAAGCCGAGCCATGCCAGAACAACGCGATGGACATGCACGGCAAAGCAATACAATGCAGCACAGGTGAAAGCAAAAGGAATGCAGTTACAAAGCATAAAGAGATGCAACGCCACGCGATGCAAAGCCAGACAGTGCAAGTCAGCGCAAGTCGACGAAATTGTAAGCGCAACTCGGCACACTGCAAGGCAAGACAAACCGATTCAAAGCAAAGGAAGCGATAATGCAACGCAGAGCAACTTAAAGCACGCCAGATTGTCCAAAACAACTGAGCGATTGAGCGCGGGACAATGCAGCGCATAATATACTATGTAACAACAGGTCAAAGCGACGGAACCGCACAAAAGGCACACAACGAATACAACGCAGCGCATTCTAGCTGAACTGAGTGCGATAAAGCGTTACAGACAAATGCAGTCCAATGCGGAGCAAACCGTTTCGGAACACAACAGCCCGATCCCAAACAACGAATGCAGTGACTTGCAGAGAAAAGCGCACCCAAGCAAGACAACGCAGCTCAAACTGAGAAATGCAAATAATGCTACGAACGCGTAGAATATGCAAGCCACTTCTAGGCCAAGTTCTGCAAACAAAAAAAAACACGACAAGAGAACCCGAACAAACATGTTAAACAAACAAATGTTAACCAGCGCGGGTTCCAAACATTCATTTCTTGCAATCAGCGCGGCGCAATCTAGGTGGCGCACTGAAGTGTTGCCAGCTTCTGAATTGTCAACTTCACTGCTCGTGCATGCATTCCCACCCTCGCAACTGCAATGTGGCCTGCAAAACCCAAGCGGCGGTGATTGCGACGACTGCTTGGCCCTGGCTGACGCATCTTTGCGGCCGCACTGACGCGCGCAAACTCGCGCGCAGAGCGGCCTGATGGTTTGGCACATCCGGTGCGGCCGCGATGACACTTGCCGATGGCAACGCCCCATCACGCCTCAAAGGCAGCGCTGGCGCGCGGGCACTTCAATGCGACTCGGAGGCTCGGGCGGGCGCAGTATAATGATGACGTCGACAAAGGCGGCACCGATGATGATAAATAGCGTTAGCGGTGGCGATGGTGACGATGACGACGGCAAGGCCAATGACGGCGCCGATGCTGATCACGCCGGTGACGATGTTGATGATGTAGAACAAAATGTCTGAGGTCACCTTAACGATGAGGTAGACCCAGTACAAAGGGCGAGTGCAAAAAATGTAGGCGTCGATTGGGATTGAGCTGCATGGTGTGAACGGCCAGTTCACACGCTGTCCTCATCATGATGGCCCTCTCTTGACATGTCTGCGCCCGCGGGAGAGTGGTCCGCCCGCTCTTCGGCGTTACTTTCAGCACGCTGACCCAACAAATATGGACCCAACTCAAGCTTGTCAAACAAAATGGTACGCTTTTGATTGGATTCAGGGCGCCGCTCCGCCCACACACGCCTGAACGGTGGCCACGCGGCATGACAGTGACTGCAAGGTTTGCCGCTCCGCCGTCTGGTCTCAGATGAGACAGCTCCCAACAAGTAACTATATGCACAGCAATTTATTGTCGGCATCTGGGAGCCGCCTGGCCCACTTGCTGAGGCGCCATGGGAAGCGATGTGCGGATCCACCTGATCGGTGTCGTCCGCATCGTTCCTCTTGGGCGCCACCTGCTTGCACCTCACTCTGGCAACTGTTCTCAACGCATGCTTCACGTTCCCACGGTGCCGCTCCAGCTGTGGCCGTCTCGTCCAAACGCGAGATGATCATCCATCAGGTTCACCTCGGTCAGGCAACCCTGCCGCTCTGAAAATCTCACGAGGTGCAACCCAAACACAGCGCAATGCGCCACCATCGCCGTCTCAGCAAACTGCGACCACCCGAGCTTCTCATGGAATGCGAAAGAGCCGCACACAGTCGGGGGTGCAAATGCACTCTCTGGGCCCACCACCTTCCCTGATGACGCCGCCATTTACTCGCTGACCCCACAACCGCACGATGGAGTCACGGAGGGAGGCCCTTTGGGAACAGCGTCAGCAGCGGCGAAGCCCAGTACCGCAACGGTCTAATACAACAAACTGCAAGTCGTCCTCGCGCATCCGTTCCACCAGGCATTGATCCCAATGTCTCAACTGCGCGGTCTATATATGCCCACCCGTGTCTACATAAGATGTGGTACTCCGCGTCCGTCGGTCTCGCCTGGATGCCAAAATGCCCGACAACTGCTGGTGGGTCGCCTGCTGCACTCCACAGCTGACGCTTCGACGCGTTCTCGGCAAACCCGCACTCCCTGTTGAACGTCTCCGTCATGATGAGGTCGTCCTGGACAAGATGCGCGCTCATGTTCGTCAGAACTGCTATCATACCTGCAGGCGCCACCGAGCCCCCTAGAGGGAGGGCCCCTGGCTGGTTCTATTGCCGTCGCAAAGTGCCCGCCAACACTTAGAGTCCGAGGTCCTGCCCGAGCTGCCACTGCGGCAGAGACCACCGCGTCAGGGGCGGCACAAGCCAGGAGAGCTGCTTCGCCAATCTCATGGCCAATGAAATCGCACGCCCGCGGAAGATCCAACTCTGCGCCCGGTGTCCGAAACAGCGTGACCTCTCCACGGGCCACTTTGGAATGGCGCGCGCCACGCTGACTCATCGCTATCCTGCCCATTGGTTCTCACACCGGCTGCGGGATGGCCGATGCGAACGCACTGGGCCAGCATCTGACCAATATGGATCCGGCAGAGATCGGGCACGCGCCTGACTCTCCCTTCGGAATGCCCACCGCCCTCCAAGGAAATATCCGATCAAGAAAGTCTCTCGAAACTTTGCCTTTCTCCAGCGCGCAACATTGGGATGCGGATGCCCTTTCTTCATGCAACTCGAGCACCAACTCTGGTAACAACATTCTGACTGCCTCGATTTCGTTGGCCCCCATCCATCGACCCCTGCTGAGCAGAGGCCTTAGCTGGGATCTGATCGAAAGCCTGCGCGGCAGGTGTCCGCGCCTGGCCATGCGCTGACTGTGGCAATTGAACTTGAGCTGCATGATGTCTCCACTTGCGCACGTGCTCTTCTGCTTTCAAACGTTGGTCAAGTGACCGCAGGGCCTTCCATGTCTCGTGCATCGTCTTTGGGCCGAACGGCGCGGCAGGCGCCGTCGGCCTGAAGAACGGCGTCGTCAAATCATGCAAATCCGCACTCCACGTCGCGAACCTTTTCTTCCACTCCTTCGTCTTCTTGCTTCTGGATCTTGACATTCTCAGCCGCGATGCAACTCGATGAAGAATCCTAGGCGACGACATGCGGGAAGCCCATCTCCAGTAGACCTGGGGAATCGGTCCATCGCGGCCGGCGCGCGCTGCTTCCAATGCTTCGCCTCCGCGAACTCTGACAGGGTATGTCCACTGCCAATCCGCGCAAGCGCCGATGGAAACGAAGCAACCTTCTCAATGCAATCGATTGAGCAATGCGGCGTGTCGATCCCGAGCCAACTGGCCACGCTGTTGGGGGTGATATCTTGGCTATTTCTGCTCGTCGCCCCGCTGCCGCCCAATCCCTCCCCGCCCCGATATCCAACGCAAGTTCAGCTCTGGAGCGCCGCGGCTTCCACCGTGACGCCGTCGCCGTCGCCTCCGAAGTATAGGCCCTATCATGCCCGGCAGGGAGTCGTCGGTCGAGCTCGGCCAGTAGGGTTTCCCTCTCATCTTCTCCGGGTGCGCGTTCCATCGCGTGATTAACCGTAGGATGGGGTCGCTCTGCTTTTCTGGTATATAACTGTGCGCCATTGGAATATCTCAGCGGCACGTGATGAGCCATGCCTGGCAACAGCTGCATGCCCTCGCACCTAGGTGCTGAGCTTGTCAAAAGGCCAAAGATACCACGCCTGGTCGGCGCCGGACCCCGGGGGGTCGTTGGCGTCTTCTGCTGCGCCCCTTGAAATCCAGGCCCCATCACAGCCGCATGCGACTCTCGCCAGTTGAGGGCGCCCATGGAGAATGCTGGGCGCCCATCAACACCAAGACTTCGAATGTAATGGAAAATTCTCGCCGCCCAAGACGTTCCATACAGTCTCGGTAAGCGCGCAGACAAGCGCGCGGCCCCGGCCGCCCTGATGCCGACCACTCTGCGTCCAAGACTCGCGTCGCAAATGACTGAGGCACGTCCAAGGCGAGGTCGCCATAGGATAGCCGTTCCTCCCTGCCGCACTTCGCACGTTGCGCCGGGCGGTGGTGGAGTCGAGCAATCCACTGACCAAGCTGCTCTCTCAGCCTCGGCGATGACCCACCACGGCTGCTTCACTGTTTCATCTCCCGCAAGGCAATGATATCAACCTCGTCGCCCTGCGCGGCGCGCTTCAAGATCTCCTGGAGCCTTGCTTTGTGTAGGCTCGTGACGTTGAGCGCGAGAACTTTGGCTCTTGTTGCGATCGGCTGGTCATCGCGGCCCTCTTCCCCATCCTCGGATTCACCTCCACCTGCGATGGCGGGCCCCCGTCCAGTCGCGAAATTTCCCACGGCAACTTGCATGGCGAAATATTCAGCAGGAGCTGCATCAGCACCAGCAGCGAAACATGTGTCATAAACTGCATCAGTACTTGTCGTCGTCCTGTTTTGAGGCATCGAGCCCGAGGTGTTCCCTCGCGCGGGGGCTTCCTCGGGACTCGTGAAATTGCGAGGCGATGAACCCGAGGTCACCCCTCGCGCGGGGGCTCCCTCGGGACTCCGTCCAGCTCCACATGGCGACATCTTGCCAGAGGTGTTCCCTGGCGCGGGGGCTTCCTCTGGCGACGTTCTGATCGCGAAGCTTTCCGCGGAAACTATTCTGAATTGAATGCCATGGCCTGGTTGATTCCCCCACCTCCTCCAGACAATCACTCCGCGGCCTCCTCGGCGGCGGGGGGCCCGGGATCACCGCGACCTGGTATGGGATTCAGGTGCAAGTGCTTGTGCTGCTGGGCGCCGGCGCGCATGCGCGCGCGCGGCAGCAGCTGGTTTCTTCCTCAACGCCATTGGGGTGACTGTTCGAGGCTTGCGCCCCTTAGCGGGCTGCTTCGCCCTGCTCGCAGCCCGCTGCTCTGTGAACATCTGTAGCATGGGATTCCCCATCCACTGGGTGGAGTACATCGCGAGGGTAGTCATTCGCGAAAGCCTCATTCTGCAAATGGAGCGCTATAGCTTTGCCAGGTCGCACTGCTCACCGCACCGCGCGCGCGGTAGGAAGACTGGCGCCTGATAAGTGCAGATGTCTCCTTCCAGCACGCCCAGGACATACTTCATCCCGCGCACCTTGATGCTGCTTCGCCAACCGCCGCTGGTGAACCTGCCAAGCTCGAACTCGACCAACTCGAGCATTGGCCGACGCAGCTACGCGCGTGCTATTCTCTCGAACGGATTATTTGGACATACCTGGCGGCGAACCATACTTGCCATATCTCCCGTGAAACCCGAGAGCTCGAGTACCTGCCGCCGCGTCCGTCGGCGCCTAGCCGCAAGAGAGACACTTGAGATGAGCCCCCCCGGGGTAATCCATGGGCGGGATGTCTCCCGCTGCTCCTTGCCACTCATCATCAGAAACTGCAGAGTCCCCCGATCCAAGTAAGCTGCGCGCCCCCGCACTCTCCTGCTTTGTGTCTGATGTCTTGGCCGTCTTCATGATCTTGGTCGACGCGCCGATCGAGGGCTTGGCCCTCTTTGCCGTGGAAGCCTCAGACACGTTGGAGCGAACGCCGAACAAGCTTCGGGCATCATCATCATTCATCTCTGGTAATGCTTTGGAAGATGAAGACGACGAGGCCCCCTGCTTCCCTCCGCCAGCGAAGGCAAAGCCCCTTCCCCCCGCGCTGTTTTCCAACTCAGGCGTGCAACCCTCTATGGCAACCAGAAGACGACGGTGCTTCTCCTTCAGCGAAAGCCATGCTGTCTTCTTGTACTTGGTTGGGCTGGTATACAACGTCAACCTGCTCTGAGTAGCATCCACAGCATTATACTTCCAGATCGCCGCGTCGGCTGCGAGCACAGCGGTAGTTGCGCGCGCACACATTGCGCCCGCCATCTTTCCAGACGTGCCGACGCGCTCAACATCCCGAGGCGCCGCCCCAAACTTCTGCACATTCGCCTCCAGCTCCGCCGCGACAAGAAGCCTCGATCCTCAGTGGGCCTTGCCCCCGGGCTTCTTGTCCGCGTCGCTGAGCACTCTAGGCTTGGCCTGCGCATTGTTCAATCCAACGCCACGGGCAATCAAATGGCAATCGCCTTCGCCCCCCTCGCCCCCCCGCACCGTGCGCCCCTGCCGCAATGGGCATTGTGGGGGGCGTGGCATCTCAAGCTTGGGCTCTCCTCCATTGGGTGCTGGCATCCTTTCAGCGCCAGCCCCCTCGCCACCGGCCCCGGGGTCACTTGGTGCTTCGGGCGGAGGTCGGTCAGGTGGAGGCGCATATTCACCCATCTCCCCTTCTTTCGGCAGTGGAAGTTGGGCGCGGCAACGCCCCCGCGCACGTTGGGCCTTGGAGTCCTACTGCTCAGCGTCCGTCCTGCCTCTCGCCGCCCCAGCGGCCAGGCTCGCAATGGCGCCCGAGGAGAAGCGGCGCGTCTTGTCGCTCTGGGCCCTAGCTGCCGCCAGGCCCCCTTTGAAAAAAACCACGCCCTTCTTCCAATGCGCGAGACAGCCGCAACATTGAGAAACCCTCTCGGCGCCGCCCACGCCGTCACTTCACGTGGATGCGACCATTCTGGCGGGCCCCACTGCAAAGCCCACCTCGGCGGGAAGTCGCACCCTCCGATCTACTCGTCGCTGAGCATTCCTCGCGGGGCATGGCGCGACGGGCGGCGCAGCGCGCGTCCAGCAATTTCAGCTCGCACGGCGCTCGCTCCCAACGCTCGGAAATCGCATCCCCCTCCCTCCTCTTGAGCCAGCGTTGCAGAAAAGTCGACCACTGGCAATTGGAGAGAAAAAAAAAACGCCTCTGGGTAACTCAACCTCAAGTAGGATATCCACTTGACCTGACTTCGCGCTCAGTCGCATCACGATCCCGGGCTCATAATTGATCGCACCCTTGGTCTGCGCAGTATGTTTGGTGAGCTGAGAGTTCGGAACCACACTCGGTAACGATGCTGGTTCCCGAGCCGCTCCCCAAAGAACACCATCGTCGCTGGAATCCTTCGCGCACGTCATGCGAAGGAGCGTAGTCGGCGTAACTGCTGGCACAAGCGTCGCGTCGTATTTCGCACCATCAGGCATCCCTGCTCTCTTGGGTGCCTCACGGTCTACGGTGATGATCTGGCAAGTCATTGGCTTCGTTCCAACGCCCGCATGGACCGACACCTCCTCTTTAACTGCTCCCTCAGCGAGAGCCGCACCACATATCCCACACATCACAAAGGTAGCTGACTCGCCGCAAGTCGCTGCCATCCATTGTCGTGCTGCCCGGAATGTACCCATGTTGTTGCAAATTATCACCCTTGGCTTCTCAGAGGCTCTGTCGGACAAGGACACCGTTGGCCACAGCGGTGCATCCCCCCAGTCGAACTGAACCAATATCGGAATAGGTTTCTTCATGCGAGTATTTGGCCTGGATGCTGGTGGTGACGCATCTGACCTGTTCACTAGACCCGCAACTCCACAACGTTCCCCCAACAAATGCATGACCTGTTTTGTTCCATTGGAGTGTAGCCTCGCCCATCTTGCCGGCCTTAGCAATCGTACGACGAATCGTTTGGAGAACAAGGGGCTCGCTCTACTCATGCACCTTCTTCTGCTTCATCTTGGGCGCAGGCTGCTGCACCTTGAAGCCACTCTCTGACAGTAGTCCTTTCGCCTGTCCTGCCGCGCACAGTCGATTCACCGTCGCAGCGAGCTGCTCGCTCGATCTGGCCATTCATATGATCCACCTGGTGTCCCCGTCCAAGCTTTGCACGTTGGCCGCCTCTTCCTCGACCTCCGCCCAACAGAAGATCCTCACAACAATACTTTTCAGCGATGCCATCCCCTCGCGTCGCCTCGAAGCAGAACGGGACCTCCCCACCCCAGGCGAAGACCCCCACTTCTGCAGCACTGATACTCTGCGCCACCATGGCCCGTGTGTCGCTGCGCTCTGCCCCAATACGGGGGACTGTCCCATCACTGCCACGGCGGAGGCGCAAACCCTTGGTGATGATGTTGATGTTGTCCATGTGTCAGTTGATGATGACCCTGTGTCGATGATGAAGGTGCTGGAGTGATAATAGCGGCAATTGTTTCGAGTGCCGATGACAATGACGTGGTACGGCGGCGCTGATGAGGGTGACGGTGAAGAGAGGTGCGCATGCGTGGGAACCAACTAACCCAGACAAAAACTTGTTGTTGAAAACCACGTTGTGATTCATACGGGTTTGCAGAATTACATGTTCAAATGTTTTGAACACAACTAGTTTTGAACAGATTTCGACACGTTCACGTGGCGGCACCGGGTGTGGCCCGCATCGTGCTATTTGATATGGCTACGTGCGCTGGGCGCATGCTGGATCAACAAGGATGCAACGCATGGTGAGATGAGGTTGCAAATTCGAGGAGAGATTGCTGACGTCGTAAGGAGCCCCATGATTGCAGCAATTGCGCGCGGGCAGCAAAATTGCCAGACCTGTCTGAAAGGGGCCCTGGGACACACAAATAAGTACACAAGAAACAATATTCCCGATAGTTTCCCGTATTGCCTGGGTTTTTGTCTCCCCCCCCCCCATTTCCTATACTTTCCCATCTGTTCTTGGGAATCGACGATTCATTGTCTCTGTGTGCTTTTGTTCCTCTCTGACTGGCATGGAAAGCCTAAAGGTATGGCTGTTATATATATATATATATGTATATATATATATATATACATATATGTATAGATACATATTCATATACATATACATTTTCATATATATACACACATATATATACATATACATATATGTATATATACAAGAAAATCGAAAATCTGGTAAAACTGGCGTGTTTGGTATGCCGACGTGCGCGCGCGTGCGGACTCCGAGTCATGTGCTTTAAGGGGCGATTGAAAACTAATAGGTTGCGATGAACGCGCGCGCATAGTATGATTTGGGACGCACAGGGTCATACTAATACTACATGTTCTCCTTGGAGGCGCGCGTCCGACCCAAACATCTAGTATACCCATCGTTTAGTATATCGTTTCCCGAGCAGTGTGGCCAGAATGTGCCCGCCACGACGCAGATACTGTAAGACTTCTCGGTGCGCGCGTCGCCCCTGGGGCGGGGGGGGGGCGACGCACATATAGCATAAGTATGTTTGGGTGACGCCGATGGTTTGCCAAGCATGAAGGGAAGGCGACAACTGGTTTGGTTGGGATGACATGAGCTCTATGCAACATGAACGACGTGGCAAATCACATGTAAGTTGCAATGCCCAAGGGGGGAGAGGGTGGTCGATTCTCTTCTTCTGTTGAACGGAGATCTATGTGGTGCAACCTGAGTTGTGGATTCCATGCGGTGCGATGCATGTGGTGCAAGCCAATCCAAAGCAACACAAAGCAATGCAAAACACTGCAAAGCGCTGCCAAGCAAAGCACAGCAATGCACAGCAATGTAACACAGTGCAAACAGTACAAAGCAAGGCAATGCAAAGCAATGCATGCAAAGCAATGCGAAGTAATGCACAGCCTTGCAAGGCAATGCAAGGCAGTGCCAATGCAGTGCAGAGCAATGCAAAGACATACAAGGCAATGCAACACACAGGAAAGCAATGAGGAACGCGATGAAAACAACAAACAAAAAAAACACAGCAACGAAAAGTAAAGCAACGCAATGCAAGCAATGCAACGCCATGCCAAGCATGCAAAGAGATTAAGCGCACCGCAAAGCAATGCAACGCACTGCCAAGCGAAGCAAAGCGATACAATCCAATGCGATAGAAATGCAAGGCAATGCGATTGCAACGCAATGCGATTACAATGCAATCCGCTTGCAATGCAATGCGATGCAATCCGATTGCAATGCAATGCAATGACATTGGAATGCAATGCGATTGCAATGTCAGAGCAAATCGAAGAAAACCACTGCAGAACAAAGAAAGTCTCGGCAACGCAAAGGAAACCAGAGCACAGCGAAAGAACGCAATACATACACAAACAAGTATTGAGGGGTGAGCTCTCCGAGGAATCACAAAGCGCCGTTCTCTCGAGGCGCCTCCAGAAGGCATAGGAAGCGGGTGGGGGAGCAAGGACCCCTCTTTCAGGCGAAGCCTGATTGTGGAACAGTGGGTGCGGTTAGAACTTGGCGCCGAGGTCCGAGTTGGCGCGGGCCCCTGCGCCCCCTCCTGAAAGCGGGGTCGGCGTCGTCGACGGGCATGTGCATCATCATGTCGCCTCTGCCTCATGGCCGGCCCCACTGCGCTTCTGAAGCCCCACCCGCTTCGCTGGGAGCCAGCGCCACAGGAACATGCTCCCCGCGCGAGGGAGAGCCGAGCGGGTCCGTCATCCACAACCCTGCAGGTCAGGAGGCAACTGCCAGGAGGTTTTCGTCGGAGAGATTAAGGAGGATTAAGCCCCGTTGGGGGGCTGTTACGCCGGAGTGGGCCTCATATGAAGCCGTATTAAGCGGGATTATGCCGGATTAGCAGGATTAAGCGGGATTAAGCCGGATTGCGGACCAAGGCAAAATCAGAATTTGACCTCCGAGGAGTTGCATCCGAATGCAGGGGGGGGCAAACGATCCCCCAGGGTGCGGGCGGACAACAGCTTTGCACACTCTCAAGACTGATGGACCCACAGGTGCTGCGCCGTCACCGGCCGGGTGCGCGGAGGGAGGTGGGTAGATGGAGATCGCGTCGCACCCCTCTTGATGTCGTTGGCGGTGCTGCTGGTGGTGCCCCCTCAGAGACCCGTCAAATGGGGGCCAAACCGGAGCCAGCCTGCACACCCACGGCCAGCCCACAGCCCACAACCGATGAGTCCGCGACACACGCCCGACCAACCCAAGACCCACCTGCAGCCCGCTACGAACTGCCCGCAATCCGCTCGCTTGCGGCGGGAAAACCTTGGATACGGAACAGCGCGAAAGAGGCCGGGCTGTCTGACACCGTCAATGGCTGCGCAGTGGAAGTGACAAAAGAATAGCATCACCTCCTTCCTGTCGTCGTCGCCGCCTTCGGTGTCATCGTCGCGGTCGTCATTGCCGCCGACTCCCCAACCTCCAGTAATTACCAACGGCCCACACCCGAGTCGCGACCTGCGAACGAACCGCCAGTTACCGCGACCGACCCGCCCGGGACCGACCCTGCAGAATCCGAAAACTTCATTGATGCCGACGCTGGGACGTAGGCCCACATTGCGTGTAGCCACGCGAGGAAACACTAGCTGCTTGAATCCCAGCGGCAATAATTTGCCAGCCAGCCAAAACGCGACCCGCTTTCTCGGATGGTCTCGCGCTGAGGTTCTCGAATTTCTAGACAAGCGCGTTCCACTTCTCGCAAAGTAGCTACTCGCATATGGCCTGGATCCGCCGCATGGGATTTACGATATATTACACAAAGGCAGACGTATGGTTTTTAGGACGTTTGCGAGTAGGCACTTTGCGAGTAGTGGAACGCGCTCGGCGAATTTCAAAGAACCTGGCACGAAGGTATCTCCATTGACACGGCGGCGAGGCTTCTTCGATACAGTGTTCAGTTTTCGGGGGGGGGCTGGCACAGGATATGTTCAGCTTCCGAATGGCTTGGCTCTGCATTTTCTCAGACATCGAGCGCTCGGTGCGTCCAGGCTGTGCGAGCGACCTGGCACTGAGGCCTCCGAGTTGTTGACAAAACTTGGTGCCACTGCATTTCATGCTCCGACAAATTCGGACAGCGTGGACTCCAAAAAGTAGACTCATGCACCCTCGAAGTGCAACGCATGCGCTCGAAACTACGTCGTGCGTTGTGCGCACGGAGCATTCGTCGTAATTCGTATCTTGTGTATTTATCTATTTATTTATTCATATATATATATGTATATATATATATATATACAGGCTCCTTTTACCTATGAAACTACAAGGAAAACCCTGCATGTCACCGTCACTCCCCCCTCCCGGAGGGGGAGGTATACGCTTTCGGCCCCCCCCTGATGGCCGAAGAGGCCCCCAAGCTCCACAATGCGATCATACGGCCCAAGGAAACCCTGCGAGAGCGCCCCGGGGCTTCCATCGGGCTCCCCAAACGGCAAAAGGCGCTTCCCAGACGGCCTCGGAAAGGCCCGAAACGTCCCCAAGACGGCCCGAGAGCGCTCCGAGAAAGCCCGAGACGGCTTCTTCACGACCAGAGAGGCTTGAAAACGACCCAAGGGGCCCCTTGGAGGGCCCCCAAGAAGCAACAATCAGGAAGCGTGGATTTTTAGCATATTCGCTCCTCCGGCTCTGACAGCGCCCAAGATAAGATGGCCCAAGAGGCCCCCGAGATCGCCCCAAGACGGCCCCAGAGGCCCCCAAGAGTCCCAACACAGCCCAAGAGGGCTCCGAGATGGCTCAAGAGAGCCCCAAGACGGCCAAGAGGGGCCCCAGAGGGTCCCGCAGGGGCCCCAAGGGAGCTCCAAGGGGGCCGTAGGAGGCCCCCTGTACGGTTATGTCGGGCGTGCCCCCCTACAACGCCAAAAATACTCCACAAAGAAAATACTCAAAAAAATAATCCCCGGACTATTTTTGGAGTATTTTTTGACTATTTTGGGGGTATGTTTTATTTTTCGTCGAAAATCCCCCCTGTAGGGGGACAGGCCCGACATAACTTTACGGCCGAAGAGGGCCACCAGAGGGCTCCAAGACGGCCACAGCCCCCCAGGACGGCCCAAGAGGGCCCCAGGACAGCCCAAGAGGGCCCACAGCCCGCCGAGACGAGCCCCAAAAGGACCCCCTTAGAAAGCCCAAGAGGCCCCCAGTTTCCAGAATGCTTCCAAAAGACCCCCAGGAAGCTTCCCAAGGGCTCCAAGAAGCCCCCGATTCACGATTCATCGAAGGGCCTCGAAAGGCCCCACACACAAACGCCGCCAGGCCCCGAGAGGCACCGCAAGCGCCCAGGACTCACGATCCAGGTCAGGGATGTGCCGACATGGGCGAATCGGCGGGATGCGAACCTTGGCTCTGGGGCCGTCCGTGCAACTCCCTGTGTGGTACGATCCGTGTGAGGAGACAGAATCGACATACGCCAGGGGACGTAACGCTACGCGAATCCTCCCACTATGGCCGCTCGTGAACTACAACCCTCTGGGACACGATCCGTGTGATGGGTGTGCCGAGACGGGCGGAACGACGCCGTGCGAACTTTGACACTGGACCCGAAAGAGGAGCTCCCGGGGGGACGCTATATGAACCCTGCCTTCCTACGTAGGATCATTGCTTGCACTCCTTCTCAGCTTTCCCACAGCCCACTCCCCCTCCTCCTCTCCTCCTCCTCCTCCTCCTCCTCCTCCTCCTCCTCCTCCTCTTCCATCGTTCTCCTCATCCTCCTCCTGCTCCTCCTTCACCTCCTCCCCTTCTTCCTCCTCATCATCATCCTCATCCTCATCCTTCTCCTTATCCTCCTCCTCATCATCATCATCCTCCTTTTCTGCACCTCGTACTCCCACCTGACCCTCCTCGTGCCCCTCATGCGTGTCGCCTCACTCCTACTCCTCCTCCTCATATTTTTTCTCCAGCGACCTCGGGAACCAACATATGATGCTCAGTTTCCCTTAAAGTTGCTTCTTTATCCTCCTCGGCATCCTCCTTCTACTCCTCCCTTCTTCCCCTTTTCTCCCCCCCTCACCCATCACTCTCCTCCTTATCTTATATGATTATTCGGTAGCCGCCATGTGCTTTCCCGCAGCGGCCGCGGGAACCAGCATGCGATGGTAAGTGTCCTTTGAGGAACGTGCGAACTTTGTCCCTGGACCTGCAAGTAGAGCTCCCCAGGGGGCCACGATTCGTGTGAGGGCCATGCCGAAATTGGCGGGGGGATGCTATGTGAACCCTGCCTTCCCATGGGGCCACAGGATCTTCGCTTCCACTCCTTCTCAGCTTTCCCACAACCCACTCCTCCTCCTCCCTTCCCCCATCCTCCTCCTCTTCCTTCTCCTCCTCCTCCTGCTCCCCTTCCTTATCCTCCTCCTCCTCCTCCTCTTCGTCCTCCTCGTCCTTCTCCTCCTCCTCCTCCTCCTCCTCCTCCTCCTCATCATCATCATCCTCCTCCTCCTCCTTCCCTCATTCAGCATGGTGCTGCCGCTTCGCTCGCGCGGTTTGCATCACTTCGGCAATGGTGCTCTCGCCCATCCGTGGCCGCATCCTGGCCCAAGACTGGCGCAGCCACCCCGGCACTGACCGCACTCTCCAAGACGCGCGGTGGCCTGCGGGCGACCCCGCACGGCGCGGCGAGCAAACGGCCAGGGCCAGCCGCAGGCGGGGCGGGCGGGCAGGCGCCGCGCCTTCCCCGACGGCCATGTTGCGGGTGTCGTAGCGCACCTGCTCCCCGTGGGGGACGCCGTCGGCGTACATTGCCCCTGCCCGCGGCGAAGCGCTGGCAGGGCAGGCGGCCAGGCACCGGCGCAGACGCGAGTCGTGAGGGTCGCTGGAGGGCAGGGGAAGTGTCCGCCCTCTCCGCCAACTCACAAAAAAACACAAATGAATACACACAAATAACAGGATCCCCCATATTTCCCCATATGTTCTGGGTTTTTGTCTGCCCCCCCACTCACCGTATTTTCTCCCACATTTTCTGGGGAATCGACGGTTAATTGTGTTTGTGTGTTCTGTCCCTCCTGAGTGACGTCCGCCCTGGGGGATCTCGACCCCCTCCTCTTCCCCAAGACGGGCGTGCCCGGATCTGAGGGCATATCCACGGCCTCGCGGTATGGGATCATGGGCCGCGACCCTCCGACGGATACAAGGCGGCTTTGCGCGCATGCCCCGTGCGGTATGCACCGATCGGGTCGCGTATCCCAGGGATCGCGCCTCGATGCCCAGACCTCGAGAGCATGGGTATAGATTTGTGTCTGGCAATAGCGACTACAGGCGGTCCACCGCCACATCGCGCGAAGAAACTCACATTCTAACAGAAACCGTACAAAAGCTCTAAGCCCAAACCTACGAAAATGTCCCCCCCCCAAAAAAAAACAATAAAAAACAACTCTAAGACCAAACCTGCGAAAATCTCGAACCCAAAACAAAGCTTCAAAAAACATCTAAGCCAAATCCTGGGAAGATCTTGAATACTAAAAAAAACTTCAAAACATCTTGAAGCCCAAACCTGGGAAAATCTCAAACTCGGGAAAAAAAACAAAACGAATCTATGAACCAAAAACCTGGGGAAAAAAAACTGAAACCAAGCAAACACCTGAAACCGAAACTTTCAACAGCCTCTAAGACCATTATGAGAAACTCGAACACAGCTCAAAAAACTGTAAACATTCTGAACGCCTGGAAACTCATGTCGAACATGGGCAAAAACTCAAAAAAAACTCGAAACAAACCTCTGACCGCCTGACAAGCTCTTAAAACACCAGGGAAACAACAAAACGAAAAAACGAACTGCAAACCACAGCGGCCTCGGACACTTAAAACAAGACTTAGAGCAATATCTAAGACAATCCGGCCGCTTTTTTTGTTAAGCTTTCAAGCGCGTATATGATTTTTCGACTTCTCTGATTCAGGTTTTTGGGGAGTTTCGGTTTCAAGTTTTTGGGGGGGTCCAGATTTTCCCAGGTTTTGGCTTAGAGATTTTTTGAAGTTTTTGGGGGCTTGAGATTTTCCCAGGTTTCGGTTTAGATGAGTGTTCAAGTTTTCTGGGGTTTGGGTTTCCAGTTGAAGATGTTCCGAAGATTGTGGCAGGTTTTCTCGGTGGACCTCCTGTACTAGAATTGCCCAAACTAAATACAAATATTGTTCGTCACCTGTGGGATTCCAGGCTGTAGGAGTTCCAGGCTGCCCGGAACTGAACCTCTACACGGGAAGGTCCAAAGAGCCTGAGAACAACCTCGAGGACCAACCACAAACCCTCAATAGTTCAAAGCCAAACCCCTCCTGGAGCATGCCGTCGATTCTGAGACCCGAGCCCGACCCTGATCGAAGACGACCTAACTGTCAGGCCGCTGTTGACGTCGCATTCAAGCTCACATTAGTTTTAGGGAATTGGCCGAGACTGACATGCCCCAGATGGGGCAGCCGACAAGATCGGAACGCCAACAGCTGATGCATGACAATAATCTCAAAAGACATACGTATGCCGCTCTGCAATTGAGGCAAGAACTTTGCGCTAAGGGTCCGAGACCCGACAAGCAATGATTGGCCCATGAGCTGGCATCTCACCTGCAACTGGGACGAAAATTGAGAGAAGAATCGCACGTAGGAGACATGGGCCACATGTTAAACCTAACCCTCAGGAATTGCTGAGCCAGCCATGCGCGTAAAGTCTGGTGCAAGCGCAAGGATCAAAAAACAACTGACCAACCTCCTAGATATCTGCCGAGAAGACCGGGGACAACCAACAAACACTTCACGGACATGATTCAGTCTCTGAAGGGCCGCGCGGATTTCTTGTATCGGCGCGCTGGACCTTCCTCCCCGCATCATTTCCCTGGTGCGCGGAGCCCGCCAGCGGGGCGTCGTGGCACTGGAGGCGCCGAAGCGGGTGTAAGGATAGGGATTCAGCGCAAACTCAAGAGATCCGCACGGACCTCCGACACCTCATGTCCCTAGAACTCAGGAAAGGGATGATTGTGTCCCATGCGCGGGCCCCAGGAGCGTCGACCTCTTGGATTTGGATGTGTTGTCGCATCGGGCGGCCTATTGTTGCTGGTGTAGCCCGGAATTGTGTTTGGCAAAATGCACTGGACGCACTGGCTGACTGGTCTCGCACGTCAGGCGGGCGTATAGTTTCGGCCGGCGAGTGCCCAACCTATGGCGCAGAAAAAGGCAGGCCGCTGAAGTCTCGGCCGACGAATGCACAATATTTGGCGCAACCAGTGGCAGGCCGCCCTAATCTCTGCCGCCGAGCGCACCACCAGCCGAACAACAAATAGCAGGCCGCTAGAACTCTTGGCCGCAGAGTGCGCAGTCAATGGCGCAACCGATAGCAGGCCAAGTTCTCGGCTGACGAGTGAACAGTAGCAGGCGGCTTTACTCTCGGCCGCTGAGTGCGCAGCCTATGGCACAACCCGTGGCTGGAGCATGGCACAGCCCGTGGATGGCAAAACACATGGTGGAACCCGTGGACGGCTCAATATGTGGATCGCGAAGCAAAGGGCCTAGTCCACGGACGGCGCAGCTTTTGGCGTAACCCACGGATGACATAACCCATGGTGCAGCTCGTGGACCTTGCAATGCCACGGCGGGCCACATGGGCGGCACAACCCCTTGGCAGACTCTGGAGTTCTACCCCCGATGCATGCTCACCGTTTGGGCTGTCGTCGGAACGGGAGCAGTAGTGGAGACACGCTCAGAGCAGGGGGCACTTCACGTGCGGCGCTGTCGGCCTCAGGCTCCAGCTGGGAGCCATGAGCATACAGACGAAACGAGGCACCAGAAAATTGGGCGCACGCCAACACGGATGACGGATCCGTGGATCTGGCGCGTGAGTGCCAAATCCACGGATCGACGAATCGGGGAAGGCACCCCCCGAAACACGAAGCCAATGCCGCCTGATACGGCGACGGAGCGCGCCGACTCTGTACGAGGGCGGGACCCGTCGCTGATCCACTCGCCTTGATTCATGCTTGCGCTTCCTACACGGTTTCCCCCGGGGGCCGTAGGCGACCGAGGAGGAGGAGGAGGAGGAGGAGGAGGAGGAGGGGTGGAGGAGGAGGAGGAGGAGGAGGAGGAGGCGGAGGAGAAGGGGAGGGGGAGGAGAGATGGAGGAGAAATAGGAGGAGGAGGAGGAGGAAGAGGAGGAGGAGGAGGAGGAGGAGAGGAGATGGGAGGAGGAGGAGGAGGAGGAGGAGGAGGAGGAGGAGGAGGAGGAGGCGAAATCGGAAGAGAAGGAGGAGTAGGAGGAGGAGGAGGCTGAGGAGGGGGACGGGTCGCCAAAGCCCTTCGGAGAAACCCTCCAGCGCTTGCTCGAACAGGTTCGAAACTGCGACGGATCGCTCGGCGGCATCGCCCACGGGGGGCGGTGTGCCGGGCCGGCCGCGCCTGCTGCTCGCGGCGTCGACCCCGCCGGCGGCTCTCGCGGCCTCTTCGAGGCGCCCTCTGCCGCAGCGGGACGCCGCGCCCCTCGAGCCGGCTGCGCGCGCGGAGCGGGGGAGAACTCTGCCTGCGGGGGCACGGGCGGGGGCGGCGAGGGAGCACCAGGACGGGCTGCTTCTTCCACCTCTCCCTCCCCCCCTCCTCCTTTCCCTCCCACGTCCTCCCACGTCCTCCTCCTCCTCCTCCTCCTCCTGTTCCTCCTCCTCCGACGTGCTCCCTCCGAAGCGCTCCTCCTACGTGCCCCTCCTCCCGCACCTCATCTGCTCACCCTCCCCCCCGAACTCGCCCCCCCCCCCCCCCCAGATGGGATGGGTCTCAAAGTGAAGGTTCCACAGGCCCCCCCCCACGACGACGCCGACACCGACGCCGTTGCCGACGCTGATACCTACGCCGCCGACGACGACGACGACGACGACGACGACGACGACGACGATGACGCCGACGCCGACGCCGACGCCGACGCCGCCGCCGCCGCCGCCGCACGACGACGACGACTACGACGACAAGCCAGCCTACACCCACAAACGGAGGGAGGGAGGGTGCACCGGCACCCTCCTCCACGCCACGCCCACAGGGCCACGACAAGGGGAGGGGGGGGAGCGATCCCATTCGCGAGGCCTTTACGAGGCTCGCGGGAGTACCCATCCATTGGGGGGTGGGTGGGGTGAGGGAGGGGGCAACCCTGAATCACATAGCCTGGCCGCCCAAGCCCAGAGAGCGCACGCACCCATCCCAGGCCCAGAATTGGCCTCGCCAGGACCTGTGCCGTGGTCACTTGACCTCCCCCGATCTCTTTTAAGCGTGCGCGCTGGAAGTGCAGAGCGCACGCTGAAGTCCCCCGACCGTCCTGGCTCATCCCGGAAGCGGCCCAGAGACGGCGCGGCACTCTCACCGCCGCCCGGCCGAGCCTGCCTCTCGACGGCGGCCCGTGCCAGCGGCGGGGGGCCCGAGCCCCCGCGGGCCCCCGCGCCCCCTTTTTGCTATCAGCACGCGAGCAGGGCGGCGCACTCGCCCTTGCCCTCCTTGTGCGCAATGTCCAGAGCCGTCTCGCCCTGGGGGTTCTTCACGGAGGGGTCGGCCCCGCCGGCCAGCAGCGCCTTCACCACCGAGGCGTGGCCCTGCCGCGTGGCGATCATGAGCCCCGTGAAGCCCACGTCGTTGAGCCGCGACGGCTCGGCTCCGGACGCCAGCAGCCTCTCCACCAGGCCCGCGTGCCCCTTCATGCACAGGGTGAAGAGCACGGGGTCGTCGTCCTCGTCCACGGAGTTCGGATCTACCCCCTGATCCAGGAACTCCTGGAACTTCTCCGCCTTGCCCCACTCGGCCGCGTCGAAGAAATCGGCCCCGCCCTTCTTCAGGGCCTTCGCGGGCGCGCCCGGCCCTCCGCCCTTGACCGCCGGTCCCCCCTCCACCTCGTCGAGCTTGCGCTTCGCCATGCCGGCCCGCAGCTCGGTGACCCCCCCTGAGCCACAACAGCACCGTGGGGGGAAGCAAATGCACAGCTGACGCGTACGATTCGAAATCGCGGATTCTTGCGATAAGGAAGCTCGAGCATGGCGTCGAACTTTGAAACCTCCCACGGTGTCCCCAGAACTTCTGTGGGCCCCCAAGACAGTCGGGGGATAAGAGGCTTCCGTGGGACACATGCCAGTAGGCCAAACTGTGAATCGATATGCCTAGCTTACTTGGACGGATACTCCCTGGACCTCCCGGGGTGCGTTCTGACAAAGATTCTGGTGCGACCCTGGCTCTGGCGACCGAGGGCACCCGGTCACGGCGGGCCTCTCGGGGGCCTCGTGGGGCCTCTTTGCGCCCTCTTCAGGGCCTCCGGGAGGTCTCTTTGGGCCGCTTGGGGGCCCCTGGGGGCGGAGGGGCCGAAAGGTCGGATCGGATCCCCCGTCTGGATCTCTTCTTGGAGCCTTCTGGGGGGCCTCTTTGTCTATCTTGGAGACCTCTTGGGCCGCCTCGGGGCCCTCTAAGGCCGTCTTGGGGCCGTCTTGGGGGCCTCTTGGGCCGTCTTGGGGCGATCTTGAAGGCCCCTTTGGCCGTCTTGGAGCGTCGGGGAGGCGAAAAAGCGAGAACCCGAAAAACCTTCACAAACCATCGACAAAAATAATTGATTTTTCCTTTTGGGGCCCTCATGGGAAACCTCTTGGAGGCCCCTTGGGGCGTCCTGGAAGCCTCTAAGGCCGTCTTGGGACGAACTGGGGCATCTTGGAGCGATCTTTGGGCGTCTCGGCGCCCGTTTTGGAGCATTTTTGGGCTGTCGTGGGACCTCCTCGGGCGGCAAAAGACGCCAACATGGCCTCTGCATGGGGGGAGCCCGGCGAAGAAGCCGCGAACATGGCCCCCAGAGGTGGTTCCGGGGCGGAGAAACATAAATCTCCCCCGGACCCCCCCCCTATCGTAGGAGGGGGTCCTATGTATTTTGTATTGGATGAGGAATTGTATTGGATGAGGAATGTATATATAAATGCATATCTCGATCCATGTCTCTATTTATCATCCATCGGGACAACCATCGGAATAATCATCGGGACAACCATCGGGACAACATCTAACAACATCGATCTACCTATTTTATCGATCAACCGTCGGGACAATCATCGGGACAACCATCGGGACAACCATCGGAACAGCCATCGGGACAACCATTGGGACAACCATGGGACCAACCATCAGGACAACCATCGGGAAAACCATCAGGGCGACCATCGGGACAACCATCGGGCCAACCATCGGGACAATAATCGGGACAACCATCGGGACAACCGCAACCATCGGGACGACCGCTGGGACAACCGCCGGGACAACCGGGGGCCACGCCCAACGACTTGGCTGTACCCCGTCGGCTCTGCGGGGCGCACGCCTCCGGCCCCCCCCTGAATGGGGCCCTGGGACACACAAATATAAAGACACGCCAACAAAAGGATTCTCCATAGCTTCCCATATTTTTTGTTGGCCTCTTGTATCTTCTCTCCCGCTTCCCATAGTTTCCCATCTTTCGACGATCAAATTGTGTCTGTGTGTTTTTGTCCCCCCTGACTGATGGGCTGCGCCGCCCGTCGGGAGCAGGGCGAACGAGCTGGCAGCCGCGGGCGGCGGGCAGCGCAGCGCCCCGCGCTGGCCCCCGTTGCTCGCAGGCGCGCGCTCAGCGCGCGCCATGGCCAGCGGCAGCTGGCTCGGCGGCAGCCGCCGGTGGCGCAGCCTCCGCCGCCCCCAGGCGCGCGCTCAGCGATATGTCGTACCAGCGCGGGTTCTCCTCGTCCTGCTCGAACTCGAGCTCGACGTGCACGCGCGCGCCGGGGTCCACCCGCACGGGGCAGGGCTCCAGCCCCTCGTCGGTGGCCGCTCCCAGCCAGATGACGGTCTGCAGCCAGTGCGTGGGGCGCGCGTGCGGGGACGTGCTCAGGACTACGTCGGGCACGTCGGGCACGCCGCCCTGCCGCCCGCGGAAGGCGCAGTCGAACCAGACCGCCACGCCCCCCCACAGAGCCCTGTCGGCGCCCAGGTGCGAGGCGAGGGGCAGCAGGCTCCCTGCCACCTGAAACTCCAGCTCCTGGGGAAACCAAAAGGTACCGATACCGCTGCTCCCCGGGCCTCTCCCGGGGTGCGTTCTGACCAGAATTTCTGGGCGAATCCAACGGTGGCGACGAGGGCCTCCCAGGAGGCCCAAAAAGGGGAAAGCGGGCGAAGGGTAGAGGCAGAGGTACCCTTTCCTCCTCTGAGCTCCCCCGAGCTGAACTGGCGCAGCTCCTGGGCTGCGCAGGCGTACAGGTCGATCTGCTTGAAGGCCGCCCCGGGCGCCAGGAGGTCCCACGGCCGCACGCCGTGGACGCAGTTCGGCTGCCCCTGCTGGAACAGCTCCCCCTCGAGGCTCCTGCCGCTGAGCCCCAGCGGGTCCTGCGTGAAGGCTGCGCCCTCGTGCAGCCGCCTCCTCTTCGGGGGCGACGGCAAGGGCGAATAGCCGATGGGGCGGGCGTTGCACGCATTCGCCTGGGAACCCCACCACAGGTATGCACCATCGGCGCCCCTGGATGCACGTGTTGCTCGCACCTAGGCTATTCGCCCCTGTCGTCGAGGAGGAGGAGGAAGAGGAGGATCCTCCGATCCTCTTCGGGGCCTGCCCGAACACGACCTCGTCGAAGCCGGCGAGCCCGTAGAAGCCGTGCTCCTCCCCGTCCGGCCCCTCGACGGCCACGGGGGCGCAGAACATGGTGCAGTGCGAGGGGAGCAGCACACCCTCCGCGGGGTCGAGGAACCTTGAAGGGGCCCACGGACACACAAATAAAGACACACAAGTAGCAGGATCCCCCATATCTCCCCATCTTTTCTGGGTTTTCGTCTTCCCCCCCCCCCTTCCCATATTTTCCCATATGTTCCGGGAATCGTCGACTGATTATGTGTCTGTCTGTTTTGTTCCCTCCTGGAACCGGTCCCGGAGGACCAGGACGCTCTCCACCATGCTCTCGTGCAGCAGGTAGAAGCCCATCCACTCGCTCACCAGCACCTCGACCTTGGCTGGAGCGTCCGCCCCCGGCAGCCGCAGGTCTCCAGAAGAGGAGCGGGCGGCACGGGCACAGACCTCCGGAGCTCCGCGCGGCTCCCTCGGATCGGCACCGGGCCCCCCTCCCCGGAGGCGCCGATCCAGGCCATCCGCGCGGGCCTCCGCAAAGGCATGCTGAGCTCGTGCGGACGCCTCCCCTCTTCGCTTAAGTCGGGCGTGCCCCCCTACAGGGGGATTCTCGACGAAACATTTTACAAAAAGCCATCAAAATGCCATAAAAAGGTAAAAGGAAAAAAAAAGAAAAAAACTAAAACAAAAAAAAGTCCCCAGACTATGTTTGGACTATTTTTTCTGTATTTCTGGTGTATTTTTTGTGTTTCGTCGAAAATCCCCCTGCAGGGGGACACGCCCGACTTAACTCTTCGCGCCTCCCTCCACCACGTCCTCGCCGCGCTTCGCCAGCACCGTCACGCGCCCCTCCAGCCCGTTCCGGCGCGCCAGCTCGCGGGCCACGGCGGCCATCTCGGCGCACGCCTCCACCGCGAACACGTGCCGCGCGCCGGCCCTCGCGGCGGCGAAGAGCGCGAGCCAGCCCGTGCCCGTGCCCACGTCCAGCACCACCCTGCCGGGGGCGTGGCGGAGGAGCGCCGCCGCGTACGCGTCGTTGCGGGCACGGTCGCTCAGCATGAGGCGGTGGACGCTCAGGTCCGCGTACGACGCGAAGTTCGGGCGCGCCAGGGGGGGGGGGCCAGGAAGAGGGGAGGGCGCATCGTGGCCCGAAGCATGTGTCCGGACGATCGGGGGGCCCGAAGGCGCGTGGCAAGAGAAGAAGAAGAAGGGGGCCAGAAAAGCAGGGGAGGGCTCCTGGCCCCGGCAATGATCCCCCCCCTCCTGGAAATCAAACGCAAGTGCTCAGCCAACCCCCTCGCCCCCGAATGTCAGCGGACGCGCGCAGCGCGGCGCAGTCGCCAGTTTCGGCGTCAGCATGTCGAGGAGGGATGTGGTTTATGTTGTTCTCATCGTACTTCAGGGACCACATCCCACAGATAATTTCGATCACCCAGAACAAGTGTCGAAACAGTGTCGAACGAATCTCGCCCCCCGGGGCCCGACACGAGAAAACCCTCCAGCATCGATAACCTTTCTTGGTGCTCGAGATTCTCTCTGGTGGTCCAGGCTAAAGTAGGTTGGAACATCATAAGATGTTTTTCCCCCACGTGGCGGCACTAGGGGTGCGCCGCCGCGCTCGCGCGAGAAACGGTCGCGGGAGGGCCTGCGGGGCATGGCGCCATCGGCCGGGCTTGCCTGCGGTCACGAGTGCCGGACTTATGCTCTCCGCCCACGATGTGGGGAGGAGGCGAGCTACTGCCCTCTTCGTGCTCTTTTTTCTCTTTTTTGAAGGGGCCCCAGGACGCACAAATAAATACACACAAATAAACTGATCCCCCAATATTGTCCCGTATTTTCTGGGTCTTTGTCTTCCCCCCACTTCCCATAGTTTCCCGTACGTTTGGGGAAATCGACGATGAATTGTGCCTGTGTGTTTTTGCCCCTCCCGATCCTTTGGAGCATCATAGGATGTGGTCCTAACCCCCCGACCTGGACGCTCCCGAGAAGTAGTCCTCCCCTGCCTCGGCGGCTCCCGGGGTGGTGCTCCCCGCGGCGCCCGCGGCGGGCGCGCCCTCCATCGGCCCTCGGGCGGCGCCCGGCCGCGCCGCTGCCCAGAGCGGGGACAGCTCGCACCACGGCGGCTCCCCCGCCCAGACAGGAGGAGGAGGAGGAGGAGGAGGAGGAGGAGGAGGAGGAGGAGGAGGAGGAGGAGGAGGAGGGGGAGGAGGAGGAGGAGGAGGAGGAGGAGGAGGAGGAGAGGAGGAGAGGAGGAGGAGGAGGAAAGGAGGGAGGAGGAGGAGGAGGAGGAGAGGGAGGAGGAGGAGGAGGAGGAGGAGGAGGAGGAGGAGGAGGAGGAGGAGGAGGAGGAGGAGGAGGAGGAGGAGGAAGAGGGGAGGAGGAGGAGGAGGAGGAGGAGGAGGAGGAGGGAGGAGGAGGAGGAGGAGGAGGAGGAGGAGGAGAGACCGTTCCCCGGAGCCCTCCCGGGTTCCATGCCGACCCCCCCCGGTCGACGAGCGGATCCAGCCGTGGCGACGGAGAGCTGCGAGGAGGCCCACGGAAGGGCGAGAAGCGGCAGGGAGGGCCGCCGTGGTCTCGGCTGGCCCTCCCCCGAGCTGCATAAAGGGAGGAGTGGCGCGCGCCGGCGAGCACAGCAGCTCTGGCCAGGTCGGCCGCGGACGCCCTGTCTGCATCGGGGGGGCATGCCAGCCCCCCCAAAGCCCCCACTCTCTGGAGTTTCGCGGCGTGCTGGCCGGCGCGCCAGTGGCTCGAAGGCCCTAATTAATTAGATAATTAAGCCGAAAGAGAGACTCGGGCCGAGTATCCTCGGGCCCCTTCGAGCTCTCTCCTGGGGAACCTCCTCTGAGTCCTCGAGCCTCTGGAGTTTCGCGCCTGGACGAAAAAAAGCTTGGCTCAAACGCAGGATTGCCATGGGGCGGGGCCCATCCTCTCAGGAGGCAACTCCTGGGAGGTCTCCGTTGGAGCGAAGGGCGATTGAACCCAATTAGAGGGTCACTTCACCGGATTAGGCCGGTTTAAGCCCGGGAGTAAGCCGGATTTAACCGGATTGAGCGGGAGAAGCGGGATTCAGCTGGATCGGCCCGGATTACGCCAGTTGTCGACCGCGAAAATACCAGCGCCGATACAGATTTTAGCATCCCAGGAGTTGCATCCTAGATCCTCGATAAGGAGTGCGCCCGAATGGCCCCCTGGGGGTGCATCCCCAGGTGCATTTCTGCTCTCAGCGGCCAGTTCGCCAGCTCTTGGGGGAACTCGGGGAGCCGGGGCGAGACATCGCCTGCGATCCTGTGCCGCCCGTTGAGTCGGACGCGTCCCTCTACAGGAGGAAGATCCAAAAATGCTCCAGAAAAATAGTCTGGGGACGATGCTTGGCCTCTGTTTGACCAGTTCTGGACATGTTTGCCTGCTCCTTATCGCTCGTCCAGAATCCGCCTGCAGGCGGACATGCCCGAACTGGGCCGAGCGAGGCCTCCGTGCGCGAGCGGCCGAGGGTGCAGCTAGCCCCGCCCGTGCACTCCCGGAGCAGCGCGCGCCGTCGCAAAAGGCACTCGGCACCATGGCCAGAGGCAAGCGCCAAAGACACGCCCACACCGCTCCCGGCCAGGCTCACCCGGGGTCCGGGATCGGTGCATACGCCCTCCTGCCGTCCTGCCGTGGGCAGCATGTGTATACACCGATCCTGGGCCTACAAACCTCGTCGAGGATAAACCGAAGACTTCTGAATTCGGTGGCTGCGGGGTCAGCGCTACTTCAATGCTGACGGCTGTTGACTCGGACGCGGTGTTGCCAAAGCCGACCCCACCCTCTCAGCATTGAAGAACGCGCTTTCTGACAAGTACCCGAAAGCATCGTGCTCCAGGATTTCAATTCCCACCTCTGGATATTTCTGACGAGGCTTGTAGGATCGGACTGGCCAGGATCGGTGTAGGTGTATACTTTGTGCCCTCTGACCCCCGGAGGGTCGCGTTCCGCTCCGCCACGACTGCGCCACGAGGGGCGCAGCCGACGCGTCCAGAACGGGCATGGTGGCAACTGCTTGAAGACCCCGAGAAGTTCGAGCACTTGCTCTCCAGAGTCCAGGATCTCGCGCGGTAGAAAATGTTGCTGCGTTTGCTTACCCATCGGTCGGAAGAAGCAGGTAGAAGCATGAAGTAGGAAGGCGCTGAAAGCGGATTGGGTCTCATCCCGCCCCCTGAAGATGAGGGAACAGGGGAAGCTACTCGATCAGTGAAGTAAGAAGGCGCTTAACTTAGATTAGATTGGAATATGGGAACCACAAAAATACCCATTTTCAACGACCGATGGGTATGTGCTGGTCACTGGTGCGTCGGTGGCTAGAAACGAAGAGACGGAGACGGAGACGGCGGGGGCTCCGAACGCGAAGGGCGGGTCCCGGCATCGCTGCTTCACCACGAGCCAGGGCCATGTGGGATACCGCTCACCAAGGGGTCAACATCTAGCAGGGCTCGACGGCAAACTGCAGAGGGCGAACAGAACCAGTCTGGCCGCGGGGATCGACGCCGCCTCAAATGCACCAACGGGGGAAATCCGAGTGGGCGCCCCCAAACCCCCGTGGAATCATGTGCGGACTGTTTGGTCCGCGCGCCGTTCCAGATGCAACCGGAGGGTCTGCCAATCGCTTGCAGCTTAGACTCACGTGTTTTCTGGAGACAACCATGCAACATAGATGCGTGATTTCTGCGTGAATCCCCTGACTGCTCCCAGGCTCCGACATGGCATGTTTTCCAAGCCGCATCTAAGACCATTCCAGGGGGGGAATCGGACGCGGCATTGGGATCACGCGTAATACGAGAGAAGACCTCGCTCGATTATAAAGGAAATGTGCTGGACTACTTCTCCTCATTTCATCACCTTCACCTTCTTATTCTTCGTCCTCCTCCTCCTCCTCCACCTCCTCCTTCCCCTCATCTCCTCGTCCTCTTTGTTTTCCTCCTCATCCGCCCTCCTCATCCACTTGTCTCGAGGATAAGAGAGACGCCCCCCCTTGGGGTGGACGGAAAGGGGGGGATAGCAGAGGGGGGCGTGGCGACTCAGCTGCATACAAGCTGTTTTTTCCGGAGCCTCCCGACGCCGAAGGCGGCCAAGCATCGAGGAAGGTGCTCTCCAGTGGAGCCCAAACCAGCTGCATACCCCCAATTCCCCCACCCCCCCGCCCCTGAACGGGTGTTGCCCAAGAGGAAGGTGTCTCCCCAAGGGTATCCCAGGATTTCCAAGGAGACCCAGGTGGCCCTCGACCGAGACCCAGAGGGACCCCGAGGCACCAAGATTGCAAGAAAAGCTGGGGACACCTTGAGTTAGGTCGGGCATGTCCCCCTACAGGCGGATATTGAGCGAAACATTTAAAATACCCCAAAAAACCCAAATAATCAAACAATGCTGAAAACTTATAAATTTTGAATAGATTCCTCCTGTAGAGGGCCAAGCCCGACTTGAACCTGGGGTCAGGGACACCTTTAGTAACCCACGAGGCCCGGTCACCACCCACCAGCCCTGCGCTGAGGGGGAGCGACATGTGGAGACTTGCTCAGGTGGGGCAGCGACGGATCGCCGATGCATCGGCGATGGGCCCCCGATATCGGAACCACACCTCCCTGAGCGTGGTGGACGATCAGGCCCCCAATCGGCGATGAATCGGGGAGCTGGGGTCGATGCATCCCCCTCTGAGCCTATACCCCCTCAGCTTGGCCCCTGCTGCGCCCCGCCTCCTCCTTCTCCTCCTCCTCCTCCTACTACTACTCCTCCTCCTGCTCCTCCTCCTCCTCCACCTCCACCTCCCCCTCCTGCTCCTCCCCCTCCCCCTCCCCCTCCCCTTTCGCGAGGCGGCAAAACTCCGGGGCCGTCGCGCGGCCTCCGCGTTGCGGGCCGCGAGCTCGGCGGGGCAAGAACAAAAAAGAGAGGCCCAGAGCCCACGCGCGCCCGCGAGCCACGCCCGGGAGCCACCGGCGGCACACCAGCGCCGAGGCCCGCTGACGAGACCGCCAGAGGGCCTCCTCCGCCCCCCTGCGGAAGGACGCCAGCGCTACGGCCGAGCTCGACCGGAGGTGTCCGCGTGTCGGGCGGGCGACGCTTGCCCCAGCGCCCGCGGCGACGCCGACAGCGAGACCGGTTAAAAGTTGGCAGGAACTGCGATGGGTCACTGGTCCTGGTCCCCGCCCCCTCCAACCCCATGTCGATCGTACCCATTCGCCCTCGCCTGGTGCCGAGGAAGGAGGAGGCGGTCAGGGCGGCGTGGGCCGCGGCCACGCCAGGACACCTCCGACCCCCCCCCACCTCATCCCTCCCGGCGGCGCCTCGCGCACGCGTAGGCAGGGGGCCCCTGCTGTCCCCCGAGCGTGCTCTGCGGGAGGTGGCAAGGCACCACCGCCATGCCTGGCCGGGGCAGTCCTGGGCCCTGGGATGCTGCACCATCGAAGCACGGCCACAAGGGCGTGGGTCAATCGAAGTATGGTCAAGTCGGGCGTGCCCCCCTACAGGCGGATTTTGGACAGAATTTTAAATACTCAACAAGGACGTGAGTCAATGAGTCAATCGAAGTAGCGTTAGGTCGGGCATGACCCCCATACAGGCGGATTTTGGACGAATTTTCTGTTCCACCATGATCAGAAATAGTCGAGCAAATCGTCCCCAGACCATTTTTTACTAACTCTTGAAAATTCCCCCTGTAGAGGGACAGGCCCGCCTTCAAAATATCGCCAGTGGTGTACAATCGAAGTATGGCCAATGGTGTGCAATCGAAGTGGGCCATCGAAGTATGGTTCGGTCGGGCGTGTCCTCCTACAGGCGGATTTGGGACGAAAAATCAAAACTAGTCAAACAAGTACACAAAATTTGTCAAACATTGTCAAACATCGCGCACCTAATATTTTTTACTATGCTTGAATATTCTTCCTGAGGTGCATAGCCAATGGTGTACAATCGAATTCACCCCCCTCGTCGAGGACCCAAGGCCCCCGTGGAGACACGGTGGAGGCTTCAGATAAGGATGCCTTCGATAAGGAACCCAGGGTCTCGCGACCGACGGGCGGCCAAACCTGGGCCACCGACCTCGCCTCGAAGCAACAAGGGGTGCGCCAGGGTCTGGGCCCCAGGAAGACGTTCCTAATCCAATGCCGCCGCCGTACAACAAAACGAACTGATGGGCCTGTTTTCCAACACCACCACCATAAGTTGGAAGGGGAGGGGGTCCTACTCCGCCTCCTCCTCCACCTCCTCCTCTTCGTCCTCCTCCCCCTCGTCCTCCACCTCCTTCCCCCTCCAACTTCTGGTGGTGGTGGTGGTGGAAAACAGGCCCATCACGAACAGCTGGCATTCCCAGGTGGGAAGCCCAGCCACAAAGAGCAGAAGGCCCCCCCCCCCAAAGCTCGGGTTGTCCTCCACCCTCACACCAGCTGCATAGCCCCTCCCGGCCCCATGCCAGGAGAGCGCACGCACGCACCGACGCCAGGGACCAGGACGGCCCCGGCCAGGCATGGTGCTGCCTCCTGCGGAGATCTGCCCCCCAGACGCCGGGCCCCGAGTTGTGTTGCTCCCATCGCACTTAGGGACCACATCCTAGAAAAAAATCCGAGCACCCGGAAAAGTGCCGAAACAGTGTCGAACGAATGCCTCCCACGGCCCGACGCATGAAAACCCTCGAGTTTCGGTGCTCTCTTGGTGCTCGCAACTCTTTCTGGTGAGTCGGGGTGCTTCTTTCTGGTGGTTCAGGCTAAGGTCGGTTGGAACATCACAAGCCCCGAGGCGCATGGCTGATGCCCACTGGCAGCAGCTGCCTCCCAGGAGAGGGGGATGGCCCCTCCCAGGCAGCTGCCTCGGACACAAAATAAATAGACACGCGTCCCAGGATTCCCCGGATGTTTCCAGATCTTCTGGGTTCTCGTCTTCCCCCCCCACACTTCCCATACCTTCGAACCTGTATGGTTTCCTGGGAGTCGACAATGAATTGCGTCTGTGTGTTTTACCCCTCCTTTTCCCAGGAAGGCGGGACGACCCCGCCCTGGCCACCGAGCCTCCGCACCGAGATGCCGCCGCGCCACGCGCTCTCGAGCCGCCGCCGCGGAGGAGACTGGCCCTTCAGCCCAGGCCGCGAGGCGCGGAGCGCGATCGCCCTCGCGCCCAACTCTCCTCCTCCTCCTCCTCCTCCTGCTACTCCTCCTCCTGCTCCTCCTCCTGCTCCTGCTCCTCCTCCTGCTCCTGCTCCTGCTCCTGCTCCTGCTCCTCCTCCTCCTCCTCCTCCTCCTCCTCCTCCTCCTCCTCTTAAGCCATTGTGGGTCAGGCCTTCTTGGGGGGAGGCCCCGACCCGCACACGCGCACGCGTACCGTGTGTCGGTGTCCCGCGCGCGCGGGGCGGCCAGGCACACCCGCGGCTTGAGGGGCGCCCAGCAGGGGCGGCGAAAGTTGCGCGTGAGGCCTCGGATGGCCAAAGGAGGCAAGCATGATCGCCCGACATCGGCCAGCCGAGGTCGGAAGAATGAATATCTGGTGTGTCCTCATTGCCCTCGCTCTTGGGTCTTTGTGCACAAAGCAGGCAAAACGGGGTGGGAGAGTTGCCGAGGGCGCGGGCGTCTGTGGAAGGATCCAGCCCGTGCGATCGTCGCCTTCGACCTGGGGGAGGAGGAGGGCGGCAGCCCGCCCCTGCGCTCCTGCCTCAAGGGAAGCGGATCGGCCCGAGACCCAATCCTGGAGGTCTGCTGCCCAAGTTCAGTAAGGCCAAGTCCGACGGCGACCAGGAGACCCAGGACAAGCTCTTGGCTGTCTGCCCGTCCCTGGCAACTCAGTGGAAGCCGCCGCCCGAGGCCACGCCTGAGGAGCGCTTGGCCCAGAAGGCCCAGCAGCTGCGTCAGCTGCAGGCCCAGCAGGGACGGCTCAAGAACCAACTAATCCATGCTGCGCAGACGCGGGAAGACCTTCAGACAACGTTCAGGACAAACATGGACGAGTGCTTGGCGACGCAAGCAATAGAGGAGCTCGTCGGCAAGACACAAGCGGCTGGACCCCAGTCGGAAGCACGGCAGGCGCAGCAGGCTCAGCAAGCTGATGACGAAGAGTTCCCAGAGTTGGGAGCAGAAGAGATGGCAACCCTCGACGAGACCACACGCAACCAATATGAAGAGGCATCGACCGCTCACAAGAAGGCTCGCACCGCGCTCAAGTCAGCCACAGATGCGGACAAGGCGGC
Organism: Prorocentrum cordatum; assembly: GCA_963575745.1. Taxonomy (NCBI): domain Eukaryota; class Dinophyceae; order Prorocentrales; family Prorocentraceae; genus Prorocentrum; species Prorocentrum cordatum. The sequence goes on from CAUYUJ010001170.1 coordinate 461,170, forward strand.
ACGAGAGGCAGCTGCACGATTGCGCTCAGTACACCAATATATCAAGCGCCGACGAGGGCAAGGTGGCCAGGCTCAGGCAGCATATGCAGACAAGGGCCAGGCGCAGAAGACCACCAACCCAGCAGCGGTGGACTTCACCAATGCGGCCGATGTGGACCTGTACATCTCGCAGACGGCGGCGATGTGTGCCAGGGCCAATGGGCGTCACCAGCTGCGGAGCATCTTGACCCTAGCAGCACCAACTCGTCGCAGAAGAAGTCAAGACCTACAAGGATGAAGAGTTGCCATGTGGACGTGCTGTTCGCAAATGCCACGCGCTACGGGGAGAAGGTGCGACACTACGTGGCGCACTGCAGTTTTGACATGGTAGGCCTGGCGGGGCACCGCCTGCTACCCAAGGCCGCAAAGCAGGAGGCCAAGAAGCTGCGATTCCAGGGGCGGCAATCGCAATTCACATGGACGCCATCGACACCGACGCAGAGGAATACGACACGTGCTCACGGGGGACGTGCTGGCTTGCCAGAGCAGGCCACGTCGCGTCCGCACGCTTGCCCGACGGCACGGGGCAAAGCGTATTCAAGCAAGAACTGCGAGACATCTCGATCACCCTCTGGCGTCTGAAAGGGGCGACGCTGGCGCTGATCTCGGTGTACCTGGACTGCAGCGTGGGGCTGGATGATCCAGCTAATGTATCCAAGATGGTGCAGTTGACTCATGTTGTGAAGTCTTTGGGAGTACCACGGATTGCATTAGGTGACTGGAACAATACCCCGACGGACATGCAAAACTCACCGTGGTTGAACGGTTTACGAAGAGAGCTGCGGATTCCCAATGATTGTACCGTCACCTGCACGACGGGCAAGGGCAGGCTCATTGATTATGGTATTGCCTCGCGAGACTTTCGACAGTTCGTGGAAAATTTCAAACCAGTGAGGGAGGTACCATGGAGCCCGCATGTGGGGCTTCACCTGCGACTGCACTCTCGACCAGCTTCGGTCAAAGTGCAGATGCCCACCCAGCCAATGAAGATCGAGATCGGCACCCACGCGGTCCTCCGAGAAAAAGGACTCACGCGAGCCCAGCGAGATCGTGAGCGATATCTCAAACTGACACAGAACAATGATGAGCAAGGCGCCGATGCAGCGGAGCCAGGGAACCTTCACCACGACGAGCTAGCCCACCTCCTGAAGAGCACCTACCCGATGAAGCAGAATGGCGCGGCCAACGATGCACACTGGCTCCAGGCGTTGGCAGAGACCAGAGGGCGACCAGTTCAGGAACCTGTTGACGAGGTGGCTGATTCATGGGCGTATCGACGGCCCCGAAGGAGCTTGCAAACTGGCCTACCAGTTTGGCGAGTGGTCAGTTGCGGCAGAGCAGTCGATGTGCATCATGACGGACTCCAAGCCCAAGAGCACCGTGAGAAGGGGATGCAACCCCAAGTTCACGATGCGGAAGGTCACCATTCAAGATAAGTCCGACCCATTTTTTGACGCGGCATTGAGAGATAATGCCAACTTGTGGGAAGCGTTGGCAGCCAGAATGCGAGAGCTGGCGATCGTCAAGGCGAGGCATGCGAAGACCGTCAACTTGAAGACAGTCGATGGCGTTATCAGATCCCTGAGCGATCGCATTGCGTTACTTGACCAGGCTCAGGGGGCAGCAACGACACGGACGCAGATAAGCACGAGGACGCGAGGGCGCTGCTCAACTTATCACACGACTTGGATGGCAAGCCGTGCCCGACGTTGCGAAGCCCAGAGACAGCCACACCGTCTAAGAAGCGCCCCGTAAAAAGAAGACCGAGCAGGGCGAAACAACGACGGCAACACGGCGAGTGCGGCGTCCACGGAATCGGCGAGTCCAGCTACGCCGTCAACGGCGTCAGCCTCAGTGCAGGACCAGCTACCGCACTGGAAGGGATCTAGCATAGGATCCAGGCCCAACGCCATGCGGAGTCGCCACGACCCCCGTCAGAACGCCACTCAAGATGGTCCGCAGGAACCTGGCCAGGACCCGCGGCAGGACCCCATCGGTGGTCTGAGCGCGGCTGAGAGGGGGGGCGGACCTACCCCATGGGCCAACGCCACCGCCTGTTCAGGAGTGCCGTTCGAGGATACGCAGAGAGTCCACTCGGAGTCCCAGCGATGAACCAGCCAGTCTCCCCAGCGTGGCGAGGGGTTAGGCCACGGCGGACATGTGAGGCGTGGGCCAGCTGAGCCCCTCACGGCGAGAACTGTGCTAGATGAGCCCCTCGTGTCCGCCTCCTCCTGTGACCAGAAGACCTACGAGACGGAGTTCAGGACCGTGCCAGGTGGGCCCCTCAGCTACACCGGCAAGCAGCAGAACGAATGGTCGGAACAGACCGAACTCACCGCCGAGATCTACCAGAGGGACGCTCGCCAGGACACCTGGCCTGTCGAGTATACGCAGAGAGCCCGCCCTGAGTCTCAGAGAGGGGCCAACCAGTCTCCCCAGCGTGTGAGGTTTGTGCCCAGGTGGGCCCCCCACGGCGAGGACTGTGCTAGGTGGCCCCCTCGCGTCTGCCACCCACTGCTACCAGAAGACCAACGAGACGGAGCCGAGGACTGTGCCAGGTGGGTCCCTCAGCTACGCCAGCGAGCAGCAGAACGAGTTGCCGGAGCAGGCCGAACTCATCGCCGAGATCTACCAGAGGGACGCTCGCCAGGCCACCTTGCCTGTCGAGCATACGCAGAGAGCCCACTCTGAATCTCAGAGAGGGGCCAACCAGGTTCCCCAGCGTGGCGAGGGGTTAGGCCACGGCGGACATGTGAGGTTTGTGCCAGGCGGGCCCCTCACGGCGAGGACTGAGCTAGGTGAGCCCCTCGCGTCTGCCACCCCCTGTGATCAGAAGACCAACGAGACGGAGCAGAGGACTGTGCCAGGTGGGCCCCTCAGCTACACCAGCGAGCAGCAGAACGAAGTGTCGGAGCAGGCCGAACTCATCGCCGAGATCTACCAAAGGGCCGCTCGCCACGCCACCCTGGCGTGGCGCAACACTCGTGCCAAGGTCCGATCGTGGGCCAACAAGGCGTCAGACAACTCGATGAAAGAAGCACATCGGTATCTGAGCTCTGACGAAAAGATCATCACCAGCGACGGCTGCCTGGACCCCGACACGATGAAGTGGGAGATGGAACCGCAGCGCGGCATCCAACTTCGACGGCGACAATGGGAGCGACGTTGGACAGCGCACAAGGAGTTCGCCAAGGAGGAGCTCACGCAGGCCATGAGCGACCTGAAAGCCAAGGCCAAGGACGACCTCGTCGAGCGGCCCTACCTCGCGATGGAGAGCATGGAGATGGCGTTGGGCAGCTTCCAGGCAGGCACGGGGCTCGGCGCGGACCAGTGGGCGCCCGACCAACTCCGAGCACTCAGCCCGATGTGCAAGGGGTCCTTCCTCCTCATGCTGAACATGCGCGAGCGGCAACTGTCCTGGACGCGTCAGATCACGCAGATGTGGCATGTGTTGCCCCCGAACGGAGGAAAACATATGGCGGGAGAAGAGCGGCCTCTAGGGCTGATGCCGATGACGATGCGAGCATGGGGGAAAATGACGAAAAACAGGCTAACGGAATGGTGTGACCGAAGAGCGGGGGTCTGGGATGCTGCGGTGGAAGAGAGTTCGGCGTTGCAGCCAGCGTTGCTCGCACTGGTCCCGGATGAAACCCGAGACAATCTAGACGGAGCTAGCCAAGCTACGTTCTTCCAGGACTTAGAGAAGTTCTAAGATCTGGTTGATTTGGGGATCCTAGCTGTACGAGCCTCAGAAGTAGAATACCCCCCAGTCGAGCCATCAACCGGTCAATGCCTCAGAAGCCTCAGAATACCTGTGCCTTCGACCCGTCAAGGCCAATAAGATCTTCAGAGACTTGATTATTCCAGATAACGGCATGGCCCCTGGCCGTGGCAAGCCAATCATGGAGCTCGAGCCCTACTCTACCATGTACTGGAGGACGTACACCTTGCTGTGCCGATAGCGAGGTTGAGGCAGTTCGTTGATGACATTACGGTGCGAGTCGAGGGGCCCGACGACGTGGTAGGAGTAGCGGTGCCGAGAGCATCGAACGTTCTGGTTGGAGGCTGTCTCAAGGCGAGGCCCAAGAACTCCAGCAAGTCCACCATCCTGGCCCAGAACCCCCAGGACGCCCTTGAGGTCGAGAGGTCCCTGACAGAGCTCAACATAACCATGCAGAAGGGGAAGGAGATGAAGGACCTGGGGACCGACGACACCATGGGGCAACGTAGATCCAGGAAAACGGCTTCGAAGCGGTGTGGGTTGGGCAAAATTCGGGCCACCATGGCTGGTTTGTTCGCCAGTTTGGGGCGCGCGCGTAGAAAGAAAAACAAGTTACTGCTTCATGCTGATGTGCGGGCTGAGATGTCCTATGATAGTCCCCTTGTTGGCCTCCCCCCCGACCCAAGTCCGATAGCGAAGAGCTCTGGCTGCGGACCTAGCTGGTTTCGGGAAGAAAGGCCGATGCACGGCTACGGTCATGCTCCTGATGCATGAGGGGGACCCGTGGGCTGCGTGCGTGAAGCGACAGGCCAAAGAGTGGCTGCATTTTTGGGCCCACAACCCCTCCCTCAGGCAGCAGGTTTGGCGGGGATGGTCGGCCACCAAGCTTTAACTTGCCCGTATAAAGCCCCGTTCACGATGGCAAACAGTGACAGGGCACATGGGGGCCATGATGCTCTCCCTTCGGTCCCTGGGATGGGTCGGGGTTGAACCAGATATTTGGGAGGACTCCGACGGTGGCGAGTGGCGTTTCAACCCCGACCTGTCCGATAATGCTGAAGAAACATGTCGTGCTCTGGCCCAGTCTGTCATGCAGCAATTATGGGAGCAGACAGCCCGGCACAATGAAGGAGCTTGCCTGAAGGATGGGGTGACCTCACCATGTTGCGTTTGATTGCCAAGAGCATGCATAAGAAAGACGTGTCTCAGGAAGCGGGAGCCCTGGAGGGGATAGCACAAGCAACAATTTGGACTGGCGATCGCCAGCGGAGAGCTGGACATCAGACCGAAGGCCTGTGTACTAAATGTGGACTCGGGGCTTCTGATACCACCCGCCACCGAACCTATGAGTGCCCTTGCCTGGCCCACATGGAGCACCCCTGGATCTCCAGGACTGCGCACTTGTGCGAGCGAGCGATTCGCGACCTCGATCGAGGGGTCAATGCTTCCTTGTGGCTTCGAGGGGTCGCCCCCCCATCTTGGAATCCAGTGCCTCCCCCACCAGAGTGGGGGGATGTGATGAATGCCTGGCGTGTGAAAGCCGTCGACACCCCGCCCCCTGCCATCGGTCCCAGCGGAGATGTGACGCCAGGCCAGGGGCTCGAGGCGAGGGCTGGATTCTTGGATGGCCCTGGCACCTCGTCTCACCCTCGCGCGGCTCGCGTGGGCTGGGGCGTGTACCTCCAGCTGGGAGCGCAATGCCCCGCCTCCCCCCCTCCCCCCCTCACCCCTCCCCCCCTCCCCCCCCTCCCCCCCTCCCCCCCTCCCCCCCTCCCCTCCCTCCCCCCCTCCCCCCCTCCCGCCCCCTCCCCCCCCTCCCCCCTCCCCTGCCCCCCCCACCCCTGCCCCCCCCTGCTGCTCCTGGGGCCTCCGACCCTTCTCTCCCCCCTCCCAGGGTGGTACGGGGGAGCCGACGGCCGCCAGGCCGTCCCCGCGGCAGAGCTGGCCGCCTTTGTGGTGGTGCCTGCAGCTCACGACAAGGGGCATCGTGAGATACGCCGATGATCAAACTGCTTTTGACGGGTGGCACGGGGGCCGAGTCGACGACCCCCGCGGAGCGCTCAAGAGCTGGTGGCAGAGAGCGGGAGCCGCCGCCAGAGCCCGACCAGGGGTCGTCACCCTCCGCAGATGCCACTCCCACCTCGATGCCCAGTCCCATCTCTGTTGCTCCCAGCCCCCTCTCGTCTCTCGAGGGAACGAACTCGCCGATGCCTTTGCCCAGCGAGGGGCGGAGGAGGCGGGTGCGGCCATCAGAAGCGAGGTCAAGGCCCTAGGCGTCGCGGACGCCTCGGCCACCCTCGTCCAGCAGCGCCTGGCCGCGGTGGCCAGAGAGTACGCGGCGCAGGACCGCGACCAGTGCGCACGGACTCCCGAGGGGGGAGGGGAGGTTGCTTCAAGGCGGGCAGTCGAGCTTGAGCATGAGTCGGGCCACAACCTCGGGAGGTTGGCCAACGGGGCGTGGGTGTGTCGTCGGTGCCGCCAAGCGCCGCCTCCTAGGACGTCTCTGGTCGATTGGCTCGGGTTCGAAATTAACCGATGTAAAGGAGACCCCGCCCAGCGGCATCTGAGCGAGAGTGATACTGTTGTGCTTGCCCCCCCGCCCTGTGACCGCGGAGTTGAGAACAGCTAACAGGCACGTGCACCCCACCGACTGCGTGACCATGCGCAATGGACAGGTGTGGTGTTGGAAGTGCGCCTGTCTGGGCACCGTGGTTAACGGGGGGGGAGACTCTTGCTCTTGGCAGAGCCGTGCCGTGGTTGGACCACCCCCTCGGGAGAGAATTATCTCAGTCGATTGCGCCAGGGACTCCCCCCTAAGAGCAACAAATGGCCCAACGAGAAGGGAGCGGGGCGCCTCCAAGTGGAGGCAGGCTCGAGCGTGACCAAGTCTTTTTTGAAACCCAAGTCTCGGAGATAGATGACTATCGAGAACGACCCCCGAGGGGGGGGGGGGAAACTGTCCAGCTGTGGCCTCGCTGCCGACTGGCACCTTTCAGCATTCTCTCCTCGTCCTCCTCCTCCTCCTCTCTCCTCCTCCTCCTCCCTGCTCCTCCTCCTCCTCCTCCACCTCCTCCTCCTCCTCCTCCTCCTCCTCCTCCTCCTCCTCCTCCTCCTCCTCCTCTCCTCCTCCCTCCCCTCCCCCTCCTCCCCCTCCCCCTCCTCCTGCTAGTCCTCCTCCTCCTCCTCCTCCTCCTCCTCCTCCTCCTCCTCCCCCTACCTACTGCCTCCTCCTCTCCTCCTCCCTCCCCCTCCTCCCACCTCCTCCTCCTCCTCCTCCGCCCTCCTCGTCCTCCTCGTCCTCCTCGTCCTCCTCGCTCCTCCTCCTGCTCCCCCTCCTGTACCCACTTCGCATATCCCCCCCTGGGCTCGTCCCTTCGTCCCTCGTCCTCGTCCTCCTTCTACTCCTCCTCTCCTCCTCCTCCTCCTCCTTCCTCCTCCTCCTCCTGCCTCCTCCTCCTCCTCCTCCCACCCCCCCTCCTCCCCTCTATTCTCCCCCTCCTCCTCCTCGTCCTCCTCGTCTCGTCCTCCTTCTCCTCCTCCTCCTCCTCCTCCCTCCTCCTCCTCCTCCTCCTCACTCACGTCCTCGCTCCTCCTGTCTCTCCTCCATCCCCCTGCTTCTCCTCCTCCTCCTGCCACTTCTCCTGCTCCTCCTCACTCTCCTCCGCGTTCTCACCTGCTCCTCCTCCCTCCCTCCCTCCTCCTCCTCCTCCCTCCATCCCCGTCAGGTCTCATGGGCTGGGCTGGGCTGGGCTGGGATGGTCTGGGTTGGGCTGGGCTGGGCTGGGTCTGGGTTGGTCGCTCTTTCCCCCCTCTCTTCCTCTCCTCCTCCCTCCCAGTCCTTGCTAGAGGACTGACCTTTCTGCAGGACTGCGGTGGGTTCGGGAGAGATGGATTGAGCTGGGGTGGGCTCTTCCCCTCATCCCTCCTCCCTCCCTCCCTCCCTCCCTCCCAGTCCTGCGGGATCGGGTTGGGCTGGGTTGGTGAGGCCTGGGCATCTGCTCCTCTTTCTCCCTCCTCCTTTCCGTCTCTTCTGCCTCTGCACGGCCCGGCGTCCACTCCTGCATCGGCTCCCCATGCGACCCGGGGTGCCTCCTGCCTTTGGGGAGCGCGGTCGAGAGGGCGCTTTGGAGATGTCTCGCCTGGGCCTCTCTGCCGCCCCTGCTTCTCCACCCCTCTATCCGCAGCCACGTTGTCCCGAGCTGCAGCGCCTTTCCATCTCCGCATCCCTCCTCACAGCCATTACAAGGCCAACCAACAGCATGGGGTCCGATGGTCCCGAGCCCGAGGCCACCCAGAAGGTCTTGGATTTCTGGATGCAGGAGCGTCCATCTCTCCGGCTCAGCCTCCGCGCGGCGTCGCGCACGGAGGAGAAGAACCAGGCGGGAGGAGGTCCTTGTGCGGCGACTATCTTCAAACGCGCCGTGCGTCACCAGTGGTCGCTGATGTCGGTGGCAGACAAGCGGGCGTGAGCCGCTGCAGCAGCCACTGGAGGCCCCGCTCCAGGGCAGCCCAAGCTCTGGCAGGACGTGGACCAGGCGTCCGCTGGGCACCAAGGGCAAGGGGCTGACACGCCACTGCCGGCTTCGACACCGTCTCAGGGTTACTCCGAGGCCGGGAGCGGCAATGGACTAGCGGTGGCCGGCACCTGCTTCGGCTGCAGGGCCACGGGCTGCGAGCTTGCTCTTGGCCAGGGAGCGCACGCTCAAGAGGCCTACTGCCGCACCTGCTGGGACCAGTGGGAGGCGACAAAGACAAGCGCAGCACGCAGCGAGGAGACGAAGGCCGAGGTACCGGACGATAGCGTGGGCGAGGCCCCGTGGAAAAAGCTGCGGCTCCTCTTGGCCTCGCCTAGCCACGGCGCGGCTGCGGTGCCACAGCCTATTCAGTGGGGCGCCCCAGAGGCCGTCAAGCAGGGCTCATGGGGCGTAGGAGGCGGCGCAGCCGTGGCGCCTTCGACTATGGAGTGGAGCGCCCAGGGTGGCTGCCATGCAGGGGCGTGGGAAGCGCTTCGCTACGGCGCAGCGCCGACACCGCAGGCACCAGCCTGGAGCGCAGAGCCCTCTGGCTGGATGGGCTGCCAGTCGGCAGCGGCGTCCTGGGCGGTCCAGCCCGGAAACGCCCAGCAGGCCCTTCTGGGCAGCGGTCTCCAGCTCTGGGGCCCCGGGCAGGCGCCGGCGGGAGCTACCGTGCCCCCAGGCTTTGGCAGTGCGGGCGAGGGCGCCCAGCAGGGAGTGCTCCAGGCGGTAGAAGCGGACGTGGTGGACCCTTTGTTCCTGGAGTACAGGCGGCTCCATGAGCATGGAAGCTCGGGGGCGGGGTGGGAGCAGTCCAGCCAGGGGGAGGAGAAGAGGTACGACAGGTTCTTGCGCCTGATGCCGGATGGCAGCTTGCCGTCCGACAGGACCATCCTTTACTGGGCCTCGACGGTCCCAGCCGGCAGCCCCCTGCTCAGGCGCGGGGCCGAATTGCACTACCTGCCCAAGGAGAAGGGCAAGGGCACCCAAAGCACCAAGAACAAGAAAGCGCCAATTGGACTCGTGTTCCAGTTCGGGAAGAAGCATGGCGCGGTCCACATCTGGATGCGCAAATCGGGAAAAATCCACATCGCTGCTGCCACAGCGGTGCGCGAGAACATCCTGTCCAAGATGCTCACTTGGACGGCCCCGTACAACAACGGCGTGCCCCCGGCGGGCCCGACGGATGAGCCCTTGCCGCCGCTGCCGCCCGCGGCCTGGACGCCGCCTTAGCGAGTGAGCATGTGCACAGAACTGCACCGCCTGCCCCCTCTCCTCCGCCTCATCCTGCCTTCCGTTGCAAGCCCCCCCCGCGCTAGTGCAGTCCTAGTCGCGTCGTGCGCCCGGCGTGGTGCCCAGACGCGGCAATGCGCGAGGCTCTTGGGATGACTTCTCTTGGTGTTTAGTACACGGAGGATTTGGTATGAGTTTCGTACCGGATGTACGATTATTCCTCCTCCCTCTTCGCCTCACCTCCTCCCTGTCGCCCCTTCGTGCATAGAGCTACTTCGCTTTGGAGTTGTAGCCGGATTTTCATTGATACTTTATAGAATTTTGCAGTGGGCTTTGTATAGGTTCGCGCGTAGAGTTTTCATGAATTCTGCACTCGAGTTGCAAAAATATCTGTGCAGACTCCCCTCCCTCCCTCTCCCCCTCACCCGTCCTGTTCAGTCTCTGCCGGGCTGCAGCGGGCTGGGGCGGTCTGGGACGTGCTGGGGTGGGTCTCCCCCCTCCTCCCCCCCTCTCTCCTCCTCCCTCCCTCCCTCCTGGTCCTCGCTGGGGTTGGATGGGCTGGGGTGGTTCCGTGCCGCCGCCTTTGCCGTCTGCGCTGCCGTCGTTGTCGCTGTTGCCGCTGTGCTCTCTTGTCGCCGTTGCTTTGGCTGTCCTTGCCGCCGCCGCCGCCGCCGTGGTCGTCGTCGTTGGCGCTGGCGCCGTTCCTGCTCCCGCTCTCGTCGTCGTCGTCGTCGTCGTCGTCGCGGTCGTCGTCGTCGTCGTGGTCGTCGTCGTCTTCGTCGGCGCTTCGGTGAACGGAGGCCTTCCCGGCCGTGCAGTGGCTGCGGTCCGTTGGGATTCGCCCCCGAGCTCCGCCGCCGCCGGTTCGGAGGGACGCCCCTGGTTGCCTCCTGCCCCCAAAAGCAGTTTTTGAGGTACCAAACAGGTTCCTGTTTGGTACGGGAAAAACTGCCCGGGGGGGCTGCTGAGCCCGACGCCGTGGCCGCCAGGCGCGTCTTGGCCCTGCCGGGGCTCCCCGGGCAGTTTTTGAGGTACCAAACGGGCCCCCGCTTGGTATTGCGAAAATTGCCCGGGAGGCCCGGGAGGGCCCGCCTCGGTGGCGGCCGGGCGCGGGTGTCTGCTCGGGAGGCCGGGGGAGTGCCTCCTGGCCCGCCGGAGTGCGCTTCGGGCCTCTTCCCTTTCCGGGTGGACCCCTTTTGGAGCGAAGATGAAGCGCTTCTTGCCGCCCTCCCTCCCTCTCTCCCTCCTGGTCGATTCCCTCTTGGAGGTCTGTGGAGTTCCTGGGTTGGCGTTGGGCACCCCTCCCCGCACCTGCTCTGTGCGGGGGACGCTGTTGCGGCAGTGTCTGGAGTGTGGCGAGGGGGGTCGGGCTCAGACCTGGACCTCGGCGCGGACCCCTTGGAGCCGGTCGTGGCTGGGGTGGGATGGCGTTTGGGATGGGTCGGCAGCGTGTGCTTTCCCCCCCCTCTCGGATCCTCTCTCCCTCCATCCGGCTAGCCTCGTACCTACGTCGTGCGTTGGCGTAGGATGGAGCCGAGACCGGGCGAGGATCCCTGCCGGAGGGCCGCTGATGCCCCCTCTGCAGGAAGACCCAAATCTAGCGTTAGCCTTCCGGCTTTGGGCGTGGCACCTCTCTGGAGGGAGCCTGGGAAGCTGAGGGAGGTTTGGGCACGGTGGCTCGCAAGGCCTCGTACCCTCCCCCTCTCTCCCAAGGCTGCTTCCCTAGAGTGGTCTCATCCATCCCTGGGCTGGCGTTGCGGGGTTGCTGTCGGTCGCCGGTGGGGCCCCTCAGCTCTCTACTAAAGGGGCTGAGCCCGCAGTCCCAACATGCCACCTCGCTGGGAGGTCACCAACCAACCAACCAACCCCTCCCCCCCCTCCCCCTCCCCCTCCTCCTCCTCCTCCTCCTCCTCCTGCTCCTCCTCCTCCTCCTCGTCCTCCTCCTCCTCCTCACCCTCCTCCTCCTCCTCCTCCCCCTCCTCCACCTCCTCCTCCTCCTGCTCCTCGCCCTCCTCGTCCTCCTCGTCCTCCTCCTCCTCCTCCTCCTCCTCCTCCTCCTCCCCTCCTCCTCTGCTCCCCTCCTACCCCCCTTTTCCTATCCCCCCCTGTCGTCTCGTCCTCGTCCTCTCCTCCTTCTTCTCCTCCTCCTCCTCCTTCTCCTCCTCCCCTCCTCCTCCGCCTCCTCCTCGTCCTCCTCCTCCTCCTCCCACTCCCCTCCTCCCCTCCTCCTCCTCGCCCTCCTCGTCCTCGTCCTCCTCCTCCTCCTCCCTCCTCCTCCTCCTCCTCCCTGCTGCTGCTCCCCCTCCTGTACCCCCCTTTTCATATCCCCCCCTGTCGTCGTCCTCCTCCTCCTCCTCCTCCTCCTTCTCCTCCTCCTCCTCCTCCTCCTCCTCCTCCCCCTCCCCTCTCCTCCTCCTCCTCCTCCTCCTCCTCCTCCTCCTCCTCCTCCTCCTCCTCCTCCTCCTCCTCCTCGGGGGACCTGGACCTTCACCGGCGTCACCCCCCCCGTGACGACGACGACAGCGCGCCTCACACGTCGGCACTGGTGCGCTGCCGGCCCTTCCCGGCGCGTGCATAATACCTATACGACGTCCAAAGTGGACGCCGTTGGCAAGTCCGCCGCAGGAGTCGTCGGCTCTCAGCTGCGGCGGCCTCGCCTCTACCGAGCGGCAGCTAGTCGCACGGACAGCGCCACGGCGTACAACAAACTTTGTGCGGCACAGGGGGGAGGAGGAGGAGGAGGAGGAGGAGGAGGAGGAGGAGGAGGAGGAGGAGGAGGAGGAGGAGGAGGAGGAGGAGGACGAGGAGGACGAGGACGACGACAGGGGGGGATAGGAAAAGGGGGGTAGCGAATCAGCTCACGTAGCTAAGTTCTTCCGCCGCTTGGCGGCGCCAGAGGCGTTAATCCGAGACAGGCTGCACGCAACAGATCTCGACCCGCCTGGGGCCGGGGGTCCCGACTCGAGGATCTGGGGCTCGGCCTGGAGGGTTCGGTGTCCGAGGTCCTGATGGCAAAGTCTGGGACCTGGGGCCCGGAGTCTGGGCCCGGGGCCCAGGGTCCAGAGTTCGGCCGCAGTCCGAGGACCGCGGGCTGGGGACCTGAGCTTGCGGGTCTGGGCTGGGCTCGGGTCCCCGGACCAAGCTCCAGTGCCGAGTCTGGCCTCCAAGTCTGGTCGAACGTCGTCGCCATCGGCGTCGTCAAAGTCTTCGTCGTCGTGTTCGTTCTCGTCGTCACCGGCGTCATCATCATCGTAATCATCGAAGTCATCGTTGTCGTCATTGGTCATTGTCGTCGTCGTTTTTCTCGTGTCCATCATCGCCCTCGGCCATCGTTCGCTCTCGTAAGTCGTCGTCGATCATCGGACCTTTGTCGTTCATCGTCCATTCTCACAAACATCCAATCCAGAACGACCTGGATCGGAGGCACTGGCCAGAGGCCATTTCAGTGAGACGTGAGTGAGGGAGTGGAAAGGAAGATTGATGGTATGCCCACCTGGCGGTCACCAGCAGGAAAGGACTACCAGCCATGAGGCTTCGATAGTATCGGACATACATATTGTAACTAAGACTCCGACTTAGCTGCTCTTTGCACTCATGCTAAATTCGATTCAGCGACCAGACCCGCCGACAGGAACGAGTGCACATAGCAGGTGGAGCCCTGAAAAATCCTAACTGGCTCTACTCCTCTCAAGCAAAGCACAGACAGCGCAAACAATCGTGAAAGAACTGGCGCAAGAAGCTTGTAGTTGAACATGCAGCTTCCTGGCACGCGTCATCAATAGCAGTTCCTGCGCCACGTACATGCCTGGCAAGGTCAGGGTCAGTGACAAAAGACACATGGCAAGGGACCGCCCAACACAACAGCCACAACTGCAGCATAACCAGCAGCAGCGACACGAGCATCAGGACCACGATGCAGCAGCAGCAGCAGCAGCAGAAGCGAACCGGAGAAAGACGAGAAAAATGGACGCGGGGCAGCGGCTGTAAAATACGGGAGCGCATGCAAGCAAGCTGGAACTATACACGGTCATATTCAAATGCAGATCATGCGGGCTCCATGCCATGCGCTGGATACACATGTTGAAGCCTAGGACACTTAGTCACAGGATAACAACATGCTGCCACAGGCGTATGCATCCAGCTCTCGCCCTGGATCACCCCACCCTTTAGAGTTTGCTTTACTCCTCGGGGCCAGAGAAAGGCACCGAGAGACCGAAACTTGCGAATCAACTCAGAACCCCTTTCCATCAACACCTCTTTCTCGTCATGGCGCACCTCAAAAACCTGCCCGTGGACCTCTCCAGGGACGTGCACGTGGAGAGGTTCCGCGTAGATTTTTGGGCAGCATGCTGCCCAGAATTTCGAAGCGGTCAAGCCGTGGCGATGGGGAACCTCCAGGAGGCCTCAAGACATGGCCATATACGTCGACTCGGCATCTCCCTTCCTCCCACTCTCCGAGCGGGCCACCTCGGCGAACACCCACAGGCGCGTCACCGAAAGGTAGGGAACGGGGCGGGGGAAGGGAGGCGGCCGGGAACGTCCAGGTGACGTCTGCGCCAGTGCCGTCCAAGGGCTAGGTGCTGGCTGACCCTGGTCATTCCCACACGGCGCTGGCGCGAATCTTGACGTTGCCTGAGGGGAGGAAACGGGGAGGGGAGGGGGAGAAGGCCGCGGCAACGCACGCTAGCGTGGCTTCATGTACTGCCCGCTGGAACGACGCGGCAACATCACGGACTGCTGAGGCTTCACTTCAGGGAGGCAGCGACACCCGAACGCATCAGATCGGTTTGACCATTGGCGTAAGAATCGGCGGCCACGGTAACGGGCACGATTGGGGGCTTGGGGGTTGGCACCAGCACCACAGCATTGGGTTGCCCCCCAGCGAAACCAAGATCTTATAAAATGGTGATGATGGTAATTTTCTCGTCGCCTCCGTCGCCGAGATCGCGATCATCTCTCCTCGGTGGAGGCGGTCGCCAAAGTTCGTGTTGGTGCCAACGTCTAAGCCTCCAGCGGTATCCCGGCTGGATAAACAAAAAACAGCAGCATCAACAACAGCAACAATGATTTGAATACTGTACGGTATCCTACGTTCGCGCGTCAATCAACACATACAACCACACTGATGCTGAACGTATTGCTGGTTATGTCTGTTTTCACGCCCCCCGACTATAACTAGGCGAGGACGTCAATGTAGCACGGTGGAGCACCTTGGTTCTGCAAAGCGCTCCAAATACCCGCATGCGTGACACTGTCAAACGCCTTCTTGAA
>CAUYUJ010001170.1:480947-495947 GCA_963575745.1 Prorocentrum cordatum
CCTCAGCCTGCCTCCAGCCTCAGCCTCAGCCTCAGCCTCAGCCTCAGCCTGCCTCAGCCTCAGCCTGCCTCGGCCGCAGCATCAGCCTGCCTCAGCATTCAAAATGTGGCCCAGGAATGGAATTCTGGGAACTAGAAGAACACGAAGTGGCCTACAGTTGGCTCCGGGCATTCAAAATCATGCCCAGGAATGGAAGTTCTGGGAACTCGAAGAGCACGAAGTGGCCTACAGTTGGCTCCGGGCATCCAAAATGTGGCCCGGGAATGGAGTTCTGGGAATCGAAGAGCACGAAGTGGCCTACAGTTGGCTCCGGGCATCCAAAATGTGGCCCGGGAATGGAGTTCTGGGAAGTCGAAGAGCACGAAGTGGCCTACAGTTGGCTCCGGGCATCCAAAATGTGGCCCGGGAATGGAGTTCTGGGAGCACCAAGAGCGATTTTGCGAGGATGTCCAAAGCGATTTCGGCTTCGGCGGCAGCCGTTCCGGGTTCCGCCCAGACCCCCCTGAGGAGTCATGCTGCTCTTTTTTGAAACCACTAGAAACATATCAGCAAGAGCTGTTAGGTAACAGTACAGAAGACACTTGGCGGCGGCGGCGGCGGCTGCGGCGGCTGCGGCGGCGGCGGCGGCGGCTGCGGCGGCGGCGGCGGCGGCGGGGCGGGGGCGGCGGCGGCGGCGGCAGCGGCGCGGCGGGCGGCGGCGGCGGGCAGCAACGGTTGCAGCAGCGGGGGCGCGCGGCGGCGGCGGCGGCGGCGGGGCGGCGGCTGCGGCGGCGGCGGCGGGAACGGTGGCGGCAGTGGCTGCGGCGGCGGCGGCGGTTTGGCAGCGGGGGGCGGCGGCGGCAGGCGGTGGCGGCGGCGGCTGCGGCGGCGGCGGCGGCGGAGGCGGCGGCGGCGCCAGATGGGCCCCCAGTAGCTGTCCATCCCAAGACGATTGCTGAATATGCTCAGGCTCGGGCCAGACTCGGGTGCTACGTATGTGTTGGGAGGGCGGGTGGGAGTGAGCGAGACGGCTTGCGGGCGGGGAGGGGGTAGCTTGACCCCTCCCCCTACCCCCTCCCCTGGACCTGGACGGGGGGTTTCGCGAGGTGTCGGAGCGTCCAAAACGGCCTCGGCGAGGAAGCCCAAACCATTGGTTTTACTAAGGTGTTGGCCCGATGTTGGCCTCCTGAGGGGGGGACCCTAATCAGGGACCCCCCCTCCTGTGATCGATCTCACCCAAGATGGCCCAAAGATGGCCCCCAAGACTCCCAAGGGTGCCCCAAGAGGGCCCCAAGAGGTGGCCAGGAAGCCCCCAAGAGGCCCCCAGGATGCCCCCAAGAGGCTCCCAAGAGACCCCCAAGGGGCCCCAAGAGACCCCCCAGAGGCACTCAGGATGCTCCAAGAGGCCTCGGCGAAAATGCCAAATCATTGATTTTACGAAGGTTTTAGGCACATGTTGGCCTCTTGGGGGCGGGGCACTGATTGAGATGGCTCCAAGAGCGCCTGGGAGAGTCCAAGATGACCTCAAAGATGGCTCAAGATATCCCAAGATGTCTCATAATGGCTCCCACGATGCTCCAAGATGCCCCAAGACCGCTCCAAGACGGCTCCAAGTGACCAAAAAGCTCCCCCAGGAGGCCCCGAAGATGCCAAAACCTTAGGACAATCTATGTGTTTGGCGTTCTCGCCTTTTCGCTTCCGATGGCCACCCGAGGCCTCAGGATGGCTCAAAGATGGCCCAAGAGGGCTCCAAGAGAGGCTCAAGAGAGCCCCAAGACGGCCCCAAGAGCGCCTAAGAGCGCTCCAAGAGCGCCCCAAGAGCGCCCCAAGAGGCGATTGTTTGGGCTCCCGAGGGACAACGCTAACTAATGCTCGCTTCTTGTTTGATCGATGTCCTTCAAGATGGCCCCAAGAGCGCTCCCGATGCTCCCAAGAGCGCTTCAAGAGGGCCCCAAGAGGCGCCCAGGAGGCCCCAACAGGCGCCCAAGAGGCCTTCAAGATGCTCCCAAGAGACCCCCAAGAGGCCCCAAGAAGCTCTCCGAGGCACCCAAGACGCTCCAAGAGGCCTCCACTGGGGGACCCTTCCTCTGTGTTCTGCCCACTTCCCTGATCGAGGCAATTCCTCTGGGCATCGTTTCTGGATGGGCTGGTGGGGTTACGAAGCGTCTAGAAGTGTTGTTTTCATCTAAACGGTCGAGGGGGAGCTTGAGTATGTTAGAAACGAATATAACAATGGCTTTTAAAGACCAGAGAAAAATTATCCCGGCAAAGCAACCTAACAGCGATGTGTAGAAGCATATCTGAAAGCATTCCCCTTAAGATTCAGATGAAAATCCAGTTGTAGAATTCTGCTGTTCTCGCAGTCGTAGTCGCATTCGCGATGACAGTCGCAGCGGCAACGGCAGTCGCAGTCACAGCCTCAGCCTCAGCCTGCCTCAGCCTCAGCCTCAGCCTGCCTCAGCCTCAGCCTGCCTCAGCCTCAGCCTCAGCCTGCTTCAGCCTCAGCCTCAGTCTGCCTTCAGCCTCGGCCTCAGCCTCAGCCTGCCTCAGCCTCAGCCTGCATCAGCCTCAGCCTCAGCCTCAGCCTGCCTCAGCATCAGCCTGCTTCAGCCTCAGCCTCAGCCTGCCTCAGCCTCAGCCTCAGTCTGCTTCAGCCTCAGCCTCAGTCTGCCTTCAGCCTCGGCCTCAGCCTCAGCCTGCCTCAGCCTCAGCCTGCCTCGGCCGCAGCATCAGCCTGCCTCAGCATTCAAAATGTGGCCCAGGAATGGAGTTCTGGGAACTAGAAGAACACGAAGTGGCCTACAGTTGGCTCCGGGCATTCAAAATCATGCCCAGGAATGGAGTTCTGGGAACTGAAGAGCACGAAGTGGCCTACAGTTGGCTCCGGGCATCCAAAATGTGGCCCGGGAATGGAGTTCTGGGAAATCGAAGAGCACGAAGTGGCCTACAGTTGGCTCCGGGCATCCAAAATGTGGCCCGGGAATGGAGTTCTGGGAAGTCAAAAAGCACGAAGTGGCCTACAGTTGGCTCCGGGCATCCAAAATGTGGCCCGGGAATGGAGTTCTGGGAGCACCAAGAACGATTTTGCGAGGATGTCCCAAGCGATTTCGGCTTCGGCGGCAGCCTCCCCGGGTCCCGCCCCGACCCCCCTGTGGAGTCATCTGCTGCTCTCTTTTGAGACCACTAGAAACCTATCAGCAAAAGCTGTTAGGTAAAAACATGGATGGTTTGAAAATGAATGATCTGGATCGTGAGATCGATTCTGAGGTCGGTACTTAGACCGATAGTGGGACCAATAGTGAGGACCATCGTAAGGTCGATCGTGAGATCGACAGTGACGTCGACTCATGGAGGTCGATAGTGAGATCGATCGTGATATCGCTCGTGCGGTCTACAGTGAGATCGATTGTGAGATCGATCGTAACATCGATTGTGGGGTCGATCGTGAGACCGACAGAGAGGTGGGTAATGAGATCGATGGTCCATCGATGGTGAGACCGATCGATAAAGAGATCGACCAAAAAACGGGAACTAGGAAACCCGGGAGCCCCGCCGCCCAACGACATCTGCCCGGAACCAGCAACCGGGAATCCAAGAACCCAGAACAAGGAACCCGGGAACCTGGCGGCCTACCGAAATCGGCCGCGCACTTTCGTCAAATCCTGCAAGATCCACGAGGACCCCTTCAGTGCAAGCACTGATTGGGGAATCACAAGGGAGGATACAGGATGGATGGCGATGGGTTACGGTAGCGGCGATGGCGTCGCGCTGCCAAGGAACGGAAGAAAGGCCTTCCGAAAACAAACCCAAGCGCGACAACAAATAGCAAGAAAAACAAACCGTTCTGGAACTCCACATGGGTTCGCTCTTGCCTGTCCGATGCTAACAAAGCAACAAAATAGAGCTCTTGGAGGAGGGGGGCCGTAGC
The DNA here is from genome assembly GCA_963575745.1 of Prorocentrum cordatum. Taxonomy (NCBI): domain Eukaryota; class Dinophyceae; order Prorocentrales; family Prorocentraceae; genus Prorocentrum; species Prorocentrum cordatum. The sequence goes on from CAUYUJ010001170.1 coordinate 484,855, forward strand.
CTACAGCAGCAGGCCCGAGGCCACCTCGGCGTCGCCCTGAGAGGCCGCCAGCTGGGAGGCCTGGAGCAGCCTCCGCCTGCGGGCGCTCCGTCTCCGCCTGCCCCCTCATCCCCTCATACTCATCTCCTCCTCCTGCTCCTCACGCCTTGTCTTTCTTTCCCTCCTCCTCCTGCTCCTCCTGCTCCTCCTGCTCCTGCTCCTCCTCCTCCTCCCCTCCTCCTCCTCCTCCCTCCTCCCCTCCTCCTCACTCCTTACTCATTACTCCTCACTCCTTCTCCTCACTCCTTACTCTTTACTCCTCACTCCATCTCCTCACTCCTCCTCCTCCTCCTCTGCCTGCTCCTCCTCCTCCTCCTCCTCCTCCTCGCCCTCCTCCACCTCCTCCTCCTCATCATCATCCTCATCCTAGAAGATACTAATATTAATGAAAATAACAATAGTAGTATTAATGATACACATAATAATGCTAGTACGAATGCTCTTCTACTAACTGCTGGACGGATGATAATAACGATTATACTAAGAATCTAAACACCAGACAGCTCGCCCCTTGGCCCCGCGCCAGCCCCACGCAAAGGGGCGAGCATATATACGGGCTCAGCACCGCGCTGCATGCGTAGCCTTCGGCTGGGCCAAGCAGGACAAGACCCAACACTGCATCGTGTGGCGCGTGGATGCCCGCACCGACCACGACTCCTAGGTCGGGCGTGACCCCGTACAGACTCATTTTGGATACATTTTTGCTTTAAGCAAAAAACCAAAGATATTCAAAAATGCTAAAACCTAGTCAAACAATCGTCTCCAGGCTATTGTTTTAAACTATGTTTGAATACTCCTCCTGTAGAGGGACATGCCCGACTTAACACGACTCCTCTCAGTCCCTACCTCTGACCCTTCCCTTTCGCCACCTCCTCTCCGTCCTCGTCCTCCGTCCTCCCTCTCACCCATCCCCCCCCGTCGTCCCGTGCGTGGCACACGGTGCTGCTTGGCTACGAGTTGGAAAGATCCTCATCGCCTGGCCTTGAAACCGCCAGATACATATCCTCACACCCCTTGCTTAAAACTTCCAGCGAGATATCCTCACCGTCCCTGGCCTAAAACTGCAAGCTAAATATCCTCACCCTCTAACGGCTTGGCCTAAAACGGCCAGCGAACAAATCCTCAACGGCTTGGCCTATAACTGCAAGCGACAAATCCTCAACGGCTTGGCCTAAAACGGCCAGCGAAATATCCTCACCCCCCTGACGTGCGAAATATCCTTACATCAATCCCTTACAACTTCTAGCCAAATATCATCATCCCCTGGCCTAAAACTGCCAGCGAAATATCCTCATCGCCCTGGCTTAACCCTGCCAGCGAAATACCCCCACACCCCTCAGCGAAATATCCCCACCCCAATGGCCGAAAGCTGCCAGCGAAATATCCTCACCCCCCTCTCTTGAAACTGCCAGCGAGATATCCTCAAACCCCCTGGCCTAAAACTGCCAGCGAGATAGCCTCCGCCTTCGTGGGCCCAGGAAACGGCAGGGCCGCTTTCTCACCGCTTCCGGAGAAATGCCTTGAAAATGTAACAACTGCCCAAAAAAAGGCGACCGGAAACGGCAACACAAACGGCTCCGGGTTTGGAGCCTGAGCCGGAACCGGTAAAAAAACGGCGACGGAAACGGCGTCGGAACCGGCAACAAAAACGGCGAAATGGAACCGGTAAAAAAACGGCCCTGTCGTTTCCAGGGTGCACTAAGTCCTCCACCCCTGACTTACAAATGCAAGCGAAATATCCTCACACCCCTCGCTTGAAACTGCCAGCGAAGTATCCTCACACCCCTCGCTTGAAACTGCCAGCGAAATACTACACCCTGGGCCTTAAAGGGCCACCAACACATCCTCACACCACTCGCTTAAAACTGCCAGCGAAATCTCCTCCCCCCTGACTTAAAACTACCAGCGAAATATCCTCACCCCCCTCACTTAAAACTGCCAGCGAAGCAGTCCCAAACCCCCTCGCTTAAAACTGCCAGCGAAATCTTCTGACCCCCTGGCCTAAAACTGCCAGCGAAATATTCTCACTCCCTGGCCGAAAACTGCCAGCGAAATATCCTCACACCCCTCGCTTGAAACTGCCAGAGAAGCATCCTCACCGCCCCTGGTCTAAAGCTGTAAGCGAAATATCCTCACACCCCTCGCTTGAAACTGCCAGCGAAATATCCTCACCGCCCCTGGCCAAACTGCCAGCAAAATATCCTCAACCCCCATAGCCTAAAACTGCCAGCGACATATCTCAAACCCCTTGACTTAAAACTGCCAGCGGAATATCCTCACACCCCTCGCTTAAAACTTCCAGCGAAATATCCTGACCGCCGGGCCTAAAACTGCCAGAAATATCCTCACACCCCTCGCTGAAAATTGCCAGCGAAACATCCCCACTCCCTGGCCTAAAATTGCCAGCGAGATATCCTCAATCCCCTGACTTCAAACTGCCAGCGAAATATCCTCACCCCAGGAAACAAAACTGCCACCTAACGGCTTTGGTGATTCAGCTAATTTTCTGTCAATCAATTATGTCTACTCCCCGAAGACCAAATTACGGGCTGCATCCGTAAAAAACAATGATAATACGAATAGCCATACAAGCATCATCATAACAACAATACGTAATACACATAATAGATACTCATCATCAGAATCATGCTAATCGTCATCATCATAATCAACATCATCAACATCATCAGCATCATCAGCATCATCAGCATCAGCATCAGCATCAGCATCATCATCAGAAGCATCCTCATCCTCATCTCATAATGTTCAGCATCATCATCAACATAATCATCAACATCAGCATGATCATCATCAGCAGCATCAGCAGCAGTATCACCATGATCGTCATGATCATCAGCATCATCATCGACATCATCATCAACATCATCATAACCAGCATCGTCATCGTCATCAACATCATCATCATCCCCATCATCATGATCAACAGCATCATCGTCATCAGCGGCATCATCACCGTCCTCATCCTGATCCTCATCATCCTCCTTCTCATCCTCCATCCTCCTCCTCCTCCTCATCACCAGCAGCATCAGCATCAGCACCAGCATCATCATCATAAACATTATCATCGTTATCAGCATCATCATCATCATCATCATCATCAGCATCATCATCATCAAAAAACATCGCCATTACCATCCCTCTTCCTTCCTCATCCCTTCCTTCCGACTGCTCCGAATCCTCTCCTCCTCCTCCTCCTCGGTATTCCCCTCATCCTCATCCTCATCCTCATCCTCATCCTCATCCTCATCCTCATCCTCATCCTCATCCTCATCATCATCATCATCATCATCCTGAAACCATCATGCTCGTTCTCCCTCACCCCGCTCTTGTACGCATCCCTTTGGACTGTGAGTTGCGTAACCCATAGAACTACCGCGCATCGCTGCCGCCTCCAAAGCCACCTCCACCACCATCCTCATAATCACCACCGCTCATGGCGAGAACACGATTCCGATCCTTCGCTCCGAGGGGAGGGGCCGCCGTTACGTTGGGCGTGTCCCCCTACAGGCGGATTTTGGACGAAACATGAAAAACAAACAAGTCCAAAAATAATCAAACAACAGTCAAAAATAGTAGAACCATCGTCCCCCGACTATTTTGTTGACCATGTTTGAATGCTCGTCCTGTAGCGGGACACGCCCGACCTAATCATAATCAAAACCGCTCATGGCGAGAACACGATTCCCATCCTTCGCTCCGAGGGGAGGGGCTGCCGCCAGAATCGGCGGTGGACAAACCTCCCTTTCATAAACCTCCCCTTCGTGAACACGGCCTGGGACCGAAACCGACGGACCTGGACCCGCAAGAATGACGGCCGCGACGCCCTCTCGCGAACCGAACACTGCCAATTCCTTACTCCAAGTCCCTTATTCATCGTCCCCCGGGTCCGGTTTTTTAAGGCGCCTTTTTTGTAGTCGGGGGGGTCTGGTTTCTTAGGGCGCTTTCCTTGGATTGGAGCTTCAAGGGTCCGGTTTATCAAGGCGCCCCGCCGGGGAGGGGGGTCCGGAACATGAGGTCGCATTTGGAGGGGGGTCCGGTTTTTTAGGGGGTGTCCATGAATAAGGGATTTGGAGTACCCCGTCCTTTTTGTCCTGTGGATTCCGCACTGTTTTATCGCCAGGCTCCCTCCCCTGCTCGGCCCCCTCCCCCCGTCTCGCTGCAGCGCGCCCTCCTCCCGTGCTCGAGTTATGTCGGGCCTGTCCCCCTACAGGGGGATTTTCGACGAACAATGAAAAGTGCCCCAAAGAGGTTCAAAATACTCCAAAAATAGTCCCCAGACTATTCTTGGACAATTGTATTGATATTTTGGGGGGTCTTTTTTTTTTTATTTTTCGAAGAAAATCCCCCTGTAGGGGGACAGCCCTGACTCCGGATCCGCCCTACTTTGGGGAAATTCGTAAGTGGGGCTTGGAATTTCCGCCTTACTTTTCAAGCCCCGCTGATGCCAATTTCCGCCCTACTTTTCTGTTGCTGTTTCTGTGGATTTCCGCTCTATTTCATGTTGGGTGCAGCAATTTCCGCCCTACTTGTTCGGCTCCTTCTAGGTGGATTTCCGACGCAATTTTAAGCTGGAGAAAAAGCCAAAGTAGAGCGGATCCGGAGTCAGGGTTGAGCAATCGACGTGTCAGGGTCGGAGGTCGATCCGACCTCCGACAGCAGGCGGCCGGGAGCGGCGCCTGCCGAGCGCCACCGCCGCGAGCAGCGCAACCAGGGCCGTGCCGCCCACGGCGCTCTCGGCCAGGCCGCCGCCCGGCACGCCGGCGGCCGCGCGGCCGCCCCCGGGACGTGGACCTCCTGAGGGCGGAGGGCGCGCACAAGGGGGTGGAGGGAGGGGGGAGGAGGAGAGGATGGGAGGAGAGGACGAGGAAGAGGAGGAGGAGGCAGATCAGGAGGAGGAGGAGGAGGAGGAGGAAGGATGAGGAAAGGCAGGAGGAGGAAGAGGAGGAAGAGGAGGAGGAGGAGGAAGGATGGGAGGAGAAGGAGGAGGAGGAGGAGGAAGAATGGGAGGAGGAGGAGGAGGAGGAAGAAGGATGGGAGGAGGAGGAGGAGGAGGAGGAGGAGGAGAAGGAGGAGGAGGAGGAGGAGGAGAAGGAGGAGGAGGGGGGAGGGCTTCTTAGAAGGAGCCTGCTTCTTAGAAGGCGCCGGCCTTGCATCTATAAGTAAGGACCGCGCCTTCTAAGAAGCAGCGGGTGCTTTTAAGATGCCTCCCTCCTCCCGCCACCCCCCCTCTGCGCGTGGACCCCCTCAGGGCTGAGTGCTGGGGGAAGGGGGCCCAGACTTAGGTCGGGGGTGTCCCCCTGCAGGCGGATTTTGGACGACACAATAAAAGTACCCAAACCATACTCAACAACATGGTCGAAAAAGAATCGAAACATCCTCCCCAGAATATTGTTTGACTATGTCTGAATATCCCTCCTGTAGAGGGACGTGCCCGACTTAAGGCTGGGGGAAGGGGGCCCAGACCTCAGACCTCCAAAGACCCGAACATGTCAAGCCTGTTGCATTTCCGTATTTCCAGCCTCTGGAGGTGGGCTTCGGGCTTGAAGGTGTCAGAAATCGGCTGGTGACGAAAAGCTGAACAGGGGCAAGGGTCGAGATGTTCGGGACCACGGGACTTGAAGATCTCGAATCGCCGGAGGTCTGGAAAATCAGAAGAGAAGCAGCATCAGCACGATGAGCAGAACTTGTTGTTCAGCGGCCACGTGGGTCCAAGCAACGGTGAGGCGACGGTGGGACGCAGCGGAGCAAATTACGGCGAGGACACAAGAGGGAAAGACCGACGGGCGAAAGCGGAGAGGGGGGAGAGAAAGCGCGCGGGGGGAGGGCCCTCAGAGCGCGAGGTTCTTCGGGAGGCGCCAGTGAGGTCGTACGCGAAGAGCAGCGGGAAGACGCACCAGGATACAGAAGGGTTGCGCAATCCAGCGAGGTCAAGGTGACGGATCCATAGGAGGGGAACGATTCTAGGGTGCCAAACACGCAGACGGGCAGGCGGGAGTGCCTTGGGTTTGCATAGACAACCAGGGAATCGTCAAGGAGTCGCGCATGTCAGGGGCGGGCCTCTATGTGGTTGGGCGCAGGGCGCAGACCAAGGAGGACCACCTATCGCACCGCCAAACGTGTCCACTGGGCGTTTCGCTTGAGTTCCTTGCAACTTACGATCAGGAAGCGTCAAAACAAATGAAGGGCCAGTTTTTTGTTCTATGGGGCTCATGCCTAGCTCCGCGCACACTCGTCTTCAACGATTGCAACAGCTGCAAGGATGGAGGGCCAGTGGTCTTCAAAATGGGGCTCTCGCCTTAGCGCAGCGCACACTCGCACTAAAAGCTAACAAGAGCTAACAAGGGTGAAAAAGACTGAGGTTGGCGGCTTTCAAAGTGGGGCTCTCGTCAGAGCGCCACGTACGTTCGCTTCAATACTTACAACAATTACAAGGATGAAAAAAGATTACAAGGATGGAGGCCGGGTCTCAAGCCATATGCGCCTCTCGCTTGAGACTTCCTGAAACTCTACGTCCCGAAATTCCACATTGTGAACCAATTACTCGGAGGGAGGGCGGTTCCTTTTCAACATGGGGCTCCGCTTAAGACGATTTCTGCAAACTTCAAGATCAAGACTTTCAAACTCACGCGAGCGGAGGGAACATCCGACTCACAAAACAATGTTTGCTGGACACTTCCTTGAACATTGATGGGGGAAGCCAAAAGGTACCGATACCGCTACTCCCCGGACCTCTCCTGGGGTGCGTTCTGACCAGGATTTCGAGGCGAATCCAGCGGCGGCGACGAGGGCCGCCCAGGAGGCCGAAAAAGGGGAAAACGAGGGAAGGGTAGAGGTATGGGCACCTTTTCCTCCTCCGATCGATGTCCTGTGTGCCTCTTCGCGGTTCTTGCCTGATGGAAGGCGGACCCGTTGCAAGACCGCTTCTCGCCCGAGCGCCGGCCCGACCGGGCGCCCGTCCTTCAAGGGGGGGCGTGCCTCCCGCAGCGAAAAAAAGGCACACCTGTCGGGAGTTCCGTGGCGGAGACCTGGGCTCGGGAGGGTGCCCTGCAGCATCGTCGATGCATCCTGGGCTTACCCTCGTAGGCGAACGGGCCCAAGTAAGTTATGGTGCCCGAGCTGCGCCCGAGTGGTCTCCCTGGATGCTTGATTTGTCGTTGATTATGCGGTGCTGCGTTGTGTTTTCGCGCCAGTGTTTCAGTCTGCGAGGGCAGCATTGCGCGCGGGTCTATCGGGAGCCAGTTCGGGACTTGGACCCGTTCGCCCACGATTACCCTGGTCCTCCTCCACTCCCTCGTCCCTCCTCCTCCCCATGCCCCTCCCCCTTCTCCTCATCCTCACCTCGGCGGTGGACAAACCTCCCTTTAGTAAACCACCCTGTGGTGAAAACGGCCTGGGACCGAGACAATCGGACCTGGACCCGAAAAAATGACGGCCGCGACGCCCCCTCGCGAACCGAAAACGGCCAATTCGCTAATCGACGTGTCAGGGTAGGAGGTCCATCAACCTCAGATCACCCCTCCCTTCTTTGGAGTCCCGAAACGGTGCGGTGACAGACCGTGCGGTGACATCGAAATCTCCCAAGACCTCACCGCACGGTCCGTCAACGCACGATTTTGGGACCTCGGATGCCCCAATTGCCCGAGACGTCCTCGGAGAACGACCCGAGTCCCAAAACCGTGCGGTGACCCCGAGTCCCCACCGACTCACCAAACGGTGTGGTCACCACCCCGTTTGTTGAGGAGGGACCGACCGTCCCGGCATTTCTATAGGCCTACCACGAAATTGTTATACCCAGACATGTTCTAAGACCAAAACAGTGTTCTTAGAACATAAACCGATGTGTTAAAACAAGACAGTCTCAGCCAAACATGATCTGAGAACATTCCGTGCAAACCACAAACGGTTCCCAGAACACTCTCTGGTAGGCCTATAGGCGAGCCAGGGCGCTTCGCCACTGCTTGATTTGGGGCCCCCGACCTTCGCGCTTCGCGACAAGCGTTGCGTTATGTCGGGCGTGTCCCCCTACAAGGGGATTTTCGACGAACAATAAAAGTTATCCCGGCAAAGCAACCTAACAGCGATGTGTATAAGCATATCTGGAAGCATTCCCCTGAAGATTCAGGTGAGAATCAAGTTGTAGAATTCTGCTGTTCTCGCAGTCGCAGTCGCATTCGCAATGACAGTCGCAGTGGCAACGGCCTTAGGATCCAATGGAATCCTGAGGATTCCTAGGTATTCCTACGGCATCCTTAGGCATCCTTAGGAATCCATAGGAATCCTTAGGAAACCTCAGGAATCCTGAGAAATCCTGATTCCTAGGGATTCCTAGGGACTCCTAAGGATTCCTAAGGATTCCTGAGGATGCTGAACTATGCCTACGGATTCCTAAGGATGCCTACGGATTTCTAGGGATTCCTGAGGATTCCTATGGATTCCTACAGATGCCTCAGCCTGCCTCAGTTTCAGCCTCAGCCTCAGCCTGTCTCGGCTTGCCTCAGCCTCAGCCTCAGCCTGCCTCAGCCTCAGCCTGCCTCAGCCTCAGCCTCAGCCTGCCTCGGCCTCAGCCTGCGTCAGCCTCAGCCTCAGCCTGTCTCAGCCTCAGCCTGCCTCAGCCTCAGCCTCAGCCTCAGCCTCAGCCTCAGCCTGCCTCGGCTTGCCTCACCTCAGCCTCAGCCTGCCTCGGCCTCAGCCTGCCTCGGCCTCAGCCTGCCTCGGCCTCAGCCTGCCTCGGCCTCAGCCTGCCTCAGCCTCCCCTCCTCCCCCCCCCCCCCCCCCCTCCCCCCCCATTCAGCCTCACCTTGTCTCAGCTTCGGCCCTCCCTCGGCCTCATCCTCAACCTCAACCTCAGTCTCAGTCTCAGCCTGTCTCGGCCTGAGCCTGGCCTCGCTCGCCTCAGCCTGCCTCAGCCTCAGCCTCCTCAGCCTCCTGCTCCTCAGCCTCAGCCTCAGCTCTGCCTCAGCCTCAGCCTGCATCAGCCTCAGCCTCAGCCTCAGCCTCAGCCTGCCTCAGCCTCAGCGTCAGCCTCTCAGCCTCAGCCTGCATCAGCCTGAGCCTCAGCCTCAGCCTGCCTCAGCCTCAGTCTCAGCCTGCCTCAGCCTCAGCCTGCCTCAGCCTCAGTCTCAGCCTGCCTCGGCCTCAGCCTGCGTCAGCCTCAGCCTCAGCCTGCCTCAGCCTCAGCCTCAGCCTCAGCCTGCCTCGACGTGCCTCAGCCTCAGCCTCTGCCTGCCTCGGCCTCAGCCTGCCTCGGCCTCAGCCTGCCTCAGCTCGGGCATTCAAAATATGTCACAGTACTCTTGTTCTGGGAGCACGAAGATCACGAAGTGGCCCACAGTTGGCTCCGGGCAATCAAAATATGGTACAGGAATGATGTTCTGGGAGCACGAAGAACACGAAGTGGCCTACAGTTGGCTCTGGGCATTCAGAATGTGGCCTGGGAATGGTGTTCTGCATGGGAACACGGAGAACACGAAGTGGCCTACAGTTGGCTCTGGGCATTCAAAATGTGGCCTGGGAATGGTGTTCTGGGAAGACGAAGAACACGAAGTGGCCTACAGTTGGCTCCGGGCATTCAAAATGTGGCCTGGAATGTGGCCTGGGAGTGGTGTTCTGGGGAGTCTCCGGATCTCCCCGGTTTCCCCCGGCTTCCCCCGGCATCCGCCCATACCCCCCTGGGGAGTCAAGATGCTCTCTTTGGAGCCCACTAGAAGCTTATCAGTCTTCGCTGTTAGGAAAATACCAAAAAATGCAACAACATAATGGAAACATACTCAAAAAATAGTCCCCAGACTATGTTTGTACTAGTTGCTTGACTCTTTTGGGGGTATTTTTTCGTCGAACATCCCCCGATGTAAGCGTTGAGCGCTCGCTCCTGGGCTCGGGACTGCGGGAGGAGGAGGAGGAGGAGGAGGAGGAGGAGGAGGACGAGGAGGAGGAGGAGGAGGAGGAGGAGGACGAGAGGAGGATGAGGCGAGGAGGGAGAGGAGGAGGGGAGGAGGAGGAGGAGGAGAGGAGGAGGAGGGGAGGAGGAGGGGAGGAGGAGGAGAGAAGGAGAGGAGGAGGAGGAGGAGGAGGCAGGAGGAGGAGGCAGGAGGAGGAGGAGGAGGAGGAGGAGGAGGAGGAGGAGGAGAAGAGGAGGGGCCAGCCGGGCGACGCCGCAGCGCCCCCGGGAAGCCCCCCCCCCTCCCCCCCCTCCGAGAGAGCACGCCCTGGCGCCCTGCCCCTGCCAGAGTTTGGCTCCCCCTCCCCCGGTGATCCCCTCCCTGGGCCCGCTCGGCGACCGGGCCCCGCAGAGGCCCTGGGACACACAGACCCAGTCATGATCGCGTCGTAAAAAAATCAGGACGGGAGGTTTTGGCATATTTTCGGCCTCGGGGGGCCCTCGCCAGGCCTCGGGACCGTCAAAAACGACTCAGGACGAAAAACCGGCCCTGGGGAAAGGGCAGGGACTTCCAGGGACGCCGTCCTGAAAAAATCAGGACGTCGCATGTCTGGGGATATATCCGCAGTCCGCCGACCCTGTGTGGGCGTGTGCGAGGGGCTTGTCCGTTCCCGTCGTTCGTTCGTCGTCGCCTCCGTCGTCTCCTGTCCCTGCGCCCACCGTTTCCCTGGGCCAGCCGTCTCCTGTCCCTGCGCTCCCCCTTTCCCAGGGCCCGTCTCCCCTCCTCCCTTTCCCCCCTCTTCCCTGGGTCCGTCGCCGCTCCCCCCCTCCGCTTTTCCAGGGCCTCCCCCTCAAGAGCAACGGTGTCATTGAGTCGAAAGGAAACCCCTTCCCTTTGATCCCTTCCCTGCCGGGGGGGGGGGTCCCGCGTCAGATACGACTCCCCCCCTGGGGGTCCCGGGGCCCACACGAAGCCTCAGACGGGCCAAGAGCCGAGGCCTTCTACCACGCCCTCTCCTCCCTTCCCCCCTCCTCCATCCATCCTCATCTCTCCTCTTTCCTCCGTCCCCCTCCAAAATCGAACCGGCCTCCTAGACGCTCGGCAGGGGCACCCCAGGACCCAGAATTCCGAGGTCCCCGGGACCCTCCAGGACCC
>CAUYUJ010001170.1:500947-505947 GCA_963575745.1 Prorocentrum cordatum
AGTAGTAAGAACAGTAGTCGTAATAGCAGCAGCAGTCGTAATCCGAGTAGTGCGGAAGCGCCAGCAGTCGACGTAGTAAGAGTAGTCGTAGTAGCAGTGGTGGAAGTAGTAGTAGTAGTAGTAGTAGTAGTAGTAGCAATCGTAATAGTAGTAGTCGTCGTAGACCTAGTCGCAGCAGTCGCACTAGCAATCGCACTAGCAATAGTAGTACGAGAAGTAATAGTAGTAGCAGCAGCAACAGTAGTAATAGTAGTAGTAGCAGCAGCAGCAGCAGCAGTAGTAGTAGTAGTAGTAGTAGTAGTAGTAGTAGTAACACGAGTAGCACACAGACGAGCCAGCAGAAGCAGCAGGTAGGAGTAGCATGGGTAGTTAAGAAGAGCCAGCCGTAGTTCTAGTAGTAGTAGCGGAGGGGAATACAAGCCGGAGAAGTAGTAGTAGTAGTAGTAGTAGTAGTAGTAGTAGTAGTAGTAGCAGTAGTAGTAGTAGCAGTAGTAGCAGTAGCAGTCTCAGTAGTAGTAGCAGTAGCAGGAGTAGTAGTAGTAGTAGTAGTAGTAGTAGTAGTAGTAGCACGACTGGAAATAATAGTAGGGGTGAGCATAATAATATTGGTGGGAGTGATGGTAACAGTAGGGGTAGTAGTAGTAGTCGTCGTCCTAAGAAAAGAAGAAGCAACAACAATAGCAACACTAATCGTAACAGTAGTAGCCGTAACCGCACTCGTCGCGAGAATAATAATACCAATACTCGTGACAATAATAGCCGCAGTCGTGGTAGCTATATTAATGAGGATTGAAGTGCGACAGTACTAACGCTAGTAGCAGCAGCCATCGTCGTAGCAATAGAAATAGTAGTAGTAGTAGCAGCAGCAGCAGCAGCAGGAGTAGTAGTAGTAGTAGTAGTAGCAGTAGTCGTCGTGGTAGAACAAATAATACTAATTGCAGTAGTAGTCGTCGTAGTAAGCATAGTACGCGTTGTCGTCGTAGCCCTCGTAGCCGTAGCAGTTCTGATAGTAGTAGTCGTAGTAGTAGTAGTAGTAGGTGGTAGTAGTGGTACTACCAATAGTAGTCGCCGTCGTCATCGTCGTGGGAATAGTAAGAGTAAGAGGAGCAAGAGTAAGAGTACTAGTAGTGGCAGCAATGGTAGAAGTAGTAGCCGTAATCGTAGCAGTAGTAGTAGTAGTAGTTGTCGTCGTCGTCGTGGCAGCAGTAGTTGTAGTAAGAGTAGTTATTGTAGTAGTAGTGGTAGTAGCCGTAGCAGTGGTGCTACTACTACTACTACTACTACTACTACTACTACTACTACTACTACTACTACTACTACGACTACTACTACTACTACTACTACTACTACTACTACTACTACTACTACTACTACTACTACGACTACTACCACTACTACGTCGTAGTACCAACCGTAGTAGTAGTTGTCGTCACCGTCGTAGTAGATGAATTATTATTTCTACAGCTGCGACTACTACTACTGCGAAAGAAATACCAACACCACCACCACCAACCCCTTACCCAACGTATTCCGCAATTACCATTCTCTCTGGAGTAGAGAATAATGGTTTAATACGGTTGGCGAAACTGGAAGTGGTGGCGGTGGTGACACGAATACTGCTAGCCGTAAAAAATTGATGGTGAGTTACCAGCGTCATCACCACCAACCCAGACCACGTCCTCGACCTTCGCCAGTGTCTGGGTAATGGGTTCGTGGTGGTGGTCTCTTGTCCACTGGTCAAGCCCGTTCTTCTCACGAGAAGGGGGAAGGAGATGACGACGATGATAGGGGGAGGAGAGTGAAAATACTCAATAAAGAGCAACGGGGGACAGAGAGACGGAAAAAGCTGGAGGCAACTAGCGACGGAACAGATGAGAAGACATGATGAGCGAGGTGGAAAGAGGAATGAGGAGGGAGTGGAAGGGAGAGTACGTAGTCACGCTGACGAAGGAGAATGGTGGAGGCCCAGCAGGGTGTGGAATGGAGTAGTTACTGGAAGAACAGGAAGGGTGATGCATAACACAAGACGGGAAGGCACGACGGAGAAACGAGGAAGGGGGCGGAGAAAAGGATGAGGGAGGAGGGGGTATGAAAGAACAAGGAGAGGGGAAGACGGAGAGGGGGAGGGGGGAGGAGGGTGGACCGTTGTTTCAATATGCGAGCTTGGTCACCGCCCCGCGGGGGGGGGGGTCACACTGTTGCGCGCGCCTCCGCGCACTGGAGTTACTGCTGAGCTGAGCGCGAAGGGAAGTGAGGTAGGGGTGGGGGGAGGGGACGGAGGAAAGGGAACGAAGGAATGAGAAATGAGGGGGGACGACGGATGAGGGAGAACGGAAGGGAGCAAACGGATGAGGGGGAGAGAAAGCTGAAGAGAGCGAGAGAGAACGGACAGGAAAAAGGTATAATGAAGACGGGGTCGGGGAAAAGAATTGAGAAAACTGACGAGCTGGGAAGAAAAAACGGAGGAACGAACATTGAGAAAGGAAAATTCATGAGGTCGAACAGCAAATTGAAGGGGGAAAAGTGGAACGAACAGATGATAGAGGGAAACACGATGAAGGATGAGGAAGAACGGATGAGAAATAGCGCAAAAGGGAGAACGGAGGGAGAATGTAAAACGGAAGATTGGAAGATAGAAAGGACGAGTGGATAAGAAGATACAGCAAGGAGAGTGAAGTTGATCACAGAGTGGCCTGTGAGCGAATATATTCATGCAAACCGCCCGCCGAGGTACCTGAAGATCGATCCCCCAGGCGGTGGTGACGGATAAATCCCCAAAGCGGAGCAGGGGGCGAGATTCGGGGCGGACCTGCCAATTGGCCGCCCCCCCCAGAATTGAGCAGGGACCAGCCTTGCCGGCATTCCTGTAGGCCTACCACGAAATTTTCTTAGAAACCCAAAAATATTTAAAGAACGCAAACAAGTTTCTTAGCATTAAAACACGACAGTCCCAGCCAGACGTGTTCTAAGAGCATTCCGTGGAAACCACAGAAAAGGTTCTTAGAACCTTGTTTGGTAGGCCTGTAGGCACGCCAGGACGCTTCGCCACTGCTCGACAGAAGGAGAGCTCGCCTCCGAAGCGCCAGCGGCCGACCCCCAGAGAGCGAGAGAGGCGTGCGGGTCCGATTTGCGGCCAGCCCCCGCGGACGCTGTCGTCGAGGCCGTTCTGTCTCAGCCAGGTCTCCACGCCCACAGTGCTGGCGCGCGGCAGCAGAGGGACGAGACAAGACGAGACGAAACAAAACGAGCGCCAGTCGTGCGCGCTCCGCTGGGGAGCCCTTCCGTACAGTAGGTTCGTGTGACGTCGGCGCGCACAAATGTTTTTGACACCGCGCCGATCGTTCAACCTTGAATCGATCGCGGCCCCGATCGTTCAAAATTGAATTCGGTCCGGTCCAATGGCGTTACCGTGTCCATCGGTGTTTCCGCGTCGCAGGATTCAACCCTGAACGCCTTCGCTGGCGTCGCAGGCGCGCCAATGCCGCACGAACCTACCGTACAGTGGCGGCCGCAGCCTCAGCAAAGAAGGTGCGAACTGGCTGGCTGGCCGCTCACTGGGCGAAGTCGTGGTGGATGGTGAGGAGGATGGTGGGGAGGGAGGTCGCGCCGCGGAAACAACTTGTGCCGATTCGGCCCGCACCATTGGGGGGGAGGAGCATGTCTTGTCTAGTCTTCCAGATTCTGCTTCGGGGAGGCGCTCTTCCGGGATGACCGCCGCTCTCTTCTCATCGTCAGGCACACCTTGTGGACAGTGCGTGGTGAATCGCGTGCTCTGGGCCCCCCCCCTCCAAATGACAAAGCAGAGGAGGGATGCTGTCCCCCCGAAGGGCGTGGGTCGAGAATGGTCAAAGGCTGTCCTGCGAGCGTGGCCTGACTTACTCCGAGTGGGTCCAAGCAACTGGCCCGCGGAAAAGGTATGTTCTGGACAATTTCCCAAGCAATGTTAGTACTTCGAGGTTCGTGTGTGCCATTCTTACGTAATTGTCTGGGTTTGCCAAATTTTCGCGACATTGCGGCATGTGCAACCTCGTGGGAGGTATCGTGGAAGACCCGTGGCGTTGGAGGTGCTTACGGAGATTGCGCCACGTTGCCGCCCGTGCCGCCTCGTGGGCGCTCGTGGACGCCCCGTGCGCTGGAGCTGTAGATTTCTGGTGATGTCTGTGCTTCCCCGCGCTTCCCTTCAGCCCTCCACGTGCCCCATGCTCCCTCAGCCATAGCCGTGCTGGCCCAGGCTGGCTTACCCCGTTTCCCCTCGTCTCCCAACATCCCTCAGAGCACATCCCGTTCCTACCACCTCTCCGCCTGCCTCCCCTTTCTAGTACTGGTCTGTGTCGTGCGCTAGGACGCTCGAGACGTTCGAGCGGCGCGTGGCAAAGAAAAACTCGGCATCACGGCGTCTTTCAAGCTGGCGAGGTTTCGCCACGCTGCCGCCCGTGCCGCCCCGTGGGTGCACATGGGCACCATTTGCGACGGGGGGGTGTTTGCCGAGGCTGCGCCGTCCGTGACACCTCGTGAGCGCTCATGGGCGCCCCCGTGCGCCACGGGGGGGGCGGCGAGGTTGCGCCACGCTGCCGCCCATACCGCCTCGTGGGCGCTCGTGGGCGCCACGGGGCGGCGGGGGGGATACACTGCGCTACGTTGCCGCTCGTGCCGCCTCGTGGGCGCTGCCCCGTGCGGTTGGGGGATTTGCCGAGGCTGCGCCACGTTGCCGCCCGTGTCACCTCGTGGGCGCGCGTGGGTGCCCCGCTCGCTGAACTTACACCACGTAGCGTATACCACATTGTTTACACAACCTTGCTCACACTACGTTTCTGCGACGCCTAGCGTACACGACAAAGCTCGCATCACATAGCTTAGACCGCATAGCGTCACCTCCAGCTCACACAGCCTAGCTTACATGGCATAGCTTACACCATATAACTTGTACCGCATAGCTGCCATCTGCATCGTTCACGGGACATAGCTTATACGAGCAGCTTGCACCACATAGCTTGCACCCA
>CAUYUJ010001170.1:510947-518447 GCA_963575745.1 Prorocentrum cordatum
CCGATGGCTCCCCCGAGGGGGGGGGAGGGACCACAACTCTCCCAGCCGTGGCTGGGACACCTCTACCGCCCTCCCGCGCTCGTCGGAGCTTTCCCCTCGAGGGCCAGGCTGGAGACGGACGGGTGTTGTCGGCGGCGTCGGCTGCGCGCAGGCCCCCGTGGGGCACGCCACACCGCCGGGGGCCGGGGCGGCGGGGCGCTGCACAGGGCGCGGGGCGCGGGGCGCGGGGCCGTCCTGAAGTCGGCGTCGTTCGCGTCGCCCACGGCCATGCGCTGGTACCACTCGTGCTCGATGTCGAAGTTGTGGACGGTGTCGATGACGTGGTTGTCGATGTTCCCGCTGGGGGGGGGGGAGGAGAGGCGGAGCACGGGGCCCCGCTGGGAGGCAGGAGGGAGGCAGCAGAACTGAAGGGGGGGGGGGGGCGAGGGACGAGGGGGGGAGGAGGAAGGCAAGGGACGGAAGCTGCGCGTTCGACCATGGGCCCCATGTTACGCCATTTCTGCCTTGGACGGTCTTGTGCTGTCTTGGCCAGTCTTTCGACGGTTTTCGGCGGCCTTCGGTGGTCTACGGCGGCTTTCAATGCGAAAGCTGGATGGTTACGTTCAACGCAAAATATACGATCGAACGCCCGACGGCAGGTATGTCGGTTGGCGTTGCCCGGTGAAGGCAATGTGGCAACCTCGCGGGCAGGGGTCCTTCTGTGAACCTGGACATAGCGGGGTCCCCCTACGCGACGGATGGAGAAGGAAGGATGCAGGAGAGAACAGCTGGGGAGGGAAGGAGGAGGGAGGGAGGGCGGAAGATACGGAAAGGGGCGGAAGGGGGGGAGCGAGGACAGAAGGTGAAGGGAGGAACGAGGGAGGAAGGAGGAACGAGGAAAGCGGAGCGAGCAGCGAGCAGGGCTCATGGGGATGATATAGTTCGCTCCCTTTTCCTGGCAGTCAGATCGTCTGTGTCTTTGTTCCCGATCACCTCAGGCCCCCCAGCCTTCACCTTGATGGTTCCTCCGTCTTCTTCGGTGTCATGCCGCTGCCCAGTCTGAGCCGTCTGATGCGCCTGTCTCCCTCCTTCTTGCTTCCCCTCTCCTCTTCATCCTTCACTCCTCCTTCTCGCCATCCTTCCTCCCCTCTCCTCTCCTCTCTTCCCTCCTTCCCTCCCTAACCCTCCCACCCTCCCCCTCCTCTTCCCCTCCCCACTCCCTGGCACGTACCGCGCGGCCCCCTGCTGGAATGGGAGGGATCCTCCTGCTGCTGTCGCGCCGCCTCCCCCCTCCTGCTCCTCCGCCCGCCGGACACCTCATCCCTACCCTTCTCCTCCTCCTTCTCCTTCTCCTCCTCCTCCTCCTTCTCCTCATCCTGCTCCTCCCCCTTCTCCTCCTCCTCCTCCGCCTCCTCCTCCGCCTCCTCCTCCTCCATTCCATTTCATGAGAAATAACTTCTCCCTGTCGCACCCCGAGGCCAGTTTTCAGGGCGTGCCGGGCGTTTCGCCTGAGACCCCCACATCATTTATGACTCTGAAGTCTAAACAATAGCGTCAGTTTTAAAGATGGAAGGCGGGCCGTTTTCAAAATGTGGCTCTCGCTTAAACGTCGCGCGCATTTCAAACAAATGATACCGGAGAAAAAACCCAATCAGATTTCTGTTGGGGCTATGGGGCTATATGACTATAGGGCTATGGGGCTATAGGACTTGTGAACTAGATGGCTATAGGGGGTATAGTGCTATTGGGCTATAGGGGCTATATGGCTATAGGGGCTATATGGCTATAGAGCTATAGGGCTCTAGAGCTATAGGGCTCTAGGGCTTCAGGGCCATAGAGCTATAGGGCTATAGGGCTATTGGGCTATAAGGCTATTGGGCTATAAGGCTATATGGGCTATATGGGCTATTGGGCTATTGGGCTATTGGGCTATAGAGCTATAAGGCTATAAGGCTATAGGGTACCCGGGCCCCCCCAGGCATCTCTGGGCACCCCCGAGCACCCTGGCACCCACGGGCACCCGGGCACCCGGGCACCCGGGCACAGGCCACCGAAATCCTGGGGCACCGGGCACCCACGGGCACCCGGGCACCCGGGCACCTGGCCAACGGCCACCAAATCGGCGCCCCACCTCACCTAACCATATGAATCCGCTAGAAACCCTCCAGAGGCAAGCTCTGATTGGGAAAAAATCCAAGAGCTTCACGGAGTGAGGGCGGGTCGTTCTCAAAAGTGACTCTTACCTCAGCGCCGCGCACATTCGTTTTAAAGATTTGCAAGAGTTTCACGGATTGAGGGCGGCTCCTTTTCACAATGTGGCTCTCGCCGTAACGCCGCGCACATTCGTTTCAAACATTTGCAAGGGTTTCACGGATTGAGGGCGGTTCCTTTTCAAAATGTGGTTCTCGCCTTAGCGCCGCGCACACTTGCGTTACAAAATACAAGAACTCCAGGGATTCCCATGACCAGCGTATCAGAAATAGTGTTTTGGACGGATTCAGGATTATGAGGGTACAACAGCTACGTTGATTCGCAGAGTTGAAGTCCCAGGAATGGCGTTCTGCCACGATTCCAGATCGTCGAGGCGCGCGTTGGAATCCCGAGAACAATGTTTTGGCATGCTTCAGGGTCTTCAAACGATTGTCTCCCAACGAGGCAGTTCCCTCTGTGGAAATGAACCGTTGTAGGGGCCGATGTTGAGGGAGCTTGGAGGGAGGGTTGATTCCAATATCGTTGGTGACGCTTGGGTTTACACTGATCCTCCTCCTCCTCCTTCTCCTCCTCCTCCTCCTCCTTTTCAACTCTCCTCCTCCTCCTCCTCCTCCTCCTCCTGGTCAGCATCATCATCAGCATCATCACCAACATCATCATCACCACCACCACCATCACCATCGCCACCAGCACAATCATCGTCATCATCAGCACCATCCTCATCGTCATCAACATCATCAAAACCAGTTTCAGCATCAGCATCCATATCATCAGTATCATCATCAGCATCATCATCACCATCATCAGCATCATCATCGTCATCATGATCATCAACATCACCACTATCATCGACAGCATCATCATCATCACCAACATCATCATCATCATCATCATCATCAGCAGCATGATCAGCATCATCATTATCAGCAAGAACGTTACCATCAGTATCACGATCACCATCGCCATCAACATCACCATCGTCACCATCACCATCATCAACACCAGCGTCATCCTCATCCGCATCATCTCAATCGGCATCACCATCGTCATCATCACCATCATCAGCATCATCATCATCATTACAGCTTACAGCCTTACATTCCCCTGTCATCGCCCGCTTCGGGGTCAAGGAGAAGGGTGAGGCATCGCTTCGCATAATTACACATGCTCACCGTGCCATTAGTCATCTTGGCGTCGTCGTACTCCTCCTCCTCCCCCTCATCCCCCTCACCCAATCATCTGGGACTTGGGCCCAGGCTCTGTCCCCGGGCGCCCCCCCGGCGCTCGTCTGCAACCCCTGGTTCCCGATGGCCACGCACCAGCGCCGCTCGCTGGCGCACGCGCTGCAAGCCGCCCCTGGCGCGGCCCCTGCGGTGCATGGCGCGGCGGGCCTCACGCAGGGCACCAGCGCGGCGGCCTGCCGCCTGCTGCGGGCCGCGGGGGGGCCTAGCCCGCGCCGCAGGCTGCCGAGCTACAGGCCCTTCGGGGCGGTGCGGTCTCGGGCTCTCCACCACGGCCGGTGGCGCCCGCAACGCCGTCTGCCGCCACCGCGGCGGGTGGCCCAGCTGGAAGTGGTGGCGCCCAAGCGGCACGGCGCCGCCGCCGCCGCGCGGCGCGGCAAGGCAAGCGCTGAAGGTGCAGCTTCAATGGAATCGGAAGAGAGCGGGGAGGGTTCCGCCCACGTGCTGCCCGACGACTTGTGGGCGGATGCGCTGCTGGTTGTTCACCGCCCGCGTCCTTGTGATGGCGCAGCTGACGTGGCGGGCCAGCGCCCAGTGGCGGGGCCAAAAGCGGACGCAGCTGTCGGAGGTGGAGGAGTCCGAGGGGCTGCGCCGCGAATGGACACCTCCTTGAAATCGCAGGTGGACGAGCTGGCTGCGCGGCTTTGCACGATTCCTGGTGGTCGCTTCGCCTTCCCTCACGTTGGTGATGCGCTGGGACACGTTCTGACTGCCTCGGACCGCGACGCGCTGCTGCGCGCCTCGCCAAGCAGTTCAACTTGACTCGCTTGCCCACTTCGGCCCGCTTGGGCCCCTCTGGTGCCGATGGTTGAGCCGTTCCGTGCCCCGCGACCGACCTCTCTCTCTCGTAGCGCCCCACAGCGATCCGCCCCGCCGCGCCGCGCGCGGGGCGGCCGCTCGGCCGCGCGCGGCCGCCAGCTAGGCGCGGCGGCGTCGGGCCCACGCCGGTGTCCGACTCTTCCAAAAAGGGGGGGGGAGGGGATAATGCTGCACACGGACACGGTAATACTGAGGAGAAGGACGAGTGGAGTAGCGACCTCGCCGCTGCGTGGCCATGCGCACAGCGGTGGCCTGCGGCGCCTGTCATCGACTCCGTCGGGCCAGAAACGTCGAACCGGCCGTAAAGCATAAACGCGAACATCGGCAAGCTATGAGACCGCAAAACTACCTACACGACCACCCTTCGGGTGATAAGGAGGTTCGGGGGGGGGGAGGATGCAGCGTCTCACTCGATCGGTCTCACTATCCATCTCACTATCGGTCTCGCTCGATCGATCTCACTCGATCGATCTCACAATCGATCTCACTCGATATATCTCATTCGCTCGGTCTCACAATTGATCTGATTATCGATCTCACAATCGATCTCACATTCGGTCTCACTATCGATCTCACTACCGATGTCACAATCGATCTAACATTCAACGTCATCATCATCATCATCATCATCATCATCATCATCATCATCATCACCAACACCATCATTTCCATCGTCATCGGGACACTGGCGTCATCATCATCATCATCATCGTCATCATCATCAACGCCATCATCATCAGACAATCATCATCATCCCCATCATCATCTCATCATAGTCAGCAACCTCATCATCATCATCATCGTCATCATCATCATCATCATCGGCACACAGCCTTCGTCATCATCACCATCAGCATCATCATCATCGGGACACCATCATGGTCACCATCATTGTCATCATCAACAACATCGGGACACCATCATCATCATCATCATCATCATCATCATCATCATTTAATCATCATCATCATCATAATCAACCGCATCACCAACATCATCGGGACACCATCATCATCAGCAGCATCATCGTCACCAACATCATCATCAATATCATCATCGGTACACCATCACCGTCACCATCATCATCACCACCGTCATAATCATCATCATCGGGATACCATACTCATCATCAGCAGCATCATCATTACCAACATCATCATCAACAACTACGGGCAGAAACATCAACATCATCGTCATCTCATCATCATCAACAACATCATCAACATCACCAGCGGGACACAGCCATCGTCATCATCACCATCAACATCATCATCATCATCGGGACACCATCATGGTCACCATCGTTGTCATCGTCAACATCATCAACAACATCGGGACACCATCATCATCATCAGCTCATTATCATCATCATCATCATCAACAGCATCATCAACATCATCGGGACACCATCATCATCAGCATCATCATCACCAACATCATCATCAATATCATCATCGGTACACCATCACCATCACCATCATCATCACCACCGTCATAGTCATCATCATCGGGATACCATAATCAACATCAGCAGCATCAGCATTACCAGCATCATCAACAACAACGGGCAGAATATCAACATCATCGTCATCGCATCATCATCATCAACATCAACATCATCATTATCATCATCACCAGGACACCATCATCGTCATCATCATCACCATCAACACAACCATCATGATCATCATCAACATCGTCATTATCGGGACACCGACGGGGCACCGACGGGACACCGGCGGGACACCGCGGGCCCCCCGCCGCCCGGAAGGGAGTCATTTGGTCCGGCCGCGCCTCAGCCACACGGGACACCAGCGGGACACCGGCGGGACACCGCGGGCCCCCGGCCGCCCGGAAGGGAGACATTTGGTCCGGCCGCGCCTCAGCCACAGGAGACTTTCTCTCGCCCGCCCACGCAGCTTCGCCTCGCCCGCACGGCACGCACGAACACGAAACCGAAATCGATTTCCCGGTGGCGGGGCTCTCCGTTCCACTTCGATCTCACCCCCTCACCTCCGACTGCTTGTACGTCTTGTTCCGGGACTACGGCGCAGGAAGGCAGCGTGGGAGGTCGCAATCATCGCGGGGACTCCGCTCCCGCTCGCCACGCGATCTCCTCGACGTAGGGCTCACCCCCCGTACTCCTGACATTGTGGTGCGTGCTACTCCGCGTCCTGCGGCGCGAGCACCATGTCTTAGTATCCGAGTCTTCCGAAGACGTACGAGCAACACTCAAAGAGCAAAATGAGAATCTCCAGGATAGTAACCGCGCTCGACGCTGATCTGGTCCTGGCTAAAGGTGTCCTCGCCGGGCGGCGATGCTGAAGCTGTGCTCCAGGGTGGGTTCCTCGTCCTCGTCGCACTCCTCACTGTCCTCGCACCCGTCGGCGTCGACGTCTGCGCGCGCCGACGGCGCCCTACTAGCCGGAGGCACGCCGCGCCTGTCGCCGAGCCCGCAGCGGTGACTTGCCTTTGCCTCGATACGCCGCTTGATCTCCACGAGTAGGGGAACACACAATGGCATAAACTTCAAAACTCGGAGGCCCGCGCAGATTTCTCGGATCGGCGCTGGACCCCCTCCTTGGCGCGCGGAGCGCGCCAGGGGCGGCGCCGGATGCGCCGCCGGGGGGCCCCAGCGCCGATCCGAGAAATCCGCGCGGGCCTCCGAGTTTTTATGTTCATGCCACTTTTTGATCCCCTAACGAGCGCGGGATCAATGTCGCTGGAGTCCGCATGCTGAACAACGCATCTCTCGATGTCAACGAGGGCCCCGCTAGAATCGGACGACAGGCGGTGGCGGACCTCGGTGCGCACACGCAGAGCGCCCCGCCGCTGTCCCCGCAGACACTAGGCGCCTCGGAGCAGTCAGCTCCTACCTCGGGCCAAGCCTCTTCTCTATCTCTTGGGAGCTGCACGCGGGCTCGCCCCTCTAGTAATCTGCGCCGAATATTCGACAGGATTGCGCCTGCTCGACTTCGCGCCAGGCCGATGGCTCTCGAGCGCCATGTGGTAGCCTCCATCAAGTCGCCGTCGTCCTGAACATTGCCTTCGGCCCTCCTCCAATAAGCGAATGGGCTGTCCCCCGGTTTCTTGGCATTGTTGACGACATCCGTTAAGATCTGCAAGATGTCGGGGAGCAGAGACTCAGCGTCTTCCGTCTCGTAGGTGCTCAACTCCGTCTCTCGCGCGCCCACCTCCGCAAGGGCGTCCTCCTCCGCCATGTGGGTGATCGCATCTGCCGAGCACGCGC
>CAUYUJ010001170.1:525947-580947 GCA_963575745.1 Prorocentrum cordatum
CATGTGCACCACAGCCCGTGGCGCCTGCGTGCGCCCCAGTGCCCCTCCACGATCACGACGGGGCCCAGACTCCAGAAAATCGCAATGGGCCCGAACCTACCGCTTTCATTGCGTAAATCGTGTGTGTGTGTATGCGTGTGCGTGTTTTTTCTGGCCTGGATCATGTGACCATCACCGCACTTGCGTACAGCAAAACGCATGTGCGCACAACAGTGCCTGCACACATCACAGCGTTGGCAGCTACGAGCGCCGCGTTACGAACGCCACAAACATGCCGTGGAGCAACAGAACACATTTGTTGTACCCCAGACAGCACCACAAACGCGCGAACGCATTTTTACCTCGCGAATGTCTCAGCATGCCTGTGTGAACATCAAAACTGCCTGCGAGCGCCACAGGACGCTCGTGGCTGGCACGGGACGACCGCCGTGACAGATCTGGGGTTGGAGGGGAGCGGGGGCCGATCACGCCCGTTATCTCCCAAAGGAAACAAAACAAAACGGGCTCCTTCCTCCTCCCCCCCTTCTTCCTGCCCCTCCTCCCCACGTGGGCGATCAGGGCGGGGCCCGGCCTGCCAACGAAGCCGTAGAGCGTCATCGAATCGCACATCGGGGCGATCGTGAAAAACGCCTGCGGCGCAACCCGGCGGCGGGCAGGAAAGGGCCCCCGAGGGCCAGACCGCGCACGGGAGGGCAGCGGTGAAGGCGAAGGTGATCGGGGGCGGCCAAGAGGGGGGCGTCCAAGAGGAGGGGCGCACATCATGACCGACGGCATGTGCGCGGCCCAGGGTGGGGGCCAGGGACGTAATGAAATAAGAAGAGGCGCCATGAAATCTGGGGAGATATCATGGCCCCCGCCATGATGTCCACCCCCCCCTAGTCATCACCCCCCTCTTTGCCGCTCCCGAGGTGAGAGAGAGGGCATGGTCGCAGGAGCCCGGGCACCAGGCCGCAACCAGGAAAACCGGCCCAACTCCTTTACCTACCACTGCACCGAGCTTGCAGACGTGCTGCAGCGGAGTTTAGCGTGCATTTCTGTGAACCCCAAACTCCGAAACGGCGAGCGAATCTGTTTCGCGTGGATTTGTTTCGTCTCCATTCCTAGCCCCTCCCCCCAAAAAAACAGCGAAATTCACTTCGAAATCTGGAACGCCATTCTCCAGGACACTCCGGGCCCATCCTCTTGTTTTCCAAACGAAATCCGCTCTGCGCTGTTGGCGCCACGATTCTGGGTGACCCAAAAAGGGGTCCAGCTGAAAAGTAGGTGGTGCAAAAGATTTGGGGCAATTGGATTGCATATGTATTGCGCCGGAGAATTGTACTGCTTTGTGTTGCAAGTAATGTGTTGCACGCGAAAATACAACAATACATCTGCGCCCCGAAATGTATTGCACGCCCCAAACTATACTGCAACCCCACAATTCTATTGCACCAAACCTATTGCGCCCCCCCCCCCCTTGTCGCTGGACCCCCTTTTGGGTCAACCCGAACCCAGACCCCCGACGGCATGATTTTTTCACGACGTTCCCCCCCAGAGGTTTCGACCCATTCCCCGGGACCAGTTTCTCATCCCGAGGCCTTTTTCTGACGGTCCCGAGGCCTGGTAAGGGCCCCCAGGGGCCGAAAATCGTGGAAAACCCCCCGTCGTGTTTTTTTCACTACTCGAGGGGGTCTGGGAACGATGCCTACTGTTTCAGTATCCGCCGGGGCCCCTTCCGCTGGTCCGGGGGGGGGTCCAGGATCCCGTTCCGGACGCAGCCGTGTTCGAGGCTTCAACCTCGGGAGCCGCGGGGCCAGAGGCCGCCGCCCCCGCCCGTCCCGCAGCCCAGCCCCCTGAGCCCTGGCTGGGCGGGGGGCCAGGCATAGAGGGGAGCGCGAGGGAAGAGGAGGAGGACGAGGAGGAGGAGCCGCAGCAGGAGGAGCAGCAGGAGGAGTAGAATTAGGTCGGGCCTGTCCCCCTACAGACAGATTTCGGACGACACATAGAAAATACCCCAACAATATCCCATTGTCCTGGCGAAGGACCCAACCATACGCAGTTGAGGGTACCGCATTTGTGAATGTCTTCTTCGGCGAAGCTCCCTATGGGGCCACGAAGCGCTGCACTGGGTGGGGCGGAACGCATGCGGGCGGTAGCACTGGGGCCGTCGGTGGAGCTCACTATGGGGCCACGAAGCGCTGCACTGAGTGGGTGAAAATGCCACAGGAGAAACCAAGCAAAAACCAAAGGAAAATCATTCATTCTGCCTCTTAGGGTCCTCTTGGGACACCTCTTGGAGGCTTCTTGGGGCGTATTAAAGGTTCCTTGGGCCGTCCGGAAGCCATCGTGGGCGTCTTGGAGCGGGATTTCGGCGATTCGCGGCCCTCTTGGAGCGTTTGGGGGCCTCTGGGAACCCTGGTGTCCTGTTCTGGGGGCTGTCTTGGGGGGCGTGTCCCTGGAGGCCCAGGATCCCCATAGAGCGCCTTCGTCGGCTGTCTCGGCGCCCGCTTGGAGGCCTCTGTGCTGGGGAGATACTTGTGGCGTCCAGGACCGTGTTTGGGCGTCTGGAAACTGAAATACAGAAGAGCTAAAACCAAGCAAAATCCATAGGACAATCACTCATTCTGCCTCTTGGGGCCCTCTTGGGACACCTCTTGGAGGCTTCTGGGGGCGTGTTAGAGGTTCCTTGGGCCGTCCGGAAGCCATCGTGGGCGTCTTGGAGCCGGGTTTCGGCGATTCGCGGCCCTCTTGGAGCGTTTTGGGGCCTCTGGGAACTCTGGTGTCCTGTTCTGGGGGCTGTCTGGGGGGGCGTCCCTGGAGGCCCAGGATCCCCATAGAGCGCCTTCGTCGGCTGTCTCGGCGCCCGCTTGGAGGCCTCTGAGGCCGTGCTGGGGCGATACTTGTGGCGTCCAGGACCGTGTTTGGGCGTCTGGAAACTGGAAATACAGAAACACTAAAACCAAGCAAAATCCATAGGACAATCACTCATTCTGCCTCTTGGGGCCCTCTTGGGACACCTCTTGGAGGCTTCTGGGGGCGTGTTAGAGGTTCCTTGGGCCGTCCGGAAGCCATCGTGGGCGTCTTGGAGCCGGGTTTCGGCGATTCGCGGCCCTCTTGAAGCGTTTGGGGGCCTCTGGGAACCCTGGTGTCCTGTTCTGGGGGCTGTCTTGGGGGGCGTGTCCCTGGAGGCCCAGGATCCCCATAGAGCGCCTTCGTCGGCTGTCTCGGCGCCCGCTTGGAGGCCTCTGTGCTGGGGCGATACTTGTGGCGTCCAGGACCGTGTTTGGGCGTCTGGAAACTGGAAATACAGAAACACTAAAACCAAGCAAAATCCATAGGACAATCACTCATTCTGCCTCTTGGGGCCCTCTTGGGACACCTCTTGGAGGCTTCTGGGGGCGTGTTAGAGGTTCCTTGGGCCGTCCGGAAGCCATCGTGGGCGTCTTGGAGCGGGGTTTCGGCGATTCGCGGCCCTCTTGGAGCGTTTTGGGGCCTCTGGGAACCCTGGTGTCCTGTTCTGGGGGCTTTCTTGGGGGGCGTGTCCCTGGAGGCCCAGGATCCCCATAGAGCGCCTTCGTCGGCTGTCTCGGCGCCCGCTTGGAGGCCTCTGTGCTGGGGCGATACTTGTGGCGTCCAGGACCGTGTTTGGGCGTCTGGAAACTGGAAATACAGAAACACTAAAACCAAGCAAAATCCATAGGACAATCACTCATTCTGCCTCTTGGGGCCCTCTTGGGACACCTCTTGGAGGCTTCTGGGGGCGTGTTAGAGGTTCCTTGGGCCGTCCGGAAGCCATCGTGGGCGTCTTGGAGCCGGCGATTCGCGGCCCTCTTGGAGCGTTTGGGGGCCTCTGGGAACCCTGGTGTCCTGCTCTGGGGGCTGTCTTGGGGGGCGTGTCCCTGGAGGCCCAGGATCCCCATAGAGCGCCTTCGTCGGCTGTCTCGGCGCCCGCTTTCTGTGCTGGGGCGATACTTGTGGCGTCCAGGACCGTGTTTGGGCGTCTGGAAACTGGAAATACAGAAGAGCTAAAACCAAGCAAAATCCACAGGACAATCACTCATTCGCCTCTTGGGGCCCTCTTGGGACACCTCTTGGAGGCTTCTGGGGGCGTGTTAGAGGTTCCTTGGGCCGTCCGGAAGCCATCGTGGGCGTCTTGGAGCCGGGTTTCGGCGATTCGCGGCCCTCTTGGAGCGTTTTGGGGCCTCTGGGAACCCTGGTGTCCTGTTCTGGGGGCTGTCTTGGGGGGCGTGTCCCTGGAGGCCCAGGATCCCCATAGAGCGCCTTCGTCGGCTGTCTCGGCGCCCGCTTGGAGGCCTCTGTGCTGGGGCGATACTTGTGGCGTCCAGGACCGTGTTTGGGCGTCTGGAAACTGGAAATACAGAAGAGCTAAAACCAAGCAAAATCCACAGGACAATCACTCATTCTGCCTCTTGGGGCCCTCTTGGGACACCTCTTGGAGGCTTCTGGGGGCGTGTTAGAGGTTCCTTGGGCCGTCCGGAAGCCATCGTGGGCGTCTTGGAGCGGGGTTTCGGCGATTCGCGGCCCTCTTGGAGCGTTTTGGGGCCTCTGGGAACCCTGGTGTCCTGTTCTGGGGGCTGTCTTGGGGGGCGTGTCCCTGGAGGCCCAGGATCCCCATAGAGCGCCTTCGTCGGCTGTCTCGGCGCCCGCTTGGAGGCCTCTGTGCTGGAGCGATACTTGTGGCGTCCAGGACCGTGTTCGGGCGCCTGGAAACTGGAAATACAGAAACACTAAAACCAAGCAAAATCCATAGGACAATCACTCATTCCGCCTCTTGGGGCCCTCTTGGGACACCTCTTGGAGGCTTCTGGGGGCGTGTTAGAGGTTCCTTGGGCCGTCCGGAAGCCATCGTGGGCGTCTTGGAGCGGGATCTCGGCGATTCGCGGCCCTCTTGGAGCGTTTTGGGGGCCTCTGGGAACCCTGGTATCCTGTTCTGGGGGCTGTCTTGGGCTGTCTTGGGGGCGATCTCGGAGCGCCTGTCCCCTCATGCTTCGCGGACGTCCCTGGGCCCGACCAGGGGGCCCCGTCCCCCGGTATTCCTCTTCGAATACTCTTCTAACGGAAAACCCCCCTGACCTCCCCCCCGTACATAAATTCGGCCCTGGGTGCTCCCACCGACGTCAAATTTGAATTTCGGTGTCCGGAGACTCTGTCGGCCATCCCTGGACGGCCCCGCAAAGCCCCAAGGCGGCCCAAGATCGCTCCAGAACGGCTCATGAGCGCTCAAAGAGGCCTCGTGGAAAAAAACAATGCACACACACTCACACACACACACTCACACACACACACACACACACACTCACACACACACACACACTGTGGGACAAAAAACATACACACACACACACAAAAAAAGCACTGTGGGAAAAACAAGCACACTGTAGGCAAAACAAAACAACAAAACAACACACAAAGAAACACAACGCACAAAAAACACTCGAAAAGCACACACAAAAAACACACACACATACGGTTGGAAAACTGTGTTTTTGTCCCACGGTGTGTTTTTGCTTCCCACGGTGTGTGTGTGTGTGTGTGTGTGTGTGTGTGTGTGTGTGTGTGTGTGTGTGTGTGTGTGTTTTTCCCACGGTGGCTTCAAGACGGCCCAAGATGCCCTCAAGACGCCACAAGAGGCCCCCATGAAGACCCCCCAAGAGATTAAACATTGTCCCATTCCTTTCGGGAAACGTGTATTTTTAGCGTGTCCGCTTCTTTGGCCTTCACCGCGTTCAAGACGGCCCAAGAGGCCCCCAAGATCGCCCCAGGACGGCCCAAGACGTCCCCAAGGGAGCCCCAAGACAGCCCAAAAGGGCTCCAAAACGACCCAAGATAGCCCCAAGACGGCCCCAAAGAGCACCAAAAGACCCCCCAGAGAGCCCCAAGGATGCCGCAGGAGGCCCCCAAGAAGAACCAAGAGGGCCCCAAAACGGCCCCAAACCCCCAGAACGGCCCAAGAGGGTCCCGGGACGGCCCAGGAGGGCCGCCAGACAGCCCAAAAGAGCTTCAAAAGGAGCCCCACGGAAGCCCCGAGAGGCCATACCCCTATCAGCCATATGAGGCTTGTCGGCCCCACAAGCCCAACGACCACTATTTCGCCTCATGGTGCCCCATGAGCCCTGTGAGGCCTGGGAGCCCTAACACCTCCAGAGCTCTCGCCCCCACACGCCGCGAGACCCCCAAGGGCCCCCCCAACTCATAATCCAGATCACGGGTGTGCCGCCATGAACGGTGCGGCGGCATGCACACGTTGGCTCTTCACCGTCGGTGGAGCGGTGAGGCGGCATGCACGCGTTGACTCTTCACCGTCGGTGGAGCTCCCTGTGGGGTGCGGTCCATGCGAAGGGACATTCGGCACACATGTGGTGACGTAGCGTTCTACGGATCCTCCCAGGAAGACGGATCACAAGGGTCCCATGAGGGCCACGAGACGGCCGAAGATGCCCCACTGCGACTCCTCCACTCAGAGCCGCAGGTGAAGCCCGCTCTCCCAGGGGAGAGGCACACAATGAGAGGAGAAGGAGCAAGGAGGTCGAAGGAGGGAGGAGGAGGGAAACGGCCCGAGGAAGCCCCCAGAGGCCCCCAGAATACGCCCAGGAGGCCTCCAGAAGGCCTTAAGAAAGCGTGAAACAACTTTTGTGAGGCCCCCAGAGGCTCTCCAAGGAGGAGCCTCCGCAAAAAAGAGCTGCGGAGGATGGGGATAATGCGCAGGGTATGGCGAAAATGCAGAAAATAAGCATGGAGGAAGGATAACGAATAAGATTGTTATAGCGGCGATGCCGGAAAAGGCAACAAGGAGTTATCGCTAAATTGTCGGCTTGACCTTCCTGCTATTCCGCCTGCACACCAAACTTCAAGGACCAAGATGCATGGCGCGAAGCGCCAATGCAGTCTTGTATGTATGTGTGTGTGTGGTGTGTGTGTGTGTGTGTTTGTGTGTGTGTCAATGTCCCCACGACGATTCCGTGAAAGTGTAGCAGTAGATGCTCGATCCAGATAACGGTGGTACTGTGTGGCGGCCCTGAGCCAAAAGGGATATGGAGTTTGGCCGTTGGCCGCCTTCGGTTTTCTGGTGACATGTTGTGGGGGTTGTTTGGTGCTCCTCGGGCATTCACTTTTCGTGAAGTCACGTTGTTGGAATGTCGCGCCGCTGCTGCGACAAGGGCAATGGACGACGAGGGAACGAGGAGGAAGACGAGGTCTTCTTGGGTTCCTTCGGGTCAATATGCACATGCAAGCACAAACACACGTACATATATACACACATTCACACACACACACACACACACGCGCATACCGCGGGCACAAGTGGCAACAGCGCCTTGAGGCCCCCCGAAGTGTAATAGCCCACCATCGGGGCGGAGTTCCAGTAGAAGGTCTCCAGCGCCAGCGAGGGGTGCGACACCGAAAAGGGGGGCTGGTTGTAGTTCGGAATCCTGGCGCTCGCGGCGACCGAAGGGAGGCAGGCTGGCCCAACAAGGAGCACCGTCGCCGCCGCCGCCTCGAAGAGATGAGGACCGACCTCGCGTGAGCCTCGACTCCTTCTGAGGACCAGAGGCCAACACTCCGCCCAAATCCATTGCTCGTTGCCCCAATGCCCGGAAAGCTGCCCCCTGCGGGACAGAATGTGGGCCGCCGCAATTTGGCTCCATTTCCGATAGGCCTCCGCAGGTTATGGGCCGCTCGCCCCCGAATTACCGCCCCGATCCCCTCCTCAGTCATTCCGCGCGCGCGACCGATGCCAATGACGTCCCGTTGACTGATCTAGATCGTGCGATGGCGGGTTCCGACCCGTTCGTTCCGACCCCTGGTGGTGAACCTCCAATCCCTGACGACGACGATGACGATGATGATGCTGATGCTGATGCTGATGCTGATGATGATGATGATGATGATGATGATGATGATGATGATGATGATGATGGTAATGATGCTGATGCTGATGCTGATGGATGATGATGATGCTGATGATGAAGCTGATGTGGGACGATGGCAAAACCGCACAATGATGAAAGAACATGCCCGTTCAATCGGTCATGCTGGACACTCGTAATCCTCGCGATCCGAAATCTGATGTCGCCCCAGAGCAGGCAAACTGTTGAAACCCAGGTTTTAATCAGAACGATTCCAAGAAGTATCAGAAAAACGTGAAATCGCGAAGCTGGCAAAGTATGAGCGTAACTTTGGCCACGTTTCAATATGTGGTGAAATTTCAGAGATCTGGAAGATGGAAGACATGAGCAACCCGAAATTAGCCTGGCGAAGGACCCAAACCATATGTAGTTGTGAATACAGACAGCATTTATGGGTATCGTATTCGGTGGAGCTGTATGGGGCCACGAAACGCTGCACTGGGTGGGAAAGACGCTTGCGAAGTTTGCCACTGTGGCCTACGGTGAAGCTCCCTTTGGGCCACGGCACGCTGCGCTGGGTGGATGAGACGCATGCGGACTTTGCCACTGGGGCCCCCGGTGGAGCTCCCTATGGGCCACGAAACGTTTTGCTGGGTGGGGGAGACGCATGCGGACTTTGCCACTGGGGCCTTCGGTGGAGCTCCCTATGGGCCACGAAACGTTGTGCTGGGAGGGGGAGACGCATGCGGACTTTGCCACTGGGGCCTTCGGTGAGCCTCCCCATGGGCCACGAGACGTTGTGCTGCGTGGGGGAGACGCATGCGGACTTTGCCACTGGGGCCTTCGGTGAGCCTCCCCGTGGGCCGCGAAACGCTGCGCTGGGTGAATGAGACGCATGCGGACTTTGCCACTGGGGCCTCTGGTGGAGCTCCCTATGGGCCACGAAACGTTTTGCTGGGTGGGGGAGACGCATGCGGACTTTGCCACTAAGGCCTTCGGTGGAGCTCCCTATGGGCCACGAAACGTTGTGCTGGGAGGGGGAGACGCATGCGGACTTTGCCACTGGGGCCGTCGGTGAGCCACCCCATGGGCCACGAGACGTTGTGCTGGGTGGGGGAGACGCATGCGGACTTTGCCACTGGGGCCTTCGGTGAGCCTCCCCATGGGCCGTGAAACGCTGCGCTGGGTGGATGAGACGCATGCGGACTTTGCCACTGGGGCCTCCGGTAGAGCTCCCTATGGGCCACGAAACGTTTTGCTGGGTGGGGGAGACGCATGCGGACTTTGCCACTAAGGCCTTCGGTGGAGCTCCCTATGGGCCACGAGACGTTGTGCTGGGTGGGGGAGACACATACGGACTTTGCCACTGGGCCTTCGGTGGAGCTCCCTATGGGCCACGAAACGTTGTGCTGGGTGGGGGAAACGCATGTGGACTGTGCCAGTAGGACCTTCGGTGGAGCTCTTTATGGAGCCACGGATCGGTGGGGCTCCCTATGGGGCCACGAAACGCTGTACTGGGTGTGCAGGACGCACGCGGGCGGTCCCATTGGGACCTTCGGTGGGGTTCCCTACGGGGCCACGAAGCGCTGTATTGTGTGCGCGGGACGCATGTGGGTGGTCCAACTGGGACCTTCGGTGGGGCTCCCTATGGGGCCACGAAACGTTGTACTGGGTGGTGGCGACGCATGCGGACGGTCGCACTGGGACGTTCGGTGGGGCTCACTATGGGGCCACGAAACGTTGTACTGGGTGTGCGGGACGCATGGGGGTGGTCCCACTGGGACCTTCAGTGGGGCTCCCTATGGGGACACGAAGCGCTGTACTGGGGGTGCGGGACGCATGCAGGCTGTCCCATTGGGGCCGTCGGTGAGGCTCCTTATGGGGCCACGAGGCGCTGTACTGGGTGGTGCGTGACGCATGCGGGCGACATACAAATACATGAAATTCGCGCCCCCGAAACTATATACCCTCGTACGTTACACAATACTCGCGTCCCCGAGGCCATAAACCCGCGTGAATTACACAATATTCGCGTCCCCGAAGCCATAAACCTTCGCATGTTACTCCATAGTCGTGCCCCCGACGCCATAAACCTTAGTAGATTACGCAATGCTTGCGCCCCCGAGGCCACAAACGTTAATAAATCACGCGATGTACGCGTCCCCGAAGCCATAGTGCATCGTAGATTAAACACGACTCGCGTCGCCGAAACAATACACCTGCGTAAATGACGAGCCCGAAGCCATCCACCCTAGTAAATTACACCACTACCGCGTGTCCGAAGCCATGCGACATCCCTGACCTGACGAAGGAGATCTCGAGTTCAACGGCCGTGGAAACAGACCAGCTTTGACCAGAGCAGTACACGTCGTTCATTTCTAATCGTGCTCATTTCTAATTGCGTTCGTTTCTAATTGTTCCTGGCCCCCTAGTGGCCAGGAAGAGGCCCAGGATATAAGACTTAGAAATGAAAGGATCTTGTCCCCCCTAAAAATTCAATTCGCCTGGCGAAGGACCCAACCATATGCAGTTGTGAATGCCGCAAATGTGCTGGGTGGTGGCGGACGCATGCGGGCGGTGCCACTGGGACCTTCGGTGGAGCACCCTATGGGGCCACGAAGCGCTGTACTGGGTGGGTGAGACGCGGTCAGCAAGGGCTGTGCTGCGTGGTGGCGGACGCATGCGAGCGGTGCTACTGGGACCTTCGGTGGAGCTCCCTATGGGGCCACGAAACGCTGTACTGGGTGGGTGAAACGCAGGCAGGGAGCAAGGGCTGTGCAGGGTGGTGGCGGACGCATGCGGGCGGTGCCGCTGGGACCTTTGGTGGAGCTCCCTATAGGGCTACGAAGCGCTGTTCTGGGTGGGTGAAGCGCAGGGAACAAGGGCTGTGCTGGGTGGTGGCGGACGCAAGCGGGCAGTTCCACTGGGACCTTTGGTGGAGCCCCCTATGGGGCCACGAAACGTGCGAAGGGTGTGCCAGAATGGGGGGTGGAACCGCATGCCAGCGCAGCCACTGGGGCCTTCGGTGGAGCTCCCTATGGGGCCACGAAGCGTGTGAGGGGTGTGCCAGAATGAGGGGTGGAACCGCATGCGGGCGCAGCCACTGGGGCGTTCGGTGGAGCTCCCTATGGCGACACGAGGCGTGTGAAGGGCGTGCCGAAATGGGGGGGAACCGCATGCGAGCGCAGCCACTGGGGCCTTCGGCGGAGCTCTATATGGGGCCACGAACCGTGTGAGGGGTGTGCCGAAATGGGGGGGGGAACCACATGCGAGCGCAGCCACTGGGGCGTTCGGTGGAGCTCCCCATCGAGCCACCTACGAAGCGTGTGAAGGGTGTGCCGAAATGAGGGGTGGAACCGCATGCGGGCGCAGCCACTGGGGCCTTCGGTGGAGCTCCCTATGGGGCCACGAAACGTGTGAGGGGTGTGCCAGAATGGGGGGTGGAACCGCATGCGGGCGCAGCCACTGGGGCCTTCGGTGGAGCTCCCTATGGGGCCACGAAACGTGTGAGGGGTGTGCCAGAATGGGGGGTGGAACCGCATGCGGGCGCAGCCACTGGGGCCTTCGGTGGAGCTCCCTATGGGGCCACGAAACGTGTGAGGGGTGTGCCAGAATGGGGGGTGGAACCGCATGCGGGCGCAGCCACTGGGGCCTTCGGTGGAGCTCCCTATGGGGCCACGAAACGTGTGAGGGGTGTGCCAGAATCGGGGGTGGAACCGCATGCGGGCGCAGCCACTGGGGCCTTCGGTGGAGCTCCCTATGGGGCCACGAAACGTGTGAGGGGTGTGCCAGAATGGGGGGTGGAACCGCATGCGGGCGCAGCCACTGGGGCCTTCGGTGGAGCTCCCTATGGGGCCACGAAACGTGTGAGGGGTGTGCCAGATGGGGGGTGGAACCGCATGCGGGCGCAGCCACTGGGGCCTTCGGTGGAGCTCCCTATGGGGCCACGAAACGTGTGAGGGGTGTGCCAGAATGGGGGGTGGAACCGCATGCGGGCGCAGCCACTGGGGCCTTCGGTGGAGCTCCCTATGGGGCCACGAAACGTGTGAGGGGTGTGCCAGAATGGGGGGTGGAACCGCATGCGGGCGCAGCCACTGGGGCCTTCGGTGGAGCTCCCTATGGGGCCACGAAACGTGTGAGGGGTGTGCCAGAGTCGGGGGTGGAACCGCATGCGGGCGCAGCCACTGGGGCCTTCGTTGGAGCTCCCTATGGGGCCACGAAACGTGTGAGGGGTGTGCCAGAATGGGTGTGGGAGGAGGGAGGGAGGAAGGAGGCGGGAACGCGGGGCACCGTCTCTTCAAAACGAGGACCCAACACCACAGGATGGTTGGGAAATAATTTTCGAATAATTAGAAATGAACAATGTGTACGATCGGAGCTACACGCATAAGCCCCCTTCTGCTGCCCAAAGTGAGCGTAAGCAAGCAAACCGACGTCTGAACAAGCAGGCGAAACGGCTGATTCAGAACACGACCACACCGAATGCTTACGGAGCACCTCCTGGAGCCACTCCAACGGCTGCCAGGGCGACGCCTTCCACATCTGAGGGCAAGTGTCCCATTGGGGCTTGCCTGGTGCGCTGGGAATCACATTCGTGGGTATATATTTGTAGTAATGTGTCTGACCATGTACGTACATTGCGCTTCCTTTTGGGATCTGCCTTTTCACATGTCACATGCAGTGCACTGTCAATGGCCAGTGTTTGTAATGTGAGGGATCGTGACTGCCTGCTCTTTCTTCGGGGATCTTCTGACCCGAGTCAATCCAGACCGAGGTCAGTCAGGCCTTGCAAAATCCTGCAAGATTCTGCACCCAAACCCGGGTCAGTGCGAAGGATCCTGCAGGATCCTGCACCCAGACCCGGGTCAATGCGACCCTGACAAGGTCCGGCGCTCTGGCTGACCCCGCCGACCATCTGCATGGGACCCCGTCTCTCGAACCCCGATTTCTGCCGCACCCCGCCGTCCCAGCGGTTGCACCCCTACTACCCCTTCACACCCGTCGCTGCGACTTCCTGTTTCCGCCTGCGTCGTCGCCAGTGCGGCGGGGCGGCGTGCGGGCCAGCGTGTGGGCCGCCGCACTCCGGCTCGAGTCCCAGGAGGCTTCTGCACCCCGAAGGGGCCAGCACGGAGGGAAAGTGCCAGGGCTGGACCGGCGGATGAGGTCCTGACCCCTTCCCCCGGACGGGCTCCATCACCCGAGAGCGATGTCTGACGGTCGCGGGGCCCAGCGAGGGCCCCCAGAGGCCCACCAACGGGAAGTCGCGAGCAAAAGCAATCGCCTCGATGTCTCAGCACGTCGGAGGTCGGAGGGCGAGCAGGAGCATGCAAGCGAGGGCGAGGCGGCGAGCGCCCTGCCGGAGCGGTGGTTGAGCAGGGACCGACCGTCCCGGCATTCCTGTAGGCCAACCACGACATGCTCTTAGAACCCAAAATGTTCTAAGAACAGACACACTGGTCTTAGAAGATAAAGCACGATGTGCTAAAGCAAGACAGGCTCCGCCAGAAATGTTCTAAGAGCATTTCGTACAAACCACAAAACAAGGTTCCTAGAACATTGCTTGGTAGGCCTAATTACGGGCACGCCAGGACGCTTCGCCACTGCTTGCTTGAGGTGGAGACCGAGGCGAGACGGAGGCCGGCAGGCTCGGCAGCGGGACGCGGCGGCGCGGGGCCTCGCCAGACACGCGGCGGGCGGGCGGGGGCCGAGCGGGGGCGGACGTCGGCCACGCGCAAGAGGGGGCCCCGGGCAAGAGGCAGGAGTGGCCTTCTGGTTCGGGGACCCAGGCATGATCGCGTCGTGCAAAAATCAGGACGGCCAATTTTTCGCTATTTTCGGCCCCTGGGGGCCCTCGCCGGGCCCTGGGGCCGTCAAAAAACGACGCAGGATGAAAAACCGGCCCCGGGGAAAGGGTCGGGACTTCTGGGGACGCCGTCCTGAAAAATCAAGACGTCGGATGTCTGGGGACTCACTGACCCGGGTCAATGCAAGCCCGGGTCAGCCAGGCTGGGCAGGATCCTGCAAGAGCCTGCACCCAACACCCGGGTATGCGAAGGATCCCGCAGGATCCTGCACCCAGACCAGGGTCAATGCGACCCTGGGCCTGCAGGATCCTGCAAAATCCGGCGCTCTGGCTGACCCCCGTTTGCATTGACCCCCGTTTCAATGAAGGGGCCCTGGGACACACAAATACACACAAATAAACATATGCCCCATATTTTCCTATATTTTCTGGGTTTGTGCCTTCCCCACCACTTCCCATATTTTCCCATATTCTCGGGGGGATCGACGATTCATTGTGTCTGTGTGTTTTTTTCCCTCCTGATTCAAGGCTCCCGAGTGGTGCGCAGCTTCAGGGGGCTGCGGCGGGGCCCGACCGAAGCGCGCTCGCCGATGCGGGGGGTCAGCCTGTGGGCCCCCACCGGGCGAGTGGTCGGGAGGCGGGGAGGCCCACACTCGGCGGCCTGCGAAGCCAACGGGTGCACAGGACGAAGGCCGCGCGAGGGCAGAGCGTGAGGAGGACAGCTCGCGACTCTCTGAGAGCCGGCGGGCCTGAAGTTCGAAGGACGTGTCGGGCGCTGCGGCAGTGTCAGATCGCCCGATCCGGACTCTCGGAGCGAGTCCTCACCCCAGGCCTGCCTGCGGGAGGCCCTCTCGGAGAGCAAGCTGCACAAACACAAACTGTCGGAGGTCCGCGCGGATCTCTTGGATCGGCGCTGGCCCAGTATGGAGCGCACCCATCTTCGGCGGCGAGCCTCGGGGAAAATGAACGGGAGCAGGCCTTCTCAGAAAGCGGCGGGGCTTCTCAGAAGCCCTCCGTCCTTCTGAGAAGTTTCCTGCGCTTTCGGGAAAGATTTAGAAAATTACCCCAGTGCGACCCTGCCTAGAAGTTGGAGCCCCTAGAAAGGCCGCATTAGTTGCTATGCTATGCTATGCGATGCTATGCTATGATATGATATACCATGCTATGCTGCGCTATGATATGCTATGATATGATATGATATGCTATGCTAGGCAATGCTGCGCTATGATATGCTAGGCTATGCTATGCTAAGCTATGCTGTATCATGCTGCGCTGTGCTATGCTAAGCTATGCTATGATATGCTATGTTATGATATGCTAAGCTATGTTATGCTATGCTATGCTATACTATGCTGCGCTACGCTATGCGATGCCATGCTATGCTATTATTGGCTATGCTATGCTATGCTGCGCTATGCTATGCTATGCTGGGCTATGCTATGATATGATGTGCTGCGCTATGCTACGCTACGCTATGCTATGCTATACTGTGCTCTGCTATGCTACAGCTCAGCGACGCTAAGATGAAGGTACGCTAAGCTAAGGTAAACCTGGGCTAAGATGAAGCTAAGCTAAGCTAACTTGAAATAAGCTAAGATAAGATGAGATAAGCGACGCTAAGCTAAGGGGGCGTAACTGGGGGAACCGCGGGGCGGATGCCGGGGGAACCGCCCGGGGCGAGCCCCACTGCCCGGCCCTTTAAGCACAGAGGGTAAGAACCCTTCTAGGC
This sequence comes from Prorocentrum cordatum, assembly GCA_963575745.1. NCBI lineage: Eukaryota > Dinophyceae > Prorocentrales > Prorocentraceae > Prorocentrum > Prorocentrum cordatum. The sequence continues at coordinate 541,327 of CAUYUJ010001170.1, forward strand.
AGAGCCTAGGTAGGGAACTTGTCAGATGACCCAAGGCCGTCCGAGCCGTCTGAGTACAGTGAGTGGTGACAGTGAGAGCGACACGACGACAGTGAAAGCGACACGGTGACAGTGGGAGCGACACGGTGATGACTGTGGTGATGACAGCGGCGGTGGTGGTGATGAGGCTATCGGGGAACAAACAGACACCAATACTGCAGATTCCCCAGACCTCTCCAGGGAAGCATTCTGACTAGGGTTCCAAGGCGAACACAATCATAGCGACGCGGCCCCCACAGGAGGCCACAAAAGTGAAAACGAGGGACAAGTATTGGTATCGGTGTGCTGCTCTCCTCTGAGGAAGTTCAACGGCAGGGCAAGCAAGTCTCAAGAGGAGTCAGCCAGGCAAGTCCCGAAAGACTGGTTCCTCTTCTCGAGGATCCTGTCGCTCCCGTACTTCGTCGACCGTGCCACGATGAGCTGCTCAAACGGGCAACTGCCTGTTGGTTGCTAAAGTCGGCAAGAGGGGAGGAGGAGGAGGAGCCAAACTCGTTGGACCCCTTTACTCAGGACGAAGCATGCGTGTGGCTCGTCTTCGGCGAATTCGCATGCGTTCGTCGTTGCGCTTGCGCGTGAACCGCGTTGCTCGTCGAGTCGCTCGTGCTTCTCTTGTACGCATGCTCTAGCCCTTCCTTGACCCGCTCTCGACGCCCAAGGGCGGCTGGGTGCGTTCGCCTGGTCCACATCATGTTTTTATTCCTCCTCTCATCCTTTCCGCCATGTCTGCCCCTCCTCTGTACGGCCATTGTCCGGGGGATGGGGGCCCGGTTCGAACCTCCCCCTTGCACAACGGGGGGGGGGGCCCTCCTGCCTGGTTCGACCCCCCCCCCCTCCTTGCTACTCAGGAGGAGGGGGGGGGGGGGGCGCACCCGTTCGAACCCCCGCCCTCCTTGAGGAGGGGCCCCCCCCCCCGTTCCCAGCGTCCACCGCACGCGCTCTGAGGTGACCACCGCCGTCCCGGGTGCGCAGAGCCGAGCAGGGCCCCAGCGTCCAGCCGCGGGCCCCGCCGCGCAAGAGGCCGCCATCGTCCCGGCACCGGGCGCTGGGACGAAGGCGGAGCCCAGCACCGCCAGGCCCGCCGCGCAGGGCGGGCTCCACGACGGAAACCCCTGGTGCAGACACTGCTTGGGGCACAGATGGCCGATGCCAGACACCCTGAACCTAAACGTGTTGCCGTCTCACTGTTGCTTCCGCCGATGAGTATCGCGTAACCGATCCCCATCCCCAGCAGCGTGGCCTGGGCCCCAGTGGTCGATGTACCCCACTGGATGGGGATATAGGTCGTTCCCTTCGAGTCTCCAGGGGTGTATCCCCAGCTGGGGTGGTAATTTGGTGGGGGTCTCGAAGGGGATGGGGATGGGGATGGGGATGGGGATCGTTTAAGCGGTACTGAATGCTGACGTCCAACTGTTGTTTCCGCCGACCCTCCGCCAGCTTGGGCCAGCGAATCGGCGAAACCGCCACCGATTCACGTCCGCCAGCCCCTTTCACCGGACCCTGCGAGGAGGAGGAGGCGAAGGAGGAGGAGGAGGAGGAGGAGGAGGAGGAGGAGGAGGAGGAGGAGGAGGAGGAGGAGGGGGAGGGGGAGGGGGAGGAGGAGGGGAGGGGGAGGAGGAGGAGGAGGAGGAGGAGGAGGAGGAGGGAGGAGGAGGAGGAGGAGAGGAGGAGGAGGAGGAGGAGGAGAAGGAGGAGGGGGGAAGGGGGAGGGAGGGGAGGGGGAGGGGGAGGGGGAGGGGGAGGAGGAGGAGGAGGAGGAGGAGGAGGAGGAGGAGGAGGAGGAGGAGGAGGAGGAGGAGAGGAGAGGAGGAGGAGGAGGAGGAGGAGGAGGAGGAGAGGGCATCTTAGGAGCCTATGGGGGCACTCTTGGGGCCTCCAGACGCGCCGAAGGCGAGGCTGTTGCTGGAGCGCGCCAAATGCTCCCACGCCCGATCGCCTCGATGAATGACCAAAAACAGCGGGACGTGTCGCGCTGCTGTTCCACGTCGTTCATGAGATAGTGTGTGCGCAGTGGGCCTACAAGCCTCGTCCAAAACATCCAGAAATGGAAGCTGAAGTCCCCCTCGTTCACACGTCCCTACCGCCAAGAGCGGAGACTGTGTCCAGCACGCGCTCCAGCTTGGGCCCCACTGGATGCCAGGAGCCGCGGCCTCCAGTTTCCAGACGGCGGTGGTTTCGGGCACTTGTCAAGAAGCGCGTTCTTCAATGCTGAGAGGGTGGGGTCGGCTTTTGGACAACACCGCGTCCGTCAGCATTGGATTGGCGCTGACCCCACAATCACCGAATTCAGACGTCTTCTGTTTATCTATGACGAGGCTTGTAGGAGCAGCCCCCGCTCCCCAATGGGCCCCGAGCATGGAACTCATATCGGACGGTAGGGCCACGTGGTCGTGGGGCTGCGTCACCTGTGGCTCGACTAGGTCCAGAAAGACTAGCGCACCCCGGCAGCCCAGCCCGAAGAAGCGCAGGATGACTGCTCGGGAAAACCCCGCCAACGCCTCGTGGAGCCAAGATGGTGCACCGATGCGTGGGTGCGTCAACTGCAGCACCTGTGCGAAAGGCAGGGCTGAGAACTTATGTTTTTAAGTCGGGCGCGTCCCCCTACAGGGGGGTTTTCGACGAAACATAAAATTATCCCAGTGCGGCCCTACCTAGGAGTTGGAGCATCTAGGAAAGCAGCATCTACATCTACACCGACAGCTACATTAACATATGCACCTGCATCTACATCTACATCAACATCAACAGCGAGACTCACATCTACATCTGCATATACACCTACAGCTACACCTACATACACATATACCTATAATATGTATATATATGTTATGCTATGATATGATATGCTATGATATGCGGTGTTATGATATGCTATGCCATGCTATGCTATGACATGCTATGCTGCGCTATGCTATGCTATGATATGATGCGATATGATATGATATGCTGGACTATGCTATGCTATGCTGCGCTATGCCATGCTATGATATACTATGCTATGCTATACTGCGCTATGCTATGATATGATATGTTGTGTTATGCTATGCTATGATAGGCTATGATGTGCTGCGCTATGCTATGCTATGATATGCTATAATATGATATGATATGCTGCAATGGGCTGTGCTAAGCTAAGACATAATGCAATATGCTATACTATGCGATGACATGCTGCGCTATGCTATGCTATGCTATGCTATGCTGCGCTATGCTATGCTACCCGTTGCTATGCTATGCTATGAAATGCGAATGCTGCGCTAAACTAAGCTAAGCTGAGCTAAGCTAAGCTAAGCTAGGCTAGTCTAAGCTGAGCTAAGCTAAGCTAAGCTAAGCTAGGCTAGGCTAGGCTAAGCTAAGCTAAGCTGAGTTAAGCTAGGCTAAGCTAAGATGAGATAAGCAACGCTAAGCTGAAGGGACGTAACTGGGGGGACCGCGGGGCGGATGCCGGGGGAACCGCCCGGGGCGAGGAACACTGCCCGGCCCTTTAAGCAAACCGAGTAAGAACCCTTCTAGGCAGAGCCTAGGTAGGGAAAACACACCCCAAAACGAATCCCAAATGGCCAAACAAATACTAAAAACAAATAGTCCCCAGACTATTTTTGGATTATGTTTAATGTTCCCCCTGTAGAGGGACAGGCCCGACTTAAACTTATGTGCCTCCTGGGTGCACTGGGCATGCGCCTGGGAGTGGGCTACAACAGCACTGAAGCTTTGGTAGCCCGCGGCGTTGCCTTCCACGACGCGCTGGGCAATCCCTTGTCTCTGGAGCTCCCCGTGCCTGGCATATGTGGGCAATCGCGGCGTTACCCGAGGGGTGCCAAAGAGGAGGAGGCGGAGGAGGAGGGAGGAGGGAGGAGGGGAAAGAGGACGTGGAGGAGGAGGACGGGGAGGAGGATGGGGAAGAGGAAGGAGGACTGGAAGAAAAGGGGACAAGGACGGAGTGGAAGACGGAGGGAGAGCAGGAGAATCATGGAGAGGACGAATGAGGGACAGCAAAGTGGCAAGGAGAGTTGGCGGAGGAGGATTCGCAATATCACCTACGGGCGGAAAAGGATGGTGATAAGGATGTGAGGACAAGAGGGGCGAGGGAGAGGAGGGAAAGGACAAGCGAGGTGCGCTCGCGCCTCATCTGACATCCGATCCCTCCCTCCCATCCCTTCTCATGACGCTGAAGTGTCTCTATCCGCAGACGTGTGTCATAGCCGACCTGCGACTCACACAGACAGACCACTTCGTGTTCTGCGCAATCGGACAAAAATGGGAGCTGCGTGCACAGGAGGAGGAGGTGGCGGGTGAGCAGGAGTATGAGCGGGAGGAAAAGGGTGAGGACGAACAGCAACAGCAGGACTGTCGCGGAAGGATCGGGAGGGGAAGGAGAACAGGGGGAAGACGGAGGAGGGAAAATGAGGGGGACGACAACGATGAAGAAAACTCGGATTCAGAAGGGCGGCTCGCGTTGGGACGAGACGAACAGCAGCAGCAGGAGCAGGAGTGGAAGGAGCGGGAAGAACAGGAGGACCAGGGGAAGGCGAAGGAGGGGAAATGATGGGGGGGGGGGGGCCACAATGAAGCAAGACTCGGATCCAGAAAAGTGGCCCGCGCTGGGGTGAGAGCGCCATTCTGAACGACAGGAGCAACGCGCCGATCCGAAAGTAAGGCCCGAGCTGCAGCGGGAGCACCAATTTGAAACACCGGGAACAATTGGATTGAAAAGAAACATGGGCGATCAACTTTTGAAACCCACTGTAAAAATAGTACGCGGAGGGGGGCGGGAGATCTTCCGGACAACGTCAGTGGAGGAGGGGAGAATAGTACTCAGATTGCTTAGTTGTCGACGACGACGACGGCGACAGCGACGGTGACGACGGCGACGAGGAAGCTGAGGATGCGAAGGAAAAGATCGCCCATCTCAGCCGTATCCTTCTTCCCGTCCTTCTTCTCCGGGGGCAGAAGGGAAGGGGGGGCAGAAGGGAAGGGGGAGTGGGGACGGGGCGAGGAAGGAGGGGAGGGGGAGGAAGAGGAGGAGGAGGAGGAGGAGGAGGAATAGGAGGAGGAGGAGGAGGAGGAGGGGGAGGAGGAGGAGGAAGAGGAGGAGAAGGAGGAGGAGGATGAGGAGGACGAGGAGGAGGCGGAGGAGAAGGAGGACGAGGACGAGGAGGAGGAGTAGGAGGAGGAGGCGGAGGAAGAGGAGGAGGAGACGGCCTTTGATGGCGTTGGGGTTCTGGAACTGGCACCACATCTTGTCGCCGACCTTGCTGCCCTGACGCGGCGGCGGGGCGGCCGCGGGCGAAGCGGGACCGAAGGACAAAGATGCACAGGCAACCTTGGATAATTGCCCATCCTTACTTCGACTACGCGCAAGAGTGACCCTGGGTCAACGTGACCTTTGGTGCGCGGTTCATTGGGGGTTGCGGGGGGACCAAACACGAGCGCGCAAGACGCTAATACCGCATCGCGTTCGGCGATGGGGGGGGCCATTGGGCCCGCACCAAAGGTCACTCCGGCGAAAGGTCACTTTTACGTGGAGTCGATTACTATGCGGGTTGACCAGATCCTGCGGCGATCCATAACGACCGTGAGAGGCTCTCCCTCCCGACGGGGGTCAACCTCGCCTCGTCGGCGCACATCGCCACGCGCTTGGTCCGCGACGGTGAGGGTCGATTTGGGGCTGTCGGACAGGGGGGGGCGGGGCGCCCCGCCGGCGCGCGCACGGAGGGGAAGGAGGGTGAGCATGATCAGAGCGCCAGGGCAACGAAATCTAGAAATCTGGACTGCTCCCTGGCCAGGCCCCCTCCTGAACCCAGGAAGACTGTATACGCCACGCCCTCCTGGCTCGGCCAAGAAAAGGGGCGTTTTCACCACGGGTTCACGATGGGCCTGGCCAGGAAGCAGTGGATATGTTTTGATCCCGTCGCCCAAAGCGAGGGGGCCCTACTCCGTCTCGCACATGCCTTACACCGATGTCCTCCCCGCGACCAACCCTGCGACCCAACCCCCGCCCACCCGCGACACACATGTGACGCACCCGCATTGCTTGGACGAAGAGATCCGCGCCTGCGGCGGTATCGCTGTCTAGTGTGTGAAAGTCGGCGTATGCGGTGGGCTTGTTCAAGATGCTTTTCGGGCCTCGCACACTGCCGACGACCCCTCGCCCCCACCCCCTCACTCTTATCCGCAACGTCGGGGGCGCTGTGCTTCTTTTTTCTTGGCAAGCGCCCTGGACCCCCACAGCTCAGGTCAATCACAGGCAGCTGGGGCCCGTCGTTGCGGGCAGCTGCCTGAGGAGAGGCACATCTGGCCTTACTCATTTTCGCCAGAGCGAAAAAAACATAAATAAAGCCGATGCTCAGCACCCAGAAACACGACCACCTGCACAAGGACGACGAGGCCCCAGAAAAACGAACACCCGCCTGCGGGGGCGATGGTCACCAAGGATGAGCGAGAGGATGGGGCAGAAGCAGCGAGAAGAAACACTAAGCAGTACTGAAGGAGAGAGGGGATCGGGCACACGCTTGCGTGGATCAAGGATCCGTGGATGTGGCGCGCACCAGATCCACGGATCGGGGAAGACACTCCCCGACGCATGCACCCAACGCCGCCTGATCTGGCGACGGAGCGCGCCCGTTCTGGACGGAAGCGGGACCCATCGCAAAACCACGCGCCTCAATCCATGGTTGCGCTTCCTCGAAAGTGAGGAGGCGACGCGCCAGGGTAATCTTTCCTGGGCAGCATCGCCAAGCGTCGCCGCGGCCCCCTCCCCCCTTTCACGCCTCACCTCCTGGGCTCCGATGGCCGCGCCGCGCGGCAATGCGCCGTGACGCAATATGCGGAGGAAGCGGCTGCGGGGCGTCCAGCATGCAGTCACCGTGCTACCAAAAGGAACGCTGAATCATGAATGAAAAGGCGTGTCTGGCCATAGCGAGCCTCGGCCACGAACTTATGCCTAGATCTAGTGATCGACCCGAAAACCAGAACCCGAAGTGATCGTTAGGTCGGCGTCTCGGCCGCACGAGGAAACTGCAGTTCCAACTAGCGAGCCAGGTCGCCCACATCTGGCGGACTTCGTCCCCCGACCAGGGCAACGCTATTGAAATCACTTAAAACACGTTTTGGGCAACCCCTTTCGGTGCCATGATCCCTCGCACTCGCTGCCGGAGTTCACGCTGGCCAATTCTCGAGGTTTCTGGGCGGGCGGATGCGAACACTTATGAACGCAAGCTCGGGGCCGTCCACAGTAGCCTGGACCGCGCAGCAACGGCCGGGATCAAGCGCCACGGGCTCCGCTTCCAGAAACAACTTTCGGCGCGCAGAAACTGCCGAACTATAATCAACACTCTTTCTCGAGATGCGGCTTAGGGATGAAAGGGCTGAAGCAAGAAACATGGCATGGAAAACGTCGGCGCGAAGAACATCCCTGCCACCGACGCGCCTCCCCGAACAGCGCTTGCATGCAGGAATTATTATTCGGTTTCGTCGAAGTAATGCGTTGGCGACCCGCGCATGGGGGGAGTGCCGAGGTTGCGCCGCGTTGCCGCCCGCGCCGCCTCGTGGGCGCCTCGTGGGCACCCCGCGCATGGGGGGTATGCCGAGGTTGCTGGTGGCTGTGCTGAGGTTGCGCCGCGCAGCCGCCCGTGCCGCGCGGTGGGCGCGCCGCGCTATGAGCTTGCGCGACAGAGCATTGACCGCATAGATCATGCCGCAGAAAATTTGCCAAACATACGATATTTTACATGACAGAGCTTGCGCCCCATAGCTGTCACCTCCAATTCACACCACCTAGATTACACGACACAGCTTGCACAGCATAGTTTGCATCGCAAAGAGTCCACCGCATCAGTTCACTCGCGTCGCTTTCGCCGCAAAGCCTCCGCCTCGCGATGCAAGAGCGCATTGGTTTGGGCCCGCGCTGGCTATCTCTCGTGGCTAAAATTTGTTAGCGCGCCCCAGGGCGACCGCGAACGGAAGCGGCAATCACGCGGGAATTCCAGGTCGCGAAACGCAGCCCAGAGTTGGGGAAGACACGCGCACGCTGGAAGTGCAGTGAGGCGTCCCAGGAAGGGGGTGAAGAGGATAGCATGAGTTCTCTCACTTCGCAATCGACAGCATCTGGCGCGGTTGCACGCTCGACCCCCGCGCCAGCTTGTCTCGACGGCGCGCGGCCCAATGATTACCTGGGCAACTTCCACAAGTGCTCGTCGCCAAGCACCTCGGTCGCGACCTTATGGGGGCGCTGGCGTCTTGAGGGGTCATGCCCCACTTCCCGATGCTGTCGATGCGAGGCTGGGAAATGAACGAGCGCGGTGCATCCCGCCGCCTTTGCAACAACCGCCAGAAGTCGTCATCGCAAAGGTGGGCCACCGTGATCACCCCTAACACCGCTGACACCCGCTGCGTGGAAGCCGAGCTTCCAGCGCCCAATGCGTCGGAGCTTGCTCAGCGCACGTGGCCAGGGAGTCTAGACATTCGCCAGAGGAACGCGGTGTCCGGCACAAGTAGGATGCAATGGTGATGTCAATATACTGGCCCCATCGCCCATGACGAGTACATCAGACATGCTTCGCACAACTCAGTAATCCGTTAAGCCCGCGCGATAGGGCGCGGGAGCGGAGGAGGAGGAAACGACGACAAAGCGATGAGCCCAGCACCCACTTCCCCTCGCGCGCAGAGCGCGCTCGATCCTTCAGGTCACAGCTGCGGAAGCGGCGGCGGTAGGTGGCGCCAAAGAGCGAGCGGGGAGAGAAGAGTAACAACTCCCCGTTCGGCTGGCGGTGTAGGCCCTGCGTTTTAGCTTACCCCCGGCCTGCCGGGAGACCCGCGGGCCCCTGGCGCGCCCCGAGGCGCTCCGCCCTTCCCCGCCCACCCGCACCCCCACACGCCAAACCCCAATAACTTTTACAACGTCGGGGGAAGGGGCGCCGATGCAGCCGTTAGATCTCCCCTTGGGGGTGCACTGAAACGGACCGACGCATCCCACGAATAAGCTCCTCGGCGTCGGAAGTGAACGTACAAGTCCACGCGCGGGCGCATTGCCCCGTTCTTCTCCAGCAAGCAGCGCAGCCGCGGCTGAACCGCTGCCGGCATTTCTCTTCATCTCCATAGCTGTGCGCACCGCGCTCTTTATCTGCAGTCCACCGCTGCCACTTCCCCTTAGCATTGTTTTGCGTGCACTTCCCACCAAATTTGACATCGTCATAGTGCTTGGTGGTACCCCGCTGGTCCTGGTACTGGTCCCAATGTAATTGCTCTGGATCGAGCGCCCGCTCGACGTCTGGCGCTCGGCCCCTGTCCTTCCTGTCCACGTCGCGCCCAAGGCGTCGGACGCCCTGCTTACTTGTGCGACGATGAAGATCGTCTCGGTCCAGCATCGCGGCCCCTGCTTCTCAGCCTCGGCGGCGGCGCCCGCGGCTTCTCGCGCCGCGTCGGCGGCCGACGCGCGCCGTCGCGGAGGGGGCGGCCATCGGGGGCCGCGGGGGGCCCCTCCGCGCACCGGCGATGAAATGCTTTGAAATTGGGGCGACAGGGGCCAAAGCCCAATCAATAATGGCGCCTCTTTTTGCTTCTGCAGAAATCATGCGCGGCCGATCCGTCTGCGCCCGTACACTTGCGACCGGGAGCCCGATGCGGGAAGGTGGATCGTCATCGCGGAAAAACTAAATCCCCCCCGTCTTCTCTGCGCGCGCACCCACCAACCCCGCGGCCGCGGGGGGGGCCGTTCCATCTGCAACGAGGCCCCCCTTCCCAGAGCCCCCATCCGTTCTCTGGCTCAACCATGTTATCTCCCACGCGCGGCGACATGAATGCAAACGAAAGGAATGGATTTTATCGACGCTTCAATGGGGTCGATGTGCCTCCGCGCTATGGGCCACCATTTGGCCGCCCTTGCGCCGTCGGTTATCCGGGCGTCGTGCGACATGAACCTCTTCTTGATTGAATGTATCAAGGTGCCGAACACATGGCCCATAACGAAAACGTGGCACGTTGTGCGCATTCGTGGTCGCCTACGAAGGAAGGTGACACATTTCCCCACGGGGCAAGACATGCCTGCATTCGACGTCGTGGTCCTCGTTTCATAATTGAACCAGTCTCTTGAGTTTGGGATGGGGCTTCACATGGCCATCAACATCCTGCGATGAACTGCTTTGCCTTTTCCACCTTGGCTGTATGGCAGCTTGCTTCCGGCCTGCTTCCCTCCAGGTTCAATGCACATCTAGGACGCCCTCTTCTCTGGAGGCTGCGGTCTATCTTGTCAGCTGACGATTGTCCATGGTGCGCAAGAGTATCTTGAGATCGTTCTACCACCGCGTCGCATTCGGGGCACTGACGCATTCCGATGCGGAAGCTGTGCAGATTCGCGCATATATTTCTGCCGCCGCCCTTCCATGGCTGGTCATATTCTAGACTAGTGCAGCTCATCATGGACAACAATTTAACTTTCGTCTGGAGGCAAGAAAGATCAAGAAAGCCACAACCTCTTCTAAAACAGTTTATACGTGCGCGTCCGATATAAATCGTACATGTGATTATGTATGGACAAATGGACTTTCAGTCTGGTAAGACACATGGACTTTCAATATGGCTGCAGAGAATGATATTATTAATATCTGCCCAAGCAAGGATATATTGGGAAACCACCGACCCTCCTGGCGTCATTCTGAACTTGTTGCCGTAATGCACCCTTCCGTGAAATAGCATGATGCCATTCCAGTCATTATGGTGGCCCCGGCGCGTAGTCCAGAAATCCCCTGCCGCGGGAGCTTCGATGAGCCCCTCTTGATGGCCTTCTGCTTTGTCGAGACGATATTGCATGGACGACAACTGCTCTAGATCAGTGGGCTGCCACGCCTGGCTGAGCCAGTTATGGAACGACTGAACAATATCCATAAATACGTCATGAACACCGATAAGAAAAAAAACCTGAACACATTCGAATCAGGATATGCAAACAAACCGGTGCTCTTTTTCAAAAATGCTGGCATTGCCTGACTGCGAACGAATGACGCTTTTTCTTGTTGTACTATGCATCAACATGCCGCCTTCTTGTGACATTGTAATATAAGCATGCGGCACACACATCCGCTCTACGTCTATGATGTTGGCGGAGGGCCTCTGGGTGGCTGTGATCAAAATAGGACGGGGCAGATCCCACGCCGCCCACGCATAGTCCTTTAAATTCTGTTCGGGTGGATGATCCGGGTCGTCCGCCCAAATCCAATGATTATTGACTTTGCCGACCAGAGCGAAATCGTAATGTTCGCCTTTAAAGCCCAAGATCTGAACTGCGGCGGGCGGAAGCGTGGTTACCGCATACATCGCAAGAGCCAGGGCGTTGCCATCCCGCTCAGCCAGCCAACTCGGTGGACTTGTTGGCGCTAGCACCGGTCAGCGCCGACAGCGCCCGTGCCCTCCAGGAATCAGTTGTGGCTCTGCGCTTGATGCACTGGTACCTTATTTAGAGGCCTCCTAGATGGGTCGGAGTGGATGGGGTCGGAGGGTCGGGCCGCATCGCCGATACATCGGCGATGCATCGGCGATGCATCGTCGATGCATCAGTGATGCACCGGCGATATATCGTCGACGTCGGCGATGCGTCGGCGACGTCGACTTGAGACACATCGGGCCCCACATCGAACCGCATCGGCGATGCATCCGCGATGCGGCGCGATCCTCCGACCACATCTACTCCGACCCCGTCTAGGAGGCCTAGATTATTGCACCAAGATATCCCGCGATTGCAGAATGGAGTGAGTTCAGCCACGGGCGCGTGGCGCTTGACTCCCAGGAATTGGCTGCCGAAGCTTGCGGTAGAGCAGGGCTCTCAAACGCGCAACAATTTGGCCTGGCAACGATACTGTTCCTTGAAACGGGGGGGTGAGTTCCCGATCCGGTTTGAGCCGCAGTGGCTGCGGATGAAGTCGAAGAGGAGGAGGGTGTGAGGACGAGGATAGAAAGAGATAATGAGGCGGAGATAGACGGGGAGAGGGGAGGCGGAGAAGGGAGAGGAGGAACAGCAATGACGAGGAGAGATATAGAGAGAGAGCGAGAGAGAACAAAAAAAACGAGGAGGGGTACTCTACTAATGCGGCGTGAGACGCGCTGTGCTCAGGAATGCCACAGACTCACTCGAGGCATACAGGCCATCAAGCTCTGCATCTGGAATGCGAGCATGCGACGAGCGCGGAATACATACATGTAAGAGGAGGAGGAGAAGGAGGAGGAGGAGGAGGCAAAGGGAAGAGGGAAGGATGAGAGGAGGAGATGGGAGGAGGGGATAAAGGAGAGGAGCAGAGGAGGGGGAGGAAGGTGGGAGAAGAAGGGGCGGGAAGGGGATGAAGAGAGGGAGAGGACAGGGAGGGGGAGGAGCGTGAGGGAGCGGAGCGGGGGGAGGGAGAGCGGGAGGGGGCGGCGGAGCGGGAGGGGGGAAGCGGGAGAGGAAGAAGGCGGGGGGGGGAAAGGAAGGGTAGGGGGGAAGAACATGAAAAAGACAGATGGGGGAACGGGGGAGAGGGGAGAAGGAGATAGGTAAGAGGAAGAGGAGCGCCCCGCAAGCGCGCCGGCTTGATCTTTGTGACCCACACGCCGGACTTTCCCGAGGGATCCGAACGCGCCCCCCAGCGGGCGGAGCGGCGGCTGACTGGGGCTGATCACAGCTTGCGCCCTCTGCCTGGCTGCTCCTCCCTCCCCCCTCCTCCTGTTCCTCCTGTTCCTCCTCCTCCTCCATCTCCTCCAACTCCTCCTCCTCACCTCCTCCTCCTCCGCCTCCTCCTCCTCCTCCTCCTCCTCCTCCTCCTCCTCCTCCTCCCCCGCCTCCTCGAACTTCTTCTCCTCCTCCTCCGGATCCTCCTCCTGGACCTCCTGCTCATCCTGCTCCTCCTGCCCTGTCTGCTCATCCTGCTCCTGCTGCTCCTCCTGCTTCTCCTCGTCATCGTCCTCCACCTCCTCCCCCTCCACCTCCCTCCTCCTTCTCCTCGTCCTCCTCCTCATCCTCGTCCTCCTCCGTCCTCACCGGTGATGACCCTGAAATTTATCAATGAGAAGCAACTTCGCGGATTTAGGGCGGGTGGTTTTCAAAATGTGGCTCTCGTATGAACGCCGCGCACATTCGTTTTAAACATATGCCAGGATTTCACTGATTGGCGGCGGGCGATTTTCAAACTGTGGCTCTCGCCTTGGCGCCGCGCACATTCGTTTCAAACATTGCAAGGCTTTCACGGATTGACGGTGGGCGGTGTCCAACATGTGGCTCTCGCCTTAGCACCGCGTACATTCGTTTAGCGTAAAATTAAAAACTTCACTGCTTCCCAATGTCAACGTAGCAGAAATTGTGTTTTGAACCGATTCTGGGTTGTCAGTGCGCAACAGTTTCGTTGATTCGCGGTGTTGAAGTCCCAGGAATAGAGCTCTGGCAGGCTTCAGGATCGTCAAGACGCAACAGTCAGGTTGATTTGTGGCGGTCGAATTGGTGATTCGGCGCGTCTCAGGATCCTCAAAACGTTGTCTCCCAAAGGAGCACTTCCTTCAGTGAAACCGAATCCTTCTGGGGGCCTGTGAAGAGGAAGCTTGGAAGAGGGTTCATTCCAACATCGTTGATGAGTCTTGGGTTTGAGCTGGTCCTCCTCCCTCTCCGCCTGTCTCTTGCTCTTCCTTCCGCGTTGATCAGTATGCCTTCGCTCTCATCTCTCTTCTAGTTCTCCGCCCACTCTGTCATCATGGCATCCACTCTTTGATCTGCTGTCGAATCACCCTCCTCGATCTCATGTCTGTATCATTCCCAAAACAGTGCGTGCACTTAGGGGTTCTTACTTCTGGAATCAGAACCTGTGCCTGCGGACCAGTCTGGCTAATATGTAATCGCCGTCGCCGCCCCGTCGCCGCCTCGTGGCCGCCGGTCGTCTGAGCATGCGGGCCGGTCTGGCGGCTATGTAGTCGCCGTCGCCACCCCGTCGCCGCCTCGTCGCCGCTCGTCGTCTGGGCCTGTCTGTCGGACTGGCGGTCATGTTGTCGCAGTCGCCACCCAGTCGCCGCCTTGTCGCCAACCGTCGCCGCCTCGCATAGATTGCACGGCATACGTTGCCCACACATATTGCACCACACAGACTGCATTACATCGACCCCACCACAAAATTGCACAAACATGGATCGCACCACATAGTTTGCACCGCATAGATCGCACCACACGGATTGCACCGCAGAGGTTGCAACGCATAGATTGCACCACGTATGCTGCACCGCGTATATTGCACCACATTATCTGGTCTGCCTCAATTGCACCAAAGAAACTGCACCACATATATTGCATCGCATATGCCCACCACATACACTGTAAACCTAATATGCACCAAACGCATTGCACCACAAATATTGTATCACACATACTGCCCAACATGTATTGCACCACGAGCGTTGTACCACACAGTTTGGATAACATATTTTGCACAACATATTGCACCGCAAATGGTACACCACATGTATGGCTCAGCATATTTGGCTCCACATAGATTGCTAGAAACACTCTGTTTGGGGTCCACGCTGGCGAATACCCTTTACCCCAACCCTCCTTGGATTCTCGTGTTGAATGCAGCACGCGATGCTCCTCACGCATTCTGCCTCCTTCTCCTTCTGCAAACTCTTGGCCACCGTGTTCGACAAACTAGGATTGCCGACGTTTCTGGGCCCCTCCCGCCCAATCAAGTCCTTCTCGTCCCCTCCAGTCCTCCCCACTACCTCACTCTCATGATACTGTGTCCCCTACTCATTCACGTATCTCCTCGCGCTGACCCTTCCTTGACGGGGTAGCGGAGCTGCGAGAACACAATGTATACGTGTCCGTGGCAGAATTGGAGTAGAAGATGGTGGTCTTGCTGCCCAGGTCTGAGTAATCAGTCAGGTGCCTCGGAGAGGATTCAGGCGTGCGAAGAACCTGCGGTGCCTCATCATCCTCCTCTTTCCCTTCGTGCCCCTCCTCGCCCTCCTCCTCCTCCTCCTTCGCCCTGCCCTTTCTACCCCTCGGGAAAATCATAAGCCGTTGGCCCCTAGAAACTCCGCCTGACCCTCTATAACCGCGTTTCGTTGCTTCCCAGACGTTCTGATCGCGGACAACACAAAACCATATCCTCTCTGCTCCTCTTCTCTCCTCCTCGTCCTCCTCCGTCTCTCTTGTCCTCCCGTTCTACTCCGCTTCCTCCGCCCCCTCCGCTTCCTCCTACTCGCGCCATCATCGCCAACATCACCACCACCACCAGCACCACCACCACCGACACCACCGACACCACCTTTTCTCCTTCATCATCAGCATCATCATTATTAGCAGCTTCATCATCAGCATCTCCATCAGCATCCTCATCATCATCCCCAACATCATCACCATCAGCATCAGCATCATCAGCATCAACAGCATCATCATCATGATTACTATCATCATCATGATGATCAGCCTCGCCATCATCAGCACCATGATCATAATCCGGGTCACTATTCCTCTTTCTCGACCCTCCGCCTCATCCTCATTATCATCATCATCATCATCAGCAGCATCCTCGACCTGATGCTCATCATCATCATCACCATTCATCATTATCATCATCATCATCATCATCATCATTATCATCATCATCATCATCATCATCATCATCATCATCATCATCATCGAATCATCATCATCATCATCATCATCATCATCATCATCATCGTCATCATCATCATCGTCATCATCGTCATCATCGTCTTCGTCGACATAATCGTCATCATCATCAGCAGCATCATCATCGTCCGATCATCTCCTCAAATCCTCTCCTCATTTCATCCTCCTCCCCATTTTCTACACGCTCTCACTTCTTCGCGTGCGCAAGACATGCACTGGCACTGGCAAGATGCTGCACGTAAGGTCGCCTGGGCGTCCACCGAAGCCGCCCACATCCTCCTGCTACTCCTTGTGGGCTGCTGTCCCTCGCCATCACCATCAGAGGCAAGATGATCATGCTGTTCACCCCCCCTATGAATGAGTCGCTGGCCCAACGGGCCAAATGCGTGCTGTTCGCCCGCGGGGGGCGGCCTGTGGGGGTCCCCGGATGAAAAGCACCCCGGGTAGTCTTGTTTTTGTTGTTTGTCCAGAGGGGGAATCGCCTCAAGGCTCGCTCGCTTCGCCAGTGCCGATCCAAGCGCAAAGGAAGTTATGCACTGGAACCCCTTCTGCGCGTGAACAATATCGAAAGGGGGAAGAGGAGCGGAGGAACGGGAGTGCCCAGGCAAGCGAAAGCGGCAAGTGGCCAGTACTAAAACCCCTGGCGGCCACAAGCGGCGAGTACTAAAATCCAGCACCACATGAGGTTGGAATGCGAAGAAGAGGAGGAGGAGACGGGGCCACAGCGCTGTAGGGAGGTTCCTTGCAGCCCAGGCGGCCACTTATATCATGCAACACACACACAACTCGGCACCCCAGGGAGGAAGAAAGGAAGGCAGACAAACTGAAGGACGAGGAGAAGAGGAGGAGTGAGGAAACTCACGGCCCACAGGCAGGGTTCAAACGCGGCCTGGAAGGCTGTGTATACGTGAAAGAAACACTAACACACTAACACTTGCGCCGATGTAATTATCTCCCTGGCCTCGGTGGCCAGCGATACGAAGCACAGTCCTCAAGCAACGCGGGAAAGGCGGAGAAGAAAAACCTCGAACCCTGCAAAACCAATTTCAGAGGCAACTCCTACAGGTGGACGCACGAAGCCCGCTGAGTAACAGGAGCCCGCCTGGCAGGAGTGCCCGCTTCACGCACGCGAGCAACTTCAAACTTGATGTCGCAGCAGCGAGTCCTCACCGCGTTCTAAGGCAGGCGTAGAACAACAACAAACACACCGAACCAAACCCACAGCAGGAAAAGGGGGGAAAAGGACGGAGGAGGAGCGGAAAGCGGGAAGAGGACACGAAGGAAGGAACGCGTGCCGCGTGCCCGCCGTTCCATTTCCAAATCGGCCCTCGCGGCAAAAGCACAGCCCGAGGTGACCGGGCCATCAACACAGCCCGGAGTTGCGGCCGCGCTCGCAGGACCGAGCGCGCGGGCTGCGCGGACGTGCAGCTGCGCACAGCGTGTTCGCTTCACGGGCTACTTCTGCCAGTCCGCAGCGAGCAGCGACGCATCTGGTGCCTGAGCGTCGCGCCGACGCGTTCGGGGGGAGCGAGGGCGAGGCAGGCAGAGGAGGCAGAGCGCAGGCCCGCCGCAGCAGGGCTCGCGCCAGTCGCCTCGGGGAGGAAAGAGGAGGGAGGGGAGAAGTGGGCATCCGCTCCCTGACTGGCCACACGGCCGGGACAAAAGCGGGCGCGTGAGGGTCACACGTGGGCGGAGGCAGCATGCAGAAGAAGAGACACTGACCAGAACATCATAAGCATCGGCCAAGCGCCACTCGTGTAACCGCCCCGGTAGCAGGACTGGAAATCGGTATGCACAGACCGCGGCTCCACGGAGGAAAAAGGGGAGGGACGCAGAAGGCGGAATGGAGGGAAGAAAGGGGGGGGTGCCCATCTCAGTTCGCCGACTTGCACGTCTCTGACTCCTGGCTGCAGGCCGCGCTGCTCGCCACCTTGCACCCGCTCTTGGATGCCAGAGTCGTGATCCTGCTCCCCAACGTGCCGCTGGGCTTTGGACGCCTGGAGTGGGTACGGAAAAATGGGTACAATGCCCAACAGCAAATGCTGTCCCAAACCAACAGCGGCCGCAGTTGGGCAGGCGGCCTTCTGTCTCAAATGTACACAGGCCGCGGCGACAGCGACAGCGAGTCCTGTTCAAAATGAACCGGAACCGATGTTGGGCTTTGTGCCCATTCTATTCGTGCCGATCCCTGGGCGTCGCGCTGTCGCCCTCCGTCGTGCTGCTCACAGCCGCGCCGCCTTCCACATTGCACGTCCCACTGGGCATGGCCTGGCCGTGGCAAAAGGCGTGCCCTTGCTGGGAGCCGCCGCTGTATCCGCAGCCGGAGGGCACGGACCACGGCGGGGAGGTGGCCCCGCGGGACGTCCAGCCGTCGGCGTGTGGCTCGTCCCCGCGGAGGGCGGCGGCGGCCGACGCCGAGGGGAGCTGGTGGCCAAGCGGCCGGCATGGCCGCCATGGGGCAGCTGAGAGAGCTGCCGGCGCCCGTCGTCGTGCTGCTGCTGCCCGCCGTCGTGCCGCTGGTGCCCGGGCTGCCAGTGTCCGTCCTTCGCGCCGCAGGCCACGACGACGAGGTCGCCAGGGGCGATCATCTCGCTGGGGCCCAGGCCGTCGTTCCACTTCTTGGTGAACGTGCTTCTATTCGGCGTTTCGACACTGGGCGGAACGGGGGGGGTCTGGCTCCGGACCTCTGCTTAGTGCGACTGTTTGGAACCGTGCGTCCTATGGGGGAGACTCCACCTGCTCGAAACAGGCGCCAAAAACACCCAAGATCTACTTCACGGGGAGGGGATGGGGGGTGGCGCGGGCCCGCGACGATGGGCAAAATAATTTATAAAAACACGCTCACTTGACGACGCCGCGCTCCTGAGGCTGCCCTGGCGGCTGCGCCTGGCGTTGCACGGCGCTGCGGGGGCTTCGTGCTGCTGGCGGGCTGCGCCCGGCTTGCAGGTCAGCGTCGTCTACTATACGAGGATGACCAAGACTTCCTCATACTTCGCCTACTTTGTTTTTTGGTTGTTCTGGTTGTCTGTTTTTTGGTATTTTGTTTTTTTGGTTTACTTTGTTGGTAGAGAACCCTTGCGATCCCTACATAGTGAATCTTGAGCGGCTCAACACATGCGGCGTAGCTCCGACTCGTGAGGGAAGTAGGAGAAGGCCTCGTGGTTGACCGCCTTCGCGTCCGTGCTCGGGGTAAACTCGTCGATGATGTCCTGCTGCTTCTTCATGTAAACGAAGTCCTGCATCTGGATCGCCTGTGTGGTGTCTTGTTGGCTACTTTTGCTGTTGGCTTGGCGTCCTCTCGATGCTGACCTGGCCCTTCTTGAAGCCGAACGTTTCGCTGAACCTTTCTTGTCCTGGCGACTGTAGTAGTTGTCCTGGAAGTAGTTGTCGTCGTACCTGCTTCTCGCCCCCCAGGAAGTTCTCCATGGCCAAGGTTGTCCTCCCACCGGGGGGCCTATCGCCGCGGACCCTTCGGCACAATGTGCTGTCCACCTTGGCGCCTGCCCCCCCGTGCTGGTGCCACTCTTACCTTGACCTTTGGAAGCCATCGTGGCGCTGGGGCTGCTGGGGCTGCTGGGCTGCTGCGCTGGGGCTGCTGCGCTGGGGCTGCTGCGCTGGGGCTGCTGCGCACTGTGGTGCTGGCTGAGTCTATTGGCTGCCGCTGCCAGTCGGACCAGAAGACGATCTTGGCTGCGGACCTGACGGGCGCGGCGATGCCACGCGGGTTCGCCCCCTCGGGGCGTGGCGGCTCGCGCCGCCGCGGCTGCGGCGCCTATGGCGCGCTGCACGCGAGCCCAGGCCGACTGGGGCGACCGACGAGGCGACGACGGCCCAGCCCCTCCTCGGCCAGTGGCTTCTCCTCCTCCTCCTCCTCCTCCTCCTCCTCCTCCTCCTCCTCATATGAGAGGGGGATCCGAAAGGACATGCCGAGCCTGTCCCCTTAAGCGTCGCCCCCCGAGACCGCCAGCAGGCTCCGACGATGCCCCCCAGGCCCCCCCCCCGAGACCCGAAAGACTGCCCTGACAGGCCTCATGAGGTCTCAGCGATGCCGCCAAGGAAGGGACAAGACGCCTCCCGAAAGGCACCAAGGAGACTCTTGGAGAGGCGTCTTGTCCACGACCCCGTCGAGCCCCAAGAGTGCCTCAAGAAGCAATCGATGCCTCTTCCCTCTCCTCCTCATCCTCATCCTTCTTCTCCTCCTCCTCCTCCTCCTCCTCCTTCTCCTTCCTCGCCTTCTGCTCCGCTTCTCCTTCTCGCCCGCCACAAGCACACCAACAGATAGCAAGCGTGATGCGACACAAGCCAACGGAATGAACGAAACGATTAAATTCGGCGGCCACCCTGCGGGTCCTCGCCGTGTCAGGCTTTGAGACGAGATGATCACATAGAGGATACAGCATGCGCAAGGTATGATAAGTATGGCTTCGCGCAGTCTGAAACACAGGGCTGCATCACAACTGCTGGGGCATGTAGAAATACATGAGATCCGCGCCCCGGAGGGCTACAAAAGCCCCGTTTCGGCTGAGACATAGCCTGGGACACGCACGAACACTAATAATGTGCAGAGCCACGAAAGCCTCAATTCTGCACACCCCTCGCGCATGTCCTGTCTCACGCTCCCCTAGGACACCCAAGCGGCTGCCCCGCACTCACGAAGCGCCAACGCGGCCCCAAGAAACATTGCAACGATTGGTGACGACCAACATCGAGCAAGTGCGCCTAACTTCTCGCTTCGCGTTGCGCGAAGCGCGAATAGCTTCGAGCTCTCGCGCCGCCCCCCAGGGGAGAGAAGGAGGAAGAGGAAGAATCGGAGACGGAACACGAAGTGCGAGGCGCGAATAATTTCGCGCCCTCGAGGGCGCCCTCGTCGAGGCATTATCCCGAACACCCAATGACTGCAACATCTGCATGCAAGCTTCCCCTCGGGACACGCCGCGACTCCCGCTCTGCGGGCTCAATTATCATCTACATCATCCTCATAATCAGCATCCTCGTCATCACGATTATCATCACCATCACAACCACCATCAGCAGCATCATCATCAGCAGCATCAGCATCAGCATCATCACCATTATCATCACCATCGCCATGAAAATCGTCAGTGCCTTCGTACTCATGATCACCACCAGCGATATCCTCCTCATCGTCAACATCATTACAATCGTCATCATCATCACCAGCAGTATCACTGCCGCCGTCGTCGCAACCATCATCATCAGCATCAGCATCATCCTTAGCATCACCATCATCATCGTCATCATTATCATCATCATCATCATCAGCATCATCATCATCATCATCATCATCAGCATAACAACCACAACCATGATCATCATAATTATACTAATCCGAATCATCATCATCATCATCATCATCATCATCATCATCATCATCATCATCATCATCATCATCATCATCATCACCATCATCATCATCGTCAGCATCGTCATCATCGTCATCATCGTCATCATCATCACCATCACCCTCATAATCATCATCAGCAGGATCAGTATCGTCATCATCAGCAGCATCGTCGTCGTCGTCATCATCATCTTCCTCCTCCTCCTCCTCCTCCTCCTCCTCCTCTTTATCAGCATCATAATCGTAATCATAATCAGAATCATCCTGATCCCTCCCATCGCAATTCTCCTCATTCCTTTGACCCCTGGTCTGGCTGCGCACGGGGGAGCATGACGTCCACAGGCGCTGGCCACAACGTATACGGCCTCGGACACAACCCCCCAAATCCAGGAAGCCCTAAGACATGAATACGCAAAGCCCGATCCGATCCAGCGGGTCGACCAAGCAGGCCCGATGCCACCGCTGATCGACGACCCCGACCGGATCGCCCCAGTCCCGACTGATTGTCGGCGGGCACGCGACTGGTCCGCGAGCTCCGATTGACAGACCGAAGCCTTCAGAATTCCCCGCCGCCAAAACACACACACACACACACACCGACAGTTGACGGCGTCGCGCACAAAATGGCTGGCGCGAGGAGACGGCCTGCAACGACACGGAAAACCAAAACGATCAGGGCGTGAATGCCGCCGCTGCTGAACTCGTGTCTGGTTTGGGCCTCTGGCGCCTGCACCCGCCACGGTCGCCGAGCGAGGCGTCCCGTGCGGATGACCGCGCGCCCATTGTTGTTTCTTGTCTTTCCCCTCTGCACCACGACGTCAGTGGCGACAACGAGATGACTGGTGCCACCATCGTAATCGAAACAAGAAGAATCTACAAACAGTCCTACCGCTTGACCGTTCTCGCCCGTTCCTCCCAGGTGCAACAAAGACGCTCACCAGGAGGGCGACAGGGCAGCAACAAAGACTACACACACGCATGAAGATCGTCGGAGGTCAGCGCGGGCCTCTTGGGTCGGCGCTGGGCCCACTCCTGGGCGCGGGGAGTGCGCCAGGGCCACACGGCAGAGACCGTTGACCCGACAGATCCGCTCGGACCGCCGACAGCGCATGCCCGTGGCATTCCTTCGGCTGCCGACGAGCAGGTGCTGTGCCCTGGACGGCACACGCCCGCTACGCATCCGACCGAGGATCTCTTGATAACCATCGGCCTTGGGCGGCCCTCGGCGCTCTTCGGCGGTCTTCTGACGGTCTTCGGTGGTCTTCGGCAGTTTCTGGTTGTATTTCAGCGGTCTCTGGCGGTCGTCGGCGCTAGAGCTGGATGGTTGCGTCGGATCACCGCATGGGGTGTGTCAAGGGGATAAAAGATGCATGCTGGATGCTAGGGTGGGCTGCAACTGCCCTACGAGGCCTAGGGGATAGGATAACTCCGCTAGGTGGGCGGAGCCCACTTAGCCCAGATATCTACCCCAAAGCCACTCCGGGAACGTGAAACCTGTGTATAAGCCAGATGCAGCCACCGTAGCACCCACTGATCAGCCCCCCTTGCCCCCTCAGCACCCCCCGCGGTGATCCAAGCAGGGGTTGGCGGCGCGCAGAGGGGGGTAGGGGGAGGGGGGAAGGCTTCTTAGAAGCACGCCTGCTTCTTAGAAGGCGCGGGCCTTCTCTATATACGTCAGGCCGAGGCCTTCTAAGAAGCAGGGTGCTTCTAAGAAGCCGTCCCCCCTCCACTGACCCCCCTCTGCGCGCCGCCAAAGGGGCCCATGATCGAACACCTGACGCCCGGACTCCGCGGCCGCCGCCCGGATCGGACACCCGGATCTCGAAAACTTCTGGCCGCGAAAGACTCGGGAGCGGCAGAGAGGGGGGTGTCCAAGAGGGGGGGGGTGCAAATCATGACCGGCGGCAAGTGCGCGGCCCAGCGGGGGGGCCAGGGACGTAACGAAAAGTAAGAAGAGGCGCTATAAAATCTGGGGAAATATCATGGCCCCCGCCATGATATCCCCCCCCCCCCAGTCATCACCCCCCTCTTTGCCGCCCCCGAAAGACAGGCCGGCCCCTGGGAGCGCGGCTCGGAGGGGATGCGGTTCACGCGGATGACGGTGTCGTGCATGTTGATGCGGCCGCCCATGCCTTTGCCTCGAAGGTCTGGGCACGAACCCAGACCTCCTCACGTCCCGCAGACAAAAGAAACAGCGGGAGGCTTCTGCCGGTGTTCGGCCTCCGAAAGGCCTCACCAGGCCTCGGGACCGTCATAAGACGACTCGGGACGGCAAACTGAGAAACGGGAAGTGGTCTACACCTCAATGGGCGTTGGGTCCAAGTGGGGAAACGAAAAAACACGACGTCGGCGGTCTGGGAAGGCAAGGCGGGATGAGGATGAATTCGGATGACGATGAATCGGGAATCTCTGGACCCAGCGGGTCCGGAGGGCGTATCAGGCGCAGCGGCAGTCTCAGAGCGTTCTAGAAAGCTCTGGAGCGAAGTATCCTCATCCTAAACCTGCCTGATCGAAGGGAGTGCGATCAAGTTGCGGACACGAAAAGGTACCGATACCGCTACTCCCCGGACCTCTCCTGGGGTGCGTTCTGACCAGAATTTCAGGGCGAATCCAGCGGTGGCGACGACGGAGGCCCAGGAGGCCCAACAAAGGGGAAACGGGCGAAGGGTAGAGGTATGGGTACCTTCTCCTCCTCTGACAGCTGAGGGAGTCGGGAAGCAGGAGGGCTGTCACACGTTGGAAAGTATCGAGCGCAGGCTGGCCTTCGCGAAATCTGCCTCCATCGTTTGCTCACGTCTGTGCGGTCGTCCTCGCGACCGCGCGCCCAGCGCCTGGAACTGTGACATCTGATCTTGCCACATAATGTTTCCTGTGTATGAAGGGGCCCAGGGACACACACACACACACACACACAAATACATACAAATTCGCCGGCCCAACGGGCCAGAGGCGTGCTAAGATCTCCGGTAACTGGTAAACAGTATTTCTAGTTCGCGCGCGCGGGGCGGCCCCTGGGGGTCACTGGATCAAAAGTACCCCGGGCGGATCCCCGGACACTCCCCCAGATCCTCCAGGATCGCCCCAAGAGGGCCCCAAGAGGCCCCCAACACAATCCAAGAGAGGTCCGAGACGCCCGAAGATCGCTACACGGCGCCCAAGATGGCCTCCAGACGGCCCAAGACGTCTCCAAGATGACCCAACAAGCCTGCAAGATGCCCCAAGAGACCTCCAGGAGCACTCCCAAGAGGGCCCCAAGAGGCAAAAATTCAATGTTTTTTCTTAGGTTTTGGACAGATTCTGGCGTTTCAACTTTTTCGGTTCACCGACGCCCCTAAACGGCTCAAGAGGCCTCCAAGATCGCCCCAAGAGGGCCCAAGAGGCCCTCAAAAGGGCCCCAAGACGGCCCAAGACGGCTCCAAGACGGCCCCAGAGGCCTCCAGGACGGCCCAAGAGGGCCCCAAGAACGCCCCCAACACGGTCCAAGAGAGGTCTGAGACGCCCGAAGATCGCTCCACGACGCCCAAGATGGCCTCCGGACGGCCCAAGACGTCTCCAAGATGGCCCAAGAAGCCTCCAAATGTCCCAAGAGGCCTCCAAGAGAACTCCCAAGAGGGCCCCAAGAGGCAAAAACCTGTGCTTTTCCTTTGGTGTTGGACAGATTTGGGCGTTTTAACCTTTTCGGTTCCCCGACGCCCCTAAACGGCTCAAGAGGCCTCCAAGATCGCCCCAAGAGGGCCCAAGAGGCCCCCAAAAGGGCCCCAAGACGGCCCAAGACGGCTCCAAGACGGCCCCAGAGGCCTCCAGGACGGCCCAAGAGGGCCCCAAGAACGCCCCCAACACTACACAGCTCCCGACGCCGCAGCTCCACACTGCAAACGACCACTCGGACAGGCGACCACGGTGCGACATTAAGGGGTGGCGGAATGAGCGAAGCGATTAATAACAGGATTCCCCATAGTTTCCCATATTTTCTGGGTTTTCGTCCTCCCCACCACTTCCCACATTGTTCCATATTTTCCTGGGAGTCGACGATGACTTGTGTCTGTGTGTTTCTTTCAATCCTGAGTATACTCCGTTCAAAGCGAAGCCTCGCGGCTCTGCGGCAGGAGTATTCTGGAGGCTGGCAGTGCTTGGCACGCATCTTCTGTATCGCCCCCTGGTGTGCCACAGAGATACCCTTACAGTCATCGGCCTGACCTAAGGAACGATGAATGAGGAACGACGCCCCTTTTTTCCAAGGAGTAACGCGTAAGGAACGATGTATAATACATAACGCATATGGAACGATAAATAACGCATGCAAGCCTAAGGAACGACCGAGCCCCTTTTGAAAAGCAAGTGTCCCTCATTCAATCCGCTCACTGTGCTCCAAAGACACTTCCCCAGGTTCATACTCTGACCAGGTATCGGAGGCGAACTGGGCCGTGGCAGCGAGGGCATCCCAGGAGGCTCAGAAAGGACAAAAAACCCAAAGAGGGCATCGACGGCGGAATCATTTCGCCATCACTCAGCACGGCCCCTCCCTCTACAGCCATCGTGCTACCACGCGGAGCGCCGGAGCGCCACATGAAGAACGAGGGGGCTCCTCTGGCCACGCTGAGCCTCGGTCACGAGCAGCATCTCGGCCTGGATCTCACGAACAGCTGAACAGCCCGAAAACCCAAGCGCCTCCTGTAGGGGGCCACACGCGAACCCTACCCCTACCCCCTACGATTTCTGAGGGGGTGGGTGGGGTTCACTTCGCTCGGGAGCTCCCGAACGAAGTAAACCCCACCCTCCCCCTCAGAAATCGTGGGGGGTAGGGGTAGGGTTCGCGTGTGGCCCCCTATCCTTGTTTGTACTGTATATACGCGTCGCTCCGCATCTGCTCCTACACGTTCGCTGTCTTCACCGCTGCCACCCCGAGCGGCGCTGGCCGACCGGGGTGGGCAGGACAAGGCCCTCATCATGCGGCATTCAAGGAAAAGGGCCATATCCGCCACCGTGACCTGAGGCACGAGTTAGAAATTCATCAGGTCCCTTCGAGTTCTCTGCGCTGAGCTATGAAAAAGAAAGAACATGATTTGAATGTTTGCAAGGGCCCACCGCCTACAATTCCGGGCCTGGACTCTCTCAAGCGCTCCTGGGGAGTCCCCGCGTGACTTTGACAGGCCAAGAGCGCGTTGCTCGGGACATGCATGTCCAACATGGTTCCAGATTGCCCCAGGGGCCGTCCTGGAGCCTTCTCCGGCGCCTTGGGTCGTCTTGGAGGCCCTGGAAGGCTGCCCGAAGCCAAAATCGTCTTCCGCGATGAGCCGAGAAGGCCCTGGAAGGCTGCCCGAGCCGATGAAGCGGGGCTAAGCGGGATTTTCGCGTCACCGCCTCTTCGGTCTTCAAAGCGCCCAAGACGGCCAAAGAGGCGCCCAAGATCGGCCCAAAACAGCCCAAGAGCCCCCAATAGGTGCCCAAGAGGCCCCCAAGACGGCCCCAAGAGGGGCCCAAGATGGGGAGCACGAACTGACATCTTGAGCTCTCCGCTCCAAGATGGCCCCAAGATCACCCCACAAGCCCCCGAGATGCGCCAAAAAGGCCCCAAGAGGCCTCCAAAAGGCCCCTAGAAGCCCAAATCAGGCCCCCAAAGGCCCGTAAGACGTCCCGAGACACCCCCAAAAACGCCTCCAAAAGGCAATCGAGAGGCCTCCCAAGAGATCCCCACATACATCCAGGAGGCATCTGGCCTAACCCAGGCACGGTGATGGGATGGGCCGAATGCCGCTAGATCCGCCGCCCCCTGTTGATTTATCACAATGGTGCCGGGCGTGCTAAACGTCGGATGCGTATTGGCTCTTTGTCAGAATTCCCCCTGGGTTTCGGCTCATCGCGCCGGCCACCCAGAACCACGCATAAGTTGCCCGGATATTCCTGGCTCTTACGATGGACCCCAATATGCCTCCAAGACGGCCAAGATGGCCAAAGATGGCATCCAAGTTCACCCAAGATGGTCCAAGATGGCTTCCAAGACGGCCCCAGAGGGTCCAAAATACCTCAAGTCCGCCCGAGAAGCCACCAAGACGGCCCCAGATGGCTCCAAGATGGCTCAAGACGGCCCAGGAGGCCTCCAAGAGGCCTCCAAAACGGCCCAAGAGGCATCCAAAAGGCCAAAAGGTCCTCCAGGAAAGCCCGAAGAGGCCCAGATCAATTATTCTCAAAGCTTTGAAAAGATGTCTGTGCGTGCGTATTTTCGATCCTCCGACGGCCCAAGACGGCCCAAGAGACCCCCAAGATCGCACCAAGAGCGCCCAAGAAGCCTCCAAGATGGCCCCCATAATAGGCCCCATAACGGCCCGAGGGGCCCCCAAGACGGCCCAAAGGGGGCCCCAAGACGGCCAGGCCCAAGAGGCCTCCAAGACGCCCAAGATGGCCTCCAAGACGGTCCTGAAGCGCCCTGAAAGGGCCCGAAGACGGCGAAGAGAGGCTCCCAAGGGGGCTTCCGACTGCGTCAGACGTGCCAGGAACATCATACGGCGACCGAAGAGGCCACCCAGAAGCTTTCAAATGCTCTCTAGGGCACCAAGGAAGCTCGCAAAAGGCCTTCAAAAGACCCCCGGGAAGCTCCCGGGAGACCCCAAGAGTGTGCCAATTGGCTCCCAAGAAGCCTCCTCCTCCTCCTTGTTCTTCCCTCTCCTCTTGATGTTACTATCCGTAATATTCTTCGTGCGCATGCTGTTCTTAGTATTACTGTTATGCAGATACTGTGTTTGATGGGTGATAGTCGCATTATTAGTATTATTATTATTAGTATTATTAGTAGTATTATTATAATTATTATTAATAATACTATTATCATTATTATTATTAGTATTAGTATTAGTATTATTATTATTATTATACTTATTAGTATTACTATTGGTAGCACCATTAATAGTATGATTGAGACTAGTACTAATACTTGTATTGATGCTGTCCGACTTATCATTCGTAGTATTAGTATCATTGTTATTGATTTTAACAGCATTCGTCTTCTTATTCGTAATGAACTGGTTTGTATGAGCGTTCGTATTAGTATTCGCATTCGTGTGGCATGTTTCTTCCTCTGATTTTTTAATGTGATCGTTATTATTATGTGTTCGTTGTCCAACGATCTTGCTCTGCTCTACGCAGATCCGCATTTATGTTCATAATCGTGCTGGCTCGGACGGTTTGGGCGCCCGACCTCGGCCGGCAACGCAGAGGCGCTTGGAGAACGCACTTTGCCAGCGCGGAGCGACCGCCGTCTTGCCCGCGCGACTGCGCGCCCCCCCCATCCTGACGAGGGCGCGCTCGAGCTGCAGAGCCAGGAGCTCCAGCGGCGCGGCCCAGAGCGGCTGACCGACTGCCCGACGGCCGCGCCGTGCCCAGCGGCGCCCCCTTGCCTGGGCCTGGCGGGGCCCCTCGCCGCCGCCTTCGCGGGTGGCGCGCTGGCTGGGGGGCCCGCTGGTCGCCCTGCTCGCGCTGACCTGCCAGGCGCGTCTCGCCGCGCTGCCCCTCGTAAGCGCGCGAGCCCCAGAGGCAGCGCGCGGGTGTGGCGCGAGTGGCGCAAGGCAGGGCGCGCCGGTGGACGGGGGGGGCCCGCTGCCGATCGCCGACCAGCAGGCGGATGGCAGCCGCTCTCGCCTCGGCCGAGCGCACTGCCCTGCGCCTGCAGAACCTGCGAGTGGGGTAGAGGGTCCTCGCCTACAACGACCGGCACGACGACTACTGGCACGAGCACGTGCTGCTGGCCCAGAATGCGCAGCACATGTGCCTTCTGCGGCGACGCTTTGGCCTGGCGCTCGATGCGGCGGGGGCCAGCTGATTAGCCAGCACGGCCCACAGCCTGCGCCACGGCGGCGCCAGCCACGACCGCCTGCTGGGCTGCCGCACGCTCATGGAGGTGCAGCAGCGCGGAAACTGGCGCGGCTTCAACAGCGTGCGCCGCTACCGCAAGCACGGCAGGGTCGCCACTGAGCGAATGAAGTTGCCAGCCCCAGCAGCAGGTCATCACACGTTTGGCTGGTGGGCTTGACGACGCGTTCAGGCAGTTCTTGGTGCGGCCGTGAGGTGGTGCCACGGCCGCGACTCCAGAATGTGTGGAGCTCCTCAGCAGCTGCGGCAACCTCTCGCAGCATCTTGCAAAGGGCTGGTCACGCTGTGATCGAGTGGGACATCCTGCACAGCCTCGAGTTCGATCCCTTGCAGCCCGCGCCGTGGGGTGTCCTCCGCGGCTGGTTTGAATGGGGCAAGATCAAAGCAACTTTCACGGGCGCACCCTGTGAGACTATTTCGCAAGCCCGTCGTGGCGGACCTGATTCACGCTGATGACCAGGCCAAGCTGGAGCCAGGCCGACGTCTTGCAGCCCGTGCAGGGCAGGTTTGGAGACTCGCGAGCGAGCTTGGCATCCTGGCAGGGGAGGAGAACCCAGCCAGCAGACGGCTCTGGCAGCTCCCAGAGTTAGGCTCAGTAGGCAGAGCTCCTCGTTCTTATTCTATGAGGCCATTGTCGACCAACGTGCTGCGTGCCGCCCCTTTCGACCTCTTGCACTGTCGCCCCTCGCCCGCCCTTCTCAACATGAAGTGCCACGGGCGCGCAGCAGCCGCATCTTGAGCTTTCCGGCAAAGAGAAGGGCGCGATCTACTTTCGCACCAGACTGGAAGCAGCCCATCCTGATGCCATCTGTGCCCAGCTCGCCTCATTGCTCTCGTAACTCAGTCTCTGCAAGACAATTTCTTGCAAATGGATGTTCATGCACGGTTGGACCAGCATATTGCTTAGAGGTGGGACCTGTGTTGCTCGATATGGTTGGGCTGGCTTTCCTGCCACAATGTCCCGTGCCAAGCCTCACACCTCAAGCATACCCCTGAAACAATGATAGTGCATTATTCGTACTAGTGGTGTTGGCATTCGTCTTACTACTGTTATTATTGGTGTTACTATTCGTGCTCTTATTATGACTGTCAGTCTTATTGATATAGCCGTAAACATTATGATTGAAGCCATTATTGAGCGTAGTGTTGTTACTATGCTCATGATTATTATTTCTCCCTCACGTGCTTCCCCGAAGGGTTTTCACGGCTACTGGAAGAACATACGTTCCGATTGGCCGAGCAATGGCCACCACGTTTGGCCACATAGGCGCTTCCGAAAAGGCAGGGGGCGGCGGTGAATTTGCTGCAGGCGTCTTCGATACAGTATTCGGCCTGGCCTAAGGAACGATAAATAAGGAACGAAGCCCCTTTTTTCCATGTAAGTCTAGGAAGTCCGAAGGAACACCAGGAGGGCTCGCCGCCAAAAAGGTAGCGGATCGCATGCAAACCAAAAGAACGACCGAGCTCCTTTTGAAAAGTAAGTGTTCCTTATTCAAGCCAGACCCTGTAACCTCTTTCTCCTCCTCCTCTCCTCCTCGGCAAGGCCATTCCCTCCAGCACCTTCCCCGCGTCTGCCCGTCCACAATCACTCGGTGGGGGCCTCTCAGCAAGCCGCCGGAGCCCACGAGGGCGCAGCTCCCCAGAGAGGACCTGCACAAGCGTCCTCCTCCTCCTCCTCCTCCTCGCTCCCCCTCCTCCTCCTCCTCCTCCTCCTCCTCCTCCTCCTCCTCCTCCTCCTCCTCCTCGCTCCTTCTCCTCCTCCTCTTCGTTTCTCCTCCTCCTCCTCCTCCACGCTCCTCCTCTTCCTCCTCCTCCTCCTCCTCCTCCTCCTCCTCCTCCTCCTCCTCCTCCCCATTCATTCAACATTCATTCACTCACGTACTCTTCTCCTCCTCCTCCTCCTCCTCCTCCGTCTCCTCATCCTCTTCCTCCTCCTTCAAGGCACGGGGGATGGAGGGAGCAGGGGAGCGCGCGAACGGAGGGAGCAGGGGATGGAGGGAGCAGGGGACGATGGAGGACGAGACCTGCACGGTCACTGGACCCACGGCACCGGGGGATGGAAGGGGCATGGGGAACTGGCCATCGCTCGGACGTCCACTCCCTGTGTTTTTGTCGGTTTCATGCGTGTGTTTTTTTCGCAAAATGATCAAGGATGCTCCACGATGGTCCTCGCCGCAAGAAAAATCCACACGTCCGAGCGATGCCAAGGGAACGAATGAAAGACGACCACCAGTGCGGACAAGTGTCCGGGCGATGGAGGGAGCAGGGGGGGAGGCAGCGGGAGAGGAGGGAGCACCCTGCTGCCCTCATCTCGAAGAACAAACATCTACACAAACATACACGCTCGAAGGTCCGCGCGGATTTCTTGGATCAGCGCTAACGTCCCCCTGGCGGCTCCTCCAGGGAGCGGCTCCAGCGCCGATTCAAAAAATCCGCGCTGGCAATCGAACGGTGATATCATGTCGATGTTTGAGGGAGGGAGGGAGGAGCAGAAGTTGGAAGCTCATTCTGGGGACCTTCCTGGAGACACTCGCTCCACTCTTGCGTCGAAGCTGCGTCGAACGTCCGTCGATTTTAAGCAATCCTGAGTCGAACCTGAGTCGAACTCGAGTCGAACTTGAGTCGAAGTTGAGTCGAGCTGGGGTCGAACTAGAGTCGAACAGATCTGTTTTGGGTCGGGCGCTGACCAGCTATACCTTGGGGGGTAGCGCGGTGGCGCCGCATGCCTGGCGAGATCGGGACGGTCACCAAACGAAAGTTGCCAAGCGCGCGTTGGTCATCATATTCCAATGCCAAAGCGCGGGCCATGATGACGGGAACGGATGGGGCGTGCACGGGTAATTATACTGTGTGAAATGACACTTACGATTCTGATCGTGGATCGCCTGAAGCATATAAACAAATGGACGGGATTGCATCAAGTATGAGGTTGTCCAGCCGCAGTGTTTTGTTCATTTGTCCTTGCAAATGAGCATCTATTTGTCTGCAAGTGCCGGGCCGCCCGCACGAGGGCCCAATCCGCTGAACATCACCATGGATTGCAAAACGGGAGAAGATGAGGAAAGAAGGAGAAGAAGAACATTCACAAGGAGGGGGGATGAGAGAGGGCACAAGGGAGGGGGAGGAGGAACGAGTATGACGGCAATTCGCGCTCAATGGGACAGGCAACAACATGCAGCCCTGAGCCTGGCATCGCGTTTATAATGTGGGAAAGGGATCGAATCCGAGATCTCGCAACCATTGGTCTCACTCCGTGGCCTTGGCCCTACCCCCTTTGAATCCCACCAGCCCTCTGGGCGTAGGTGGTCTAGAGAGTCTTCTCTTCCAACCCTCTTCTTCCCCTTCGGGGAGGGGTTTACCTCCTCCTCCTCCCCCCCCTTCCCCCTCCTCTTCCTCCCTCCCCCCTCACTCCCTCGGCTCCCCCATAACCTTCCCGACCCCCCTGTTGATTCTCGGCCCCGCTCGCGATTCCAGCAGTGTTCCGGCCCGCTCGTGCTCCCAGTGGTGCTCCGCTCCTCCGTGCTGCAGCTATGTTTTCTCCAGGGCCGGAATGGCCCACGATTTTTTTCCTCCGGGCCCAGGGCCATTGCTTGTTTCCTCCTCCTCCTCCTCCTCCTCCTCCTCCTCCTCCTCCTCCTCCTCCTCCTCCTCCTCCTCCAGGGCCGGAGTGGCCCACATGCGTTCGACGTCACTCTGGCAGCGTCAGCGCTCGATACCAAAGGAGATGCGCGGCATGCCCTTCCGCGATGTCTCTTCTCTTGCTGATTAGTATATTCTGCCTTCCTCGTCCTTTCCTCCTTCCTCCCTCGTCCCCCCATACCCCATCCTCCCTCCCCCCTCCTCCTGGACATGTCGTGACACTGCCCGCCGAGGCCAGGCGCATCGCAATTTTTGACATCTTTTTTGCTCGATGTGCAGTGGGTCGAATTGTGCGCCGTTGGGGCGAGTTCAGCGCCAGTTCCGCCAGGGTCAGCACCTGTGGCGTTTGGCTGGTGCCAGGGGTGGTGGGCCGGCGAAAATATTGCTGCCAGCCCCCCTGTAAAAACTGGGGCTGGCAACAAATCCGGGGCCTTGTTGGGCACCGCGCTGGGGGGGCCGGCAAAAATATGTTTGCCAGCCCCCTCCCTGCGGCACCATGCGGGGACAGAACAGATAGCGACGTCCAGGTCTCGTTCCGTTTCGGTTGCCAGGGGTTCAGCAGAGGCAGATCGGGGCATCAAGACGCACGTGCGAAGGGGACCTCCGCATGGCACGACGCTGCACGCAGTCGGAGGGGGAGGGCGGGGAGGAAACGGATCCACGATCAGCCGATGCCCGACTCCAAAGAAAAACGTGGGGCAACAGGAACTCTCACCCTCCTCCTGCCCTTCCTCCTCCCCCTCTCCTCATCCTCCTCCTCCTCCTCCTCCTCCTCCTCCTCATCATCATCCTCCTCCTCCTCCTCCTCCCTTCTCCTCCCTCCTCCCTGCGCGCCGGTGCGGGACTCCCCTTGGCCCCCAGAGCCCCGCGGTTCAGATTTGAGTGCCTCGTCTTTGCGCACGTCCATCCCTCGACGGGGAACCCGCTTCGAAGCGCGTGACTCGCCAAACGCATCAAGTTTGCAAGCCCGCTGGCTTATCCCACCAGCCCTCTGGGCGTATGTGGTCTAGAAAGTTTCCTCGTCCAACCCCCTGCTTCCTCTTCGGGGAGGCGTTTACCCCTCCCCCTACCCCCTCCCCTGGACCTGGAAGGGGGGTTCGCGACGCGATGAAGAGCCCAAGATCGCCTCCAAGATGGCTCAAGATAGCGCAAGATGCCTCAAAATGGCTCCCAAGATGCTCCAAGAGGCCCCAAGAACGTTCCAAGAGGCCTCCAAGACAGCCCAAGAGGCCCCCAAGACGGCTCCAAGAGGGGGTCCAGACGGGAGACTCGCACGGATATTTCGAGCCCTCGGCCCCGAGAGGCCCCCGGGAGCGCCCAAGCGGCCCCCGAAAGGTCCCCA
This sequence comes from Prorocentrum cordatum, assembly GCA_963575745.1. Lineage (NCBI taxonomy): Eukaryota > Dinophyceae > Prorocentrales > Prorocentraceae > Prorocentrum > Prorocentrum cordatum. Next base: position 575,206 of record CAUYUJ010001170.1, read on the forward strand.
AGAGGCCCCAAGAGGCCCCCAAGAGGCCCTAAGATGCCCCCACAAGACCCCCAGGAGGCCCCCAAGCGGCCCCAGGAGGCCCCCCAAATGCCCCCGCACGCAAGCAAGTGCCGGCGGAATGAGCAAAGCGATTGAATAACAAGGAGTACAGTCAACCCGTTTAGTAAGGATGCGGGATAAGGGTGCAAGGGCCTTGGACGCCCAGTTCGAAGCTTTTGGAGCGGGGCGCGGCCAAAGAAAGTGGCCAAGGAGGCAAGGATGCAAGGTTACCCTTGGGAAGGTTGCCCATCCTTCCTATGCGGGTGGACTGTATGAAAGGAGGGGAGGGGGATAAGGGAACCGAATAACAAGGAATAACAAACGATGGCAAGCCCGAGCCCACCGCAAGACTTTCGACGCGCCGTCGGGCACCCCAGGCTGACGGGAACGGCTCATTCGTGAACGTGTCCATGAGATGCGCCGCGGCTGGGCAAGCGGCCGTCGGTGTCGTCCCGGTCCTTTGGAGGAGGAGCCCCTCCTCCTCCTTCTCCTCCTCCTCCTCCTTCTCCTCCTCCTCCTCCTCCTCCTCCTTCTCCTCCTCCTCCTCCTCCTCCTTCTCTTCCTCGTCCCCTTCCTCCTCCTCGTCCCACTCCTCCTCTCCCTCGCCCTCGATTCCCTTCTCTCCCTTCCCCCCCATTTTCCCCCCCATCTCCCCCAGCCTCCGGTGCTTCCCCCGATCTCTACTCCTGCCTCGGAGCGCAAGGGGAGGATGGGGGCAGGGAGCTGCACCTCCCTGCCCTCCTTCCCTGCTCCCCTCCCTGCGAGGCGGGGGTTTATCCTACATGGGGATTTTGGACGCAACATAAAAAATACTCCAACAAATATTCAAACATAGCCAAAAAATGCTCAAAACATCGTCCCCAGACGATGTTTTGCTTATTTGGGGAATATTCCTCCTGCAGAGGGACAGGCCCGACTTAACGGTATTGTTGTCAGTACGAGGCGGGGATTTATCCATATTCACCGCCTGGGAACCGACGTCCTGGTGCCCCAGCGGGCGGTGGACATGGATATGTTTCGGCCCCCGGGGGCCCGAACATGTCCACATCCACCGCCTGCCGAGGCTCCGAAAACTGACCCTCCAGGCGGTGGATGTGGACAAATTCCCGCCTCGGACTCCCGCCCCGCCCCCCTCCCCATCCTACACTCCCCTCCCCCCACGAGCCGCAAGAGGGAGGAGTCGGGAGGGGAGTGGGAGAGGAAACGGACCAGTGTGGGCGGGAAGGGCGAGGGAGGGAAAGGCGGGAGAGGGGGGAAGCAGAAGGGAGGGAGGGAGGCTCGGAAGAGAGGTGGGAGCGGAAGGACCCGATGTCAATAAAGGCTTAACGGCTTCTGCCGTCCTTCGACTCGCGCTGGAGCGGCCGCGAATTGCTCAAATTTTCTCAGGCGATCTCTGGATCTACCTGAATTTACCCGGATGTATCTCGATGTACCTGGATTAGCATGGATTTATCTCGATTCATCTGGATATACCTGGATTTATCTGGCTCGATCCCCACAAGTCGATTGGCAAAACAACGACAAGCCCTTAGGGAAGATGGTGCACTTGGAACACCCGATCCGCGAGGCCGTCGTCGTGCTGACTGGCGACGTCGCAGCCTGGGGAGCCAAAACGATACCGATGGCGCTCGTGCTCCCCCGACCTCCCTGAGACCCGACGTCGGGGGGGGGGGGGGGGGGAAAAACATGGTGAAACATTACGACTGGAGCCAGACCTGATCTTGTCTCGGCGACTCCAAAGGGTGTGGCTTGCAAAGGGTGTGGTTTGCAACCGGCACCCTGGGGAACATCCTGGGGGGCACCCCAGGGGGCGCGCGGGGACCTCGATCGAGTTCTCCCGCGCCCTGAGGAGGCCCGACGAGGACAGTGTCGTGCCCCCCGGGCCCCAACGGTGCCGATCGCAAACCACACCCCAGCGTGACCACACCCTGTGTATACAGTCGCCAACTGTCGTGACACATCTCTTGAGCCGGATCGATCTCCGCGAGGGCCCCGGGGCCCAAAGCCGGGCCGAGAACGCCAGGAGCGAGCAAAAAACGCGGCGCCAGGATCTCGGGGCCTCCCGGGCGCGCCGTGGCGATGCTTCCAGGGCGGAGCCAGCCGGGGCGACGGAGAGGGCCGCCGCGGCGGGAGGCACCCGGGGGCGGCCCGAGGCAGGGAGCCCACGTGCACGGGTGGGGCCACTCGGTCCGCGAGGCCAACCTCGTGCTGCGAGCGTGCGCGCAACGAATGCAGTCAACCCGTCTAGTAAGGATGCGGGACAAGGGTGCGAGGGCCTTGGGCGCCCAGTTCGAAGCTCTTCGAGCGGGGCGCGGCCAGCGAAAGTGGCGAAGGATGCACCGAGGAGGCGAGGATGCAAGGGTACCCTAGGGAAGGCTGCCCATCCTTGCTACGCGGGTTGACTATAGGGCCACTCGGTCCGCGAGGCCAACCTCGTGCTACGAACGTGCGCGCTGCGAACACTCTCGAAACCAGCGAAAAGTCATGCGCACGTTTTTCCCCCCAATCAGTGCTTGCACTGAAGGGGTCCTAGCGGAAGTTGAAAGATTTGGCGAAAATTTCCAGCCGATGTTGGTAGCAAGCTGGGTTCCCGGGTTCCCGGTTCCGGGGTTCTCGTTTTCCCGATTATTGGTTCCGGGCCGATTTCGGTTGGTTCATGGGTTCCTGAGCTCCTGGGTTCCCGGTCGATCTCCTCAGCGAACACCATCTACTGATTGGAGTTTTTCTCTGGTGTAATGTTTATTCGGCGTTTCGAGATTGGGCGGAAGGGGGGGGAGGGGGGTGTCTGGGTCTGGCCCTGGACCTCTGCTTAGCGCGACTGCTCGGGACCATGCGTCCTATGGGGAAGGCTCCACCTGCTCGAAACAGGCGCCCAACAAAAAGCCAAGATCTACTCCAGGAGAGGGGGGGGGAGGGGGGGTGCCAAGGCCGATGCTTATCGGCAAAACAAGGAATAAGAAGACGATCACCATGTGCACGTAGTTACGTTTCGGGTCTTCCAGACGAGGGACGGTATCGTTACGTCGGGCATGTCCTCCTACAGGGGGATACTGGACGAAAAATAATAAGTACTCCAACAAATATTCAAACATAGTCAAGAATGCTCAAAACATCGTCCCCAGACTATGTTTTGCTTATTTTTGGAATATTCCTCCTGCAGAGGGACAGGTCCGACTTAACGGTATTGTTGTCAGTACGAGGCGGGGATTTATCCATATCCACCGCCTGGGAACCGACGTCCTGGTGCCCCAGCGGGCGGTGGACATGGATATGTTTCGGCCCCCGGGGGCCCGAACATGTCCACATCCACCGCCTGCCGAGGCTCCGAAAACTGACCCTCCAGGCGGTGGTCATGTACACGTCGTTCATTTCTAATCGTGCTCATTTCTAATTGTGCTCGTTTCTAATTGTTGCTGGCCCCCTAGTGGCCAGGAAGAGGCCCAGGATAAAACACTTAGAACTGAAAGAATCATGCCCCCCCAAAAATCAAAGAACTTTCGAAGACTTAGGCCATGAACAATGTGTATCGTTGTCAGGACGTTCTCCCTCCGCTCGGAACTCGCGGAGCCTGCGGCGGCGCGGCTGGGGGCGGCGTCGTGCCGGGCGCTGCCAGCGCAGACCTCGGAGGGCGTCTGCGGCCGCCCCTCCCGCCCTTCCCAATGATGAAGCTCCAGGCCTCGGAACAAAAGTAGCGAACGCTCATTCCACATTCATCTGTCAACGCCTCCCCCTCCCCCCAATGTTCAAAGTTGGCGATGGGTCTGATGAGTTGCACCTCGACCGCAGTCTCCCCCGCGCGCGCCAGCTTTGAGCTTGGGGGCAAGGGGGGGGGTTTCACTAATTGTTTCCCTCCACCGTCTGGCGTCGCAAGCTTTTCCCCGGATTCGGGCCCCGAGGCCCTCGCGGACCGACCCGGCTCGACAGGACACAACGGGAAGCTTAGAGTGGGATCAGGTCGGGCGTGTCCCCCTACAGGCGGATTTTGGGGGAAAACTGCGAATTAGTCAAACAATACTGCCAAACAGCAAAAAAATAAAACTAAAAAAATCGCCCTCAAACTATGTTGTGACTATTCTTGGATATTCCCCCCACTGGAGGGACGTGCCCGGCTTCAGAATAGGATCTTCTTCTCCGGTCGTGATTCCCCGCGGTGGTGCAACCTGCTGCGTCGTCGGATCTCGGGCTCCCTCCTTCTCCCCATGCTCCCCGCACCCCGGCGATCACAGCGCGGAGAGCCCAAGGGGTCTCGGCCCACCCCCCGCGGACCAGATCTCTCACTCTGAATTCTGACGGCTCCGAGGCCCAGTAACTAGTGTGACACATGGGGCCGAAAGTCGTCGAAATCCCTCCGTCACCCCACACGTCGTTCATTTCTAATCGTGCTCATTTCTAATCGTGCTCGTTTCTAATTCTTCCTGGCCCCCTAGTGGCCAGGAAGAGGTCCAGGATAGAACAATCAGAAATGAAAGGATCTTGGCCCCCCCAAAAGTCAAAGAACTGTCGAAGAATCAGAAGTGAACAATGGGTACCTTCACGGCGCGAGGAGTTCAGGTTCTTGAATCATGGCTCAGGTCTCCGGCGGTAGCTCGGGACGACTGGGGTGCCCTCGGGAACGCTCTCGGCGAGACGCGGGAGTCCCTGTGTCCAGGGGTCAAAATCCTCCCCTGACCTGTCCTGGACTGTGTTCTGCATCCGTTTTCCGAGCTGCTCAAATAAAGAAGCTTCATCCCCGAACCTCGATCCTCGAACCGCCCCTCCTCGATCTGCCTGCACCTGCTGCGCTGGTGCTGGCGCAACGGGTGTGAGGGGGGACGGAAGGCCAGAGGGTTCCAAAGGGTTTTTTTGGGAGGGGCTTCGCACCCCCTGTTTTGGCGAGGCTCCGAGGCCCTTGCGGGGCTCTCTGGAAAACCCCCTCCCCCCAAACCCCCTTTGGAACCCTCCGGGAAGGGGTGGGCCAGCTCAGAGGAGGAGGAGGAGAAGGAGGAGGAGGAGGAGGAGGAGGAGGAGGAGGAGGCGGAGGAGGAGGAGAGGAGGAGGAGGAGGAGGAGGAGGAGGAGGAGGAGGAGGAGGAGGGGGAGGAGGAGGAGGAGGAGGAGGAGGAGGAGGAGGAGGGAGGAGAAGCGGTGGGCTGGCTCAGGAGAGGAGCGTCGCCTTGGGATCGGCAGTGCCTCGCCGATACATCGACGCCAGGGCCGCCGACGGCAGAGCCGTCCGCTCAGGGGGCAGACTGGGGCGCCCAGGCCCCGCTGCGCGAGGAGTGTCAAGGGGCCCAAGGACACACAAATCAATACACACAAATAAAAATATCCCCCGTGCTCTTCCATATTTTCCGGGTTTTTGTCTTCCGCCCAATTCCCATATTTTCCCATATTTTCTTGGGGATCGACGATTGGTTGTGTCTGTGTTTTTTCCCCTCCTGAGAGTGGGCGACTGTGTGGCCCCTCCCCCGCGGGGCCGGTCGCCTCCCCAGGCATCCGCCGGTATATGGTGCTCTCCAGCCGCGGCCCCCAGAAGCCTGGGCCGCTCCCCCTTCACCAGCCTGGGACATATCCCTATCCCTATGATTGGCATCGCCTCATCTCGATGCCGATCTTAGGGATTCCCTCCGTGTCTGGGGGCGCATCCCTAAGATTGTCGTCGACTTTTGGCTTGTTAGTCACAGGGGTAGGGATACGTTCGAGGCTGGTTACCCCTGAGTGTCGC